>JANZLQ010000037.1:17257729-17368546 GCA_026212715.1 Elanus axillaris | reverse complement strand
CTTCCAGCAGCTTCTCACAGAAGCCACCCCTGTAACCCCCCCCCACTACCAAAACCTTGCCACAGAAACCCAATACACTTTGCAAAACACAAGCCCTTACAGCCAGCCAGAGCACGTGACAAGAATCCTTAAGTGTCCATGAGCAAGTGCATTGCTCTGAAAGGGAAATCAATAGATATAAGAAAGCACAAAATCAGCTGAAAATTCTTCCTCCCGTTGTCAGGTTTTGACCAAGTCTGGAATTAAACACAAGATCTTACAGAACACTGAGAGCACCAATTCCTTTCATGCACCTCAATGTTTTCACTGTTGCCACTTGCTCAGGTTTTCCTTGTCTTCTGCTGTTGTTTTCTTTTTAGTGACAGCTCCAGCTGAATTTTGGTATCAACTCTTTCTCTTGTATCGCTCTATATCTACATACCTCAGGGTTCTTTGGATGTGTACAGCTTCCCCCCCTCAACACGGAAGTGAAATCCTCTGCCAAGCACAGCAGGTGTGGGATGAAGTTGTTCCAAAGCTGCCAAGAATTCTCATGGTGAGAATTCCTCTTTCTGAAACATCTTCTCTGTCCATAGCTTTGTTCGCTGTTCTTCTGGTTATTACTTTTCAGACAACAAACAGCACTGAACAGCAATGTTCAAAAGACTGCAACAAAGGTGAGGGACCACCATGCAGTCAACCCTGGAGAAGCCTCTGACACACAGGTCTAGGAGACACATGGTCTTGGGTCGTGCCCCAACTTGTTGGCCCACAGTTCTGCTGAGAGAGAAGTCAGCAGGAAAACACTGATGGGAGCATGATTTGGCCTACAAAAATTAAAAGTTTATCTGTTTTGCAGGGAAGGATACAGAAATAAATAAGGGTGTTTTGCAGGAGAGTCTTGAAGGGAAAGATAAATGGGGAATAAGTAGAAAGGATCATTTGTTTCCCCAGATTACAAATATAAAATTCTCCCCCCCCCCCCAAAAAAAACCCAAACAGTCCTTGGTGTAAGAAATCTGAGCCAGCTGCATCCATTTAAAAGGGTTAATGTAAGAGTTCAGGATTTGTAGTACCTACTTCTGCAGTCATTTTTGTTGGGAGCGCTGGTAGGAACAAGGACTCACTGAAAGGAGGTTGAATGGTTGCTTTTTAACAGCTGCCAGCTGTAAGCCTGAAACACTGCAGGGCATCTTTCCTAACTCCTGACTTCCCTGAGGATTTCACATCTGGGCCCAAGAAGAGACAAGATACTGGACTGGACAGAACATGGGTCTGATCCCGTCAGGCAAAGTCTAACAAGCCTGCTTGGGTTTTCTCACCTGCCACCCACAGAAATAAATGCTCCAAGTGTGAGGTACCTGGCATCTTATCAAGCTACTATAAACAGAAAAGGGACAGGGTTGCTTAGAAAAGAAGCTTGTCTTTCAGCTAAGTTTCAAGCTTATGGGGTTTTTTTTGTGAGGTGGAAGGTTGCAGTGAATTTTCACCTAGTTGTATAGGACAAGAACTTTATCTCAGTAGACGCCAAAGCACTAGGAAAACAACTCTTAAGTGTTTGTGTAGAAGTCAGGTAATTATACTAACTATGCAGCAGAAAAAAAAACCCCAATGCGCTACCACTGAATGCTGAACTTTTCTAAGCAAAACACTGGGAGTTAAATTAGAAGCAATGGAGTTGCCCAGCTGGAAAGCTTATGGTAAAAAACTGAGAAGCCATAATTTCCCACATTCCTTTGTTACCATGAAATCATACAGCCCTTTTATAATTAACTGATAAGCCCAGAGGTAGTGCATTTCATTTTTTGAAAGGCAATGATGCATATTGAACTAGATCAGCACCTGTGCAGATCTTTAAGGAGTAACAAATAGAGCCTGTCTGATTATCTCCAGCTACTGTCTCCTAGATGGCACATCATAGCTCAAACCACCACAAAGTTCAGAACAAGGAAAAAGGCTGCTATGTACAAGCTACAGCAGGGAAAGTAGTTGCTGAAGTCACTACACAGTGAAGTGAAAATAAACCTTCGGTTCACTTGTTTTATACTGCTGAAAAAGTAAGGGAAGACATGCATCGCCATGAGGTTGTAGAGGATCTGCAATACAAGAGACAGTCGCTTTTGACTTCAGAAAGCATCTGTTGATGTAGTCTGAGGTGCACATTAAGACAGAGAAATATTTGCTCTTTCTCTCAAAACATGAAGAATGAAGAGAGATATCTTTGGTAGCTTTCTCTATGAAATGTCAAAACATGAATAGCTTTATTAATCTGATTCAAAACTGTAACTAGAAGTGAGGTCTACATGTAAAAGCAGAAGTCATGAATGTGTTTGATGTATTTTAAGTAAGGCACTGAACTGCAGTTGTTATTTACAGATCAAAGAAGCTCCAGCAGTGTCCTGAAACAATCTAAGTGAGAAATGCCAAAATCTGATTTCATCCATGTCCATATGTTGCTTTGAACTCGTAATTCACAGAATTGGTCACTATATTGAACTAATTATGAAGCTTAACGCTTGCCAATTTTGATGGCTGTGCTCCCTTATAAAAAAGTCAGGTCTGAAGGGAAGCAGAATGATATATTGGAAGACATGCAGCCTTTATTGAAATCTGGGGAGGAAAAGCAATGAATATACAAAAAATACCCCTTCCCTCAAAAAACCAAACACAATTTAGTTTTCTAAATGGCTGCTGTGACACAGATTAGCAAAATAAATAGTTTGCATTAACTTAATTCATATAAAAGTAAAGCAGCTAATTCCTCCTCCCTCATAGGAAAAGTCTCTTGTAACAGTTAAGTGAAAAAATATCTATGCTATCTAAAAATCTAATGAGGACATGAATTGCACATGGAAGTAAAACCAAAACAATTCCCCAGCACAGCCTAATATATTTAAATTAAAATACTAATAACAGTGAAAAGAAACACTGATAAAGTATTTCTGCAGGCAGGAATATATAAGCAAAGTGTGCTCTGGTATCAGTAAAGACTTTGAAAATTACTTTTTTGCCAATTAGTTACAGTGGTTGGAAATGACCACAAACATCGGTTTACCAAAATAGTGATTTCAGGAATCTCACTGCTTAGACTATAATTAAAAAGCAATCTATGGGAAATAGGTTATTCCCAGTATTTAGCAGCTAATTTGTTAGTTAATGCCTTAACAAAGCTCTCCTTTGATTGCAGTGGAGGGGGAACAACTTCAAGAGGATTATTTGCTATTAAGACTTGTACTCAATTATTGAGAATCTGATGTGCCCCTGCAATTACAATTGCATAGCAGTCACCAAGAAAGCTAGATGGATTCAGCCTGTGCTGCAGCGAGCAATTCCCACATGCAGGGCAGAAGTCTGGCTTCTGAATTTTAATGACAATTTGCCAAGTACCCTCACAAATTTGAGCGTTTCCTAATTCAGAGAGAGGTGCAAGCTGAATGTTCCTTGATGCCAGTCACACATTTTATTTTATTGTCACTCGCATCAATGTGGGGATGTTTTTCCCGTATATGCTTTAATTCCATGTCTGACAGAGCAGTCACATAACTGCTGGAGTCTCTAGATAACATTTTTCATCAAGATAATACGATACTCATTTGGTTTTCCTTCTGACAAAAGTGACAACACAAAAGACATTTTCTATCAAGTTTTGTGAATACCATATTTAAGTCACATTACTGGAGATACACGTAACAGTAACCTACAAATATATTCCATGTACTGACAAGTTATAAACGACTCCAAGTTACCATCACTTACTACTACCTCCTATCATATTTACTATCCTGCTGATCATAGCAAGGAATTAAGCACCTCACTAACCCTAGACTTAACCTCAGTCACAGGAAACATAACTAACAAACTTCTAGGTAACAAGACATCGAAGGAAAAAAATCCAAACTCACCCATATTTATGAATTGCTTTTCCTGCCAATACTACCTCTTCAGACTCTTATCGTATTTCAATTGCAAAGACTTTCCTATAGCAAAAGCTGTGAATAAGACTATCTTCAACAATATAATTGAACCTGAGGCATACTTTCTATGTAAAGGTTGGTTTGGGGAGCTGTAGCCCGGCTGACACAGAACCTCAGGAAGACTTCAGCTGCAAAGCAAGGAGGCCCATTAATCATATTTATCAAGATTGTCTACCCTGGCTTTCATGCAGTTAGGAAAAATGCGCTATTCTACTTCAGCAACAAGGAGCAAGGCTAAAACAAACTGACCTAACTGCATGGGTCATTTCCAGAAATAGAAAGTATACTAGCAGCACAGCTGTACAGGCCAGAAGGCAAAATGCTGGGAGGGTTGGAGAAAAAAAAGGGGAAAAAAACCATCCACCCAAAACTTGTGAGGTATGTAGCTAGTTGCAAAATTATACTGGGCCAAATTTTGCTTTAATTGGCATTCAGTACATTAAAGTCAGCAAGACAAGATTCAGTTAAGTGCCTGTATTTCATGAGACTCCTAAAATGTTTTATTGCACTTCAGGACTTCATATCAGCAAAAGCAAGAATGAAGCAGATAACCTCCCACTGAGGTACAAGCGTATTATTTATTCTGATATGCATGGATGCTTCTTTATTTGCTCTTCTCTTTTACATTAAGAGACTGTACAATGTTTAACGCAAACACAGAATACAGTGTACTAACTGTTCTGCCATGGGAAAGCAGGGGTAGTATCCTGGGCTACGTTTCCCTCTTTTTTGGGAGTCTATCTGAAAGAGCATTGAGATGTCTCAGTTGACTCATGACAGAACTTCATCCATGTCACATATTGTGCATCACTAGCAGCCTTTAACTGGGCAAGATTCAAGCCTGGGATAGCCAGATCTGGCAGACTGATCTGAACATTGCTGTATCTGCAGCATGTTGCCAAAGCATTGAGGCCAAGCTCTACTTTATTGTAGCTAGACCTGCTGGCTTTGAAAAGCAAAAACACAATTTTCACATATTCAACCAGCATAAAAAGAAAATTTGCAGAGCTTACACTTTATTGACTTCTATAAAATTAACAGAAAAATAAAAAAGTGAGATAAGAGCCTGGTTTAATAAGACTATTTCCATCTGCAGTACACACACCAGGCCTGCTTTGCCTACATTTCTATAAAAATAATGAAAATCACATTACCACTCGTCCCTCCTGTACCATCCCCCACATGCATTTCCAACTACATACAAAGTGACATGTGATTCTCAAAATAAGATACACACCACATGAGGACTACCCCAAAGATTATAAAGCTTATTATATTTTTCCTAATAATACATAAGCTAAAGAAATGCAGAATCTTGGCAAAAACTGATGCTAAAATAACATTTAAAAGAGCTTACTACATAACCTATGAGTCTCAGCATGGACGCTGTAATGTGTCATGATCATACAACCTTCTTTCTCTTCTTTATAATCACATAAGCATCATTCCACTGGGCAAGAATATACAGGGAATGCTATAGACCTTATACAATCAGTTCATATAAAATGAAAACCTAGTCAAAGTTAAAAAAAATAGGAATCCATAAAATCATTCCCAAACTAAATCTCCCTCCATTTATTCACACAAGTTAGTCCCAGGAAATTCAATGGAACTAGTCCCCAGAGTCAAATAAAATTAATAACATTTCAAATTCTATGTTTCCTTTGCAACTGGGTTGAGAGGCAGGATTAAAGCAAAGATCCACGGGTCATCCTAAAATTAGATCCTTTGCGATGGGCACTTCCTTGGGCTGGTACTGCAGCAAGCGCAGGCATTGTGTGCCCTCTAGTGTATGACAGCTTGTAGCACTGAAGGCAGTATGACCATAGCAAGGAAGAAACAGAAGAAAAGTCACTGTGCTCCAATTTTTCCTCTTTTTTGCATTTTTTTTTTTAAACAGAAATTAGAGTTCCCGTGCCCAAAATTAACCTATTTTCCCTTAACTGGCCGAAATGTTTACTATAAGGATTGATTGCTAGTGCAATCCTAAGATTCCCCTTTAAACAAGTCAAGAAAGTTGTTTCATCTATTCCATCTGCTAAAACTAGCCAAGTTTGGCCCTTAAAATATTCTGAAGCTAGGTATGACTTTCAGTATTTTCTTTTTTTGGGGTCATTTGTCCTACACTCAAAACACTGGAATCAATTCCTATTTCCTGCAAGATAACAGTAAGATTGTCTTTCAAAAAAATTGAAGTATGATCTGTATTAAGTACTTGGAAGAACTGTTCTTGTAGCAGGCTCTCTCACAAGTGCCTCTCTAGCCATGCTTCCAAACATTATCATAATTGTGATAAATTACATAAGCTCTCTGCCACAGATCTGTTTTCTTCTTCACACGTTCACCATAACCTTTGGGTTACTGATTCAACTTTTCAGTTTTATATTTCTCAGTAGATGCCTAATATTTATATATAAGCATTAAATGTAATGTAAACAAGTAACAAACAAAGTATTATATACATATACAAAATATATATATGTATAAAAATTTAGTGACTTGTCATGGTTGGGCGGATTTATTTATGATCAAAGGAAGGTATGGTTTCAGCAGCAGCAGTCTAGATTAAGAAGTTTCCTCTCTCCTACATGCTTTAACTACATCCCTCCAAATCTGCTGCTGCACCTACAGACAAAAGGTCATGGTCACTACCATCTTCAAAAAATCTGCACAAATGGTAATTCAAGCACTAAGGCTCCCACCAAGACCAGCACCTGACAGGCACATTATTACAGATACATGCAGACCTGTATTTTTATATTGAGAGTATGGATGACAGATTCTTACAATCATTGCTGGGATGATTTAAGGAGAGATTTTCCCCAGCTGCCTGCCTCACCCCACTGCCAGAGGTTCCTTACCCTGTACCAGAAGCAGAAGAAACTAGTATATGTCAGGCCCTCCTTTGAAATCTAGCTTCAAAGCCCACTGCTTCCTGCTACTTTAAGCTACAGTGGTGCTAACCCCACAACAGAAAGGGGGGACTCTCACAAGAAAATCACTAGAGCTTGTGTGTCAATGCCTTCAGACCTCCCTCTTGCTGAATGATTTCAACAAGCTACAAAACATGAAAACATCGTCTTTCTGAAAAGATCATCTTTCTGATAAAAGAGGAAGCAAGATGACAGCTACCACTCAATTAGTGGCTGGAGACTCACAAGTGCTAAAGGCTCTCGGTCACTGCCAAGCTCAAGGGCAAGCAGACAGCAGACACCCCAGGCTCCTAGTCCCACGCCAGCCCTGCTCCCCAGAAATCCCACTATGCCCTCAGGTCCTGAAATGCATCTTCTCTTGACCAGAGCAGACACTCGGGTCTTTGTGTTAAAGCAGAACTGCTGGCTGAGATAACATCATACATGGAATTTCGGGAAAAAGCTTTTGATCTTGGATTGCTGATTCTTTTAACTGTGTTTCTGGTTTTTAGCAGATGTAGAGAAACTAGGTAATAGCAGCCCAAGTATGCAAACTAGATAATTGCTATTAATACTGACAGCAGCGTGATTCTGCCAGGGGAAGTCTTCCACTGTAAGAATCATGTTTTGGTCTACTTCAGGCAAGAATTTCATCCTTGAAAGACAGTCCTGTACTTTTAGAAAATTGCTAAATTGCTTGTTGTTCCAGACTGATCACACACATTTATAGGACTAGTTGCTTCAGAGAGTCAAGACCCTTGACAAGGTATTATTAAAAACAATACCATCTTTTAAATGTACATGCATCCATATCTCTTTGTACAGGTTTTATATAAACAGATACATCACATGCACATATTTTTTCAGGGTTAGAGAATTACCCACTTCAGCAGAGACATACAGAAATTGCGTCACCCACAAACAAAACGTGGTCTTCACCAGATACAGCCTTGCAACCCTTTAGCCACCAGCAGGATTACTCTACAACTTAGTAACACAGGAAATCTTGTCTCCCACTGAGAACTACAAAAAGAATTTCGACAAAATAAAGTTGCCCATAGTGGAATGTAGCTGTGGAATTAAAACTAAAAGCCACCACTTAGCCAAAAATTCCACAAATTTCTTTGATTCTTTCTTTTTTGCTTTTAAGCAGTCACAAGTGTTAAAGCTAGCCAAATTTTACAGAAGTAGGCACAACTGTCTAATCCCATTAGACATGTAGTGGCTTCCCCTGACTTCAGTGTCATGCTGTCAGGTTACAACGACTGAAGATTCAAAGTTACTCCATTAACTCTAATATCCTTAGTTTGCCCTGGGAAGCTTTAAAGATGTTACTCCTCCCATGATACTATCAGATAGCTGGGGTTTTGTGTTTGTTTGGTTTTTTTTTAAATACTTGTAATCACTTTTACTTGTTACTTACAACTTCTACTATGCTAAGCCTTTTCTCCTCCTTTTACAGTGAGGACTATCTCTTGGTGCCTGTCCTCCTCCTTGTTACAGTCCAACTTTCTCTTCAGTGAAAGGGATATTTTTTGTGTGTTCTCCTTCATGAGGGATTTCTAATCACTTCCTGATACTTTGTCACAGATAATTTTATTTAGGTGGGGAAACAGGATGGGGAGATTCACCTTCTGCACTGGAGCATGTGGAATGTACTCCTCAGACCATTGTAAAACATGTTAAAAAAAATATCAAAAGTAACCAATGTAAATAATAAAGTTCTTGGGTTATTTCAAATTAAAATAAAAACAAAAAAAACAAACAAAAAAAACCCCAAAAAAACCCAAACCCAAACACACACAACAAAGAAACAAAAATACCACAGCATGAAGAAAACCAGAACAAAGTTAGGCATTTTCTTCTTCCCAGCTTGTTCTTGCCCACAGTGTTGCTACTGACCCACAAAACACATTCCTACACCATGAATGCTGCAGAAAATCACTTGCAAAAATGCTTTAGTAAGCTGCTTAGGGAATGTATGGAAATAGTATGTCAATTTCGAGCATGCGGTAGAATACACTTCCTGCAAGACTCTGCTTGCATACACATTCATTTGGAAAGAATCTGCATTATCAAATCACACAGACCATTTTTAGTGCACATAGTTTTCAAAGTGTTTTTTCTGTTCAAAGACCCTAGATGCAAGGCTGTAGTTTTCAAAATACAAAAACACTCTGCATATCTGAAATTCTTTTCATCTGAAGATATCCACCGGTGTCAGACAAATGCAATAATTGTATGCTCCATTGATAAACTGCAAATTGATGGCAGCAAGGATGGATGCAGTCTGCTTCTAAGCAGTATATATGGATATTGCACCTAGCCTGAGAGAGAGAGTGTGTTCAACTAGAAAAATCTGAGATCATTGCACATGTTTGACCCAAAAAAAAAAAAAAAAAAAAGAAACCAACCACCCCCAACTTCAACGAGGAATTTGCTTTAGGTCTCTGTCCACCCTGGCCAGTTTATTTGCCATTCAGGCATGTCACAAAACCTATTTCCCACAACTAGTAAATTAGAAAAAACAGGGTTATTTTGCGGTCTGTAAAAGTCATTTATAAGTGCTTTTTGAGATCTCCATTTTCATTTCCAAGTACTATTCCAGAGTTTGCAGGGAGAAGGTAATGAGCATAACCTGCAACAGTGAGGGACAGTTACTCCTTTTGTCCACTTATCAGTGTCCCAGATCACCAGCTAAGATGTGCCCCGAGCCCTCATCCCAGAGCATGGACTTGTCTCCTGTTCTTCCCCCGCAAGAATTACCTTTAACCCTTATACACCTTTCAAAATTAAAATCCCTTGAATATAGGTATCTGGAAGGATACAAGTGTACAAGTGATACAAGAGCTGATACAACTCCCCTGACAGGCTTTCCAAGACAGAACAGCATTAAGGGGAGGGGGGGAAGCAGGGACTTATTTTTCGACTTTCCTCCCATTAATCATGTCACACAACTTCTGCACAATTTTCCATATGGCAGGGACTAGCTAGTTAATCCATTTTACAGTTCCTATCCCTTTCATGAGACTGTTGTTGTTCTATGGAAACACCTCAGCCAAAGAGATGCTGGTTGCTCAGCAGAAGTCAAAACCCTTGCGTTACAGATCCTGCCTGGCAAATTCCTGGTTAAACGTAAGCTATCTAGAATTGCAAAATAAAATAAAGCCAGCTCAGTTTTGTTACCAAAAGGTAACAAAAGACAGATACTGCACACATTTCATCAAGAAAGATGTTTATTTTTCCAAATATTAAGATAGTGTCCTGTTTGTCTATTCTATCGACATCTGCTCTGTAATACGCAATGATAGAAGATCAAAGTTTTAATTGTGCAAGTAAAAGAAAGTATTAATAACATTCTTTGTCCTGCAGCAACAGAGATAAACTTAAAAAAAACCCCTCTAACAGCTAGGAGAACAGGATATTTATATAAAGATGCCTTAACAAAAGAAAAGCATGCAAAACCACCTCTAGCGAATAAACAAACTAGGCTCCCTGTTTGCAGACTGTTCTCAATCAAGCTCAGCCCTCAGAGATCCCCTCCCTCCTTCAGTCAACAGGGACAACATATCTCAGCTGGGTTTCACATTTTTATACAAACCTTTCTCAGCATCCTTTGTTCACTGACCCTTTAAATTTAGGAAAATGCAACAGGCATGCCTTTAGATTCCCTCTCCTAGGCAGTAAGTCATTTAAGGCGGCAGCTTTTTGTTGGTGTCTTCTGCTAACTCCTTCATCTGCATAGGGTGCACTGTGCATCCTCCATACCCCTTTTGATATACACATTCTAATAGGACACTAGTTCTGCAGCATACATACAACAAACCATACCTCCTCCTGAAGAGACATTATTACTTCTTGGCTTTCTGAGATTGGGAAGAGCCTGAATTTGTTGCCTATTTGTCACACTGCTGCCACTCACTAACGCAACAGCATACTTTGAACTAGCTGTTCTTCTCCTCCCCAAAATGAATATAGCATGGAGTGCTCTCTCCCTCCCAAGACGGCAGTAGCTGCCCTTATCCACTTAGGGCTCTGACTTGCATACACTGAAGGAAAAAAAAAAAAACAAACAAGAAAACCTCAAACCAACCCACAACTCTACTAACTTAAAAAACTAGGGACTCCCAAAAGTGATGAGTAGGCTACCTCACCGAGAGTAAGATCAATAGCATGCTGTATAAGAGTGGGTTCAGATTTATCAGTAGCTTTCTTTCAATTTCAGAGCTCTGAGACAAGTTCTTTTGTCAAGTAAAGCATCATTACCACCTCTACCTGAATAGAGGCCACCACTAGTAGAGAGCCAAATTGTCTCAGAAAAGTCTATGAGACAACACAGAAGACAAGCTTACTCAGGGCTACCTGCACAGCAAAGACTGATGTTTGAAAGCAATTCTCAGTCTCCTTTCAAGACATCCGTGAATTACAAAGAGCCAGTTGTCCTCCATCCTCTGTGTCTTTAAGGAAGAGTTTAATATTAATTTTAGCTCCTTTCGAATCTACTTCTGGGCTAGGGCCCAGTCCATCTGCAATATTTTTTTTAAGTGAAAAATTATACTAAAAACACACAGATCACCCACTCAGAACTCACTCAGTTCTCCCAAACTATGGTAACTCACGACAGAAGGGACGCTACAGTTAACCGTGGCACTGCTTGTATGAAGCTGCAACCTGCACACAGATGCACAGAGGGTGAAGTAAGTCCTTGTACAGCGAGTTATTGTACACAGGGAAACTGGTCAAGGCACTTCCTTTTCTTTTGGGTAGTCTTCTCATTCATAATAACATCCTTTAAGACATCTGCTAGAGTCCTGTAACATTAATGGTAATGGAAAAGCTCCAACAGGAACTCAGGGGTTTCTCTCTTTTTCCCATGAACTGAATATTATGGAATTTTAACAGATGTTCTACTTGGTCATAGTTAATAAAATGAATTATGCAGGAATTAAAAATCTGTCTCCATTTGCTTATATAAGATCTCAGCAGCAGAACTACATTCCCATTAAGAAATTCTAGAGGATTTACAGTGGATTTATAGTCTGCTCCTGTCTTGTTATAAGATGGCTGGAGATTTTACAAATGAACCTGTCTCTATTGTGGAAAACATGAATAAATTTACCTGTTCATTGATTGTTCTTAGTAGCATGATCGAGTTTCCACATCGATTCACACTGGTACACTACCACCATAGGAAAGGACGATTCTCACTTGGATTTGCTTTGGAAGTGACATCATGGGAATTCCACATCATTTCACAGCCTCCGATTTCTGCCATTTATTCAAAATCTCATTCAGCAGCCTAATAACCATACTCCCACTTTCTGCTTTATGACAAAAGCTTTCCTCTTGGAGCATGGATGTCCCTTTTGGGCTACTACTGCCAACAGAATGATGCACTGTACCTCACTTCCCTTCCAATTTTAGGATTAGTTCAGCGTAACTACATCAAAGGAAGATGTAAAGACCAAAACATAATGGAGATGTGAGAGGAGGTACCAAAAAGGAGGTAGGTGAAAGAGTCATAGCCAAAACTTCCAAGCATTGAGGTTCACTCAAAGTTATTTGCAAAAGCATTACATATTTAGCCATCATCTTTCTCTTCTAATATTCATCTGTACAGAAAGTATTCTGATGAGAAGATAATAGGGGATAAGTGAAAGAAAATAATCAAATAATAAATGATAATCAATCAAATGATAATCAAAAACAAAGCATGAAACAACTACCTTGCACCAGAACAGAAGCAGCACAGAAGCAGCAGATTACATGGAGCAGAATAAGGCTGTCTTGAAAAGATCTACTGTGCTATAGTAAAAAGATGAGGTTTTAACATTGCACTCCCTTTATATACAGACTCCTTTTCACTTAAGTCCAAGCAATTGGCAAGCAGATCTCTGTCCAGGCACTGAAATCTGCTTTATGTAATATGCAAAAATTTATCCTGATGCAACAACTAAAATTAACCTTCCTTAAATTCTGGCTCAGTAATTTTGCCAGCACAAAAATATCATCAGAAAGGCATCAATATTCCTGCCTCTTCTGATTATTATGTTTTAAATGAAAAATCATGCACTGAAGCCCCTCTATCAAAAAATTCCACTCCATAGTGACTAAACAAAGGTTTTTGTGTAACTAAAGAACCAAAGCATGTAAAGAAACTTTTATTCTTATAAAAGTCACCTGGAATTAAATATCAGTCTATATATGCTATGCAGCTACCTGGATGTGTCCAATAATGAATTAATATAGATTTTTATCTGAAAATAAAGACTTTCCCTAAAGGAAGAAGTGTCCTTGAAGAGAAGGGAAAATACCAAGATTAAATGTCAGGCTTACAACAGTTCCAGCTGAAGGTTCAATATGATGTTCTTACTTGAGTGGACATTGCTTTACAATATTGAGTGTCAGAGAAATGCAACAGTCTTAACAGTGTTAAATTCAAAGGATTTTTTTTTCAAACATCACCTATGATTTGTTTCATTTTGAAAAGAAAACACATTTCATTTGGTAATCATTTATTTCTCATTCTATTGGACAGATTCTCCCAAAAAGCAATACTTCAACTGAAATCAGTTCTGAAGGATCTTTTATGAATATACATAATGGAGAGGACCCCCATTAAATTTCCAACAAAGTGCTGCCATTTTGAGTAAACAAAGTTATCTCAGCAGGGTCACACACTATGCCATGAATATGGTCTGCAAATTAATTACCACCCTGACATATGTCAAAACAAATTTTAAGAAGAATAGCACCCAGTAATAACCATGTGTTTTATCTACCTGTTAGTATGCAAAATCTGTATTCAATGGGATCTAAATTTATTCATTTATTCAGAACCCCTCAGAGAAATCAAAATGATTCGTTGGCCTTTTTTGCCTGTCTCCAAATGAAATCTGAGTGAGTAACATGTGTTTAGTGAGCCAGAAAATAAGTACAGGTGGTGGGGGGTTATATTTCAGAAAAGCAGGTGTCATCTCTGTACAAATAACTGATTTTTTAAACACTAAAACCCGCTAAAATAGACTGCAGTGCGTTATTATTTGTCAGCACTTTAGGGTACACTAAATTTGGTATTTCTTCTTTTAGGCAATATCCATCTTTACTCCGTAATTGTAACAAGAGCTGGCTAACATAACTTAACTGTTCTAAAAACAGTTTTCAGCATGAAGAAAGGCTTTTAAAAGCAGAGTTACTGAATAAAGGCTAAAAAAGCCTCTGCAACTGGCTTCATTATCAATGGCAACACAGCCAACAGATCTGATCCTGTGTTTAAAAAACAAAAGCAGTGAAGATCCAAACCTAGTTTACTTATTTGAGTTATATAAGGAGAGGACAAACTGACACATATCATATTGAACACAGTAAGTAAGTCCCTTCCTGGACAACAGCTGTTATGTTTTCATAGGAATTGAGCCTTGTCTCTTATTTGAGGTGCTCATGGTGCAACTTATGCTTTGTCAAAAGACAACCTCCTGGGATCTGATTCTAAAATAGTTTTAGACTGGGAGTTCTTCAGTATGTTTTTCTACTTCTTTTATAACCTGCCTTCAGTTCACACAGTATATCAAACACTTCCATGACACTAATCCTGTAATTCACAGTACGTTTCTGAAGAGATTTTAGTTTAGGAACTATTTTCTGCCAAGCAGGCCAAAATATTTTTAGCTCCATTTTTTTTCCCCAACAGTGAAGTACTTCTGATTTAGAGTTAAGTAATGCCATATCATGTCTACAGGCTGGATGACTAAATGCATTTCTTTCACACGTTTAAAAAAAAAAAAAAAAGCAAGCACAATTGTCCCTATATACAAATGACAGATAATCTCTTGGCATCTGCTGACAAATATATTTAAAGAAAGCCTAAATCTGTCTGTGCCAAACTTGGCCTGACGCCACCAGTTCACCACTGTAGGCATACATACTTTACATGATGCAATCACAAGTTTCCAGTACTTTATTTTATGGTTTTCATCATGTTAACATACACATTTTCATCCTTTTACAATTTAGCACCCACAGAACTGAAAGACAGGATGGTAGATGACTTTTTGCATGTATCAGCTTTCTTAGTGCACATTATCAGTATTCTATTTAAATTACAGACTAGTAACTTACCCAGAATGAAATATGCTAGGATTTAGAGCTTATGGTTAGAGCAATTGATCTCAATTGTACTACTACTATCTCTTATTAGAAAATAAGAAAGTGAGGCAAAGGAATAAATCTTTTAAAAAAGTGAGAGAAAGACAAGTGTTTTACCTCTCTTAATACTGTGCTTTTATAACCCCGATAAAGTCCTTGAATACCCTGTAAACCAACAAAAGAAAGCATCAGCTATAGGGAATTAGTTTGCCAAAGACCACAATTTATCGGTGATTACGAGGCACGCATTACAGCCTTACTGATTGTCACACCTGAACTTCTTGCAAATTGACTACATGGATTATAACACTGTATACTGTATTCCATGATTTACAGTGCCAGAGGGTTTTATATTCATTTCAAAGACCATTTAACCACTGTTAAGAATAATCAGTTATAGAGAAGAAAATATACCTTACAGTTAAAATTAAAAGGGCAAGAAGGCACAGAAACACATTACTTCAGATTCTACTTGCCCAATATTTTGGTCTAGAAGTATCCACTATCCAATAAATATTTTGAAACTACTACTATTCTGTTTAAACAGCCCATGCAAAATGAACCCATAAGATGACAGCTTCCTATGTCCACCTTTTTAGCCTTGATTCAGAGCTTTTATCAAGACAAATATTTTGTATTTTTAACCAGCTAATAACATTGAAAACAATTAAAATTTGATTTTAAGTGTATATAAAATTATGTTTAATATCTTACAGGACAGTATATTCCAGAGTTTGTCAAGTCTTACAGTTCTCTGGCCAGCTACAAAGAAGGGGAAAAACACATGGTTTTAAGAACACCAGCTTTTAGAGCAGAATGACCAAGTCACAGAAAGAGGTTCCAATAACCCTCTTGTGCAGGGTTATCACAATAGTTTTAATTTACAAGCAAATAAAAAACATGTGGATCATTTAGTGGTCGTATGTATGTCTTCTTTTTCCTGGCTTTTACACACGGAAACATGTATAATATTTTTCCCCACAGTGTTTTCAGGAGACACTTTTCTCTTACGGAATACAACATGAAAAACACCCCTTGTGAGACTCAGTAAAAACAGTGGTGAACAGGTTTTTACAGGAAGGAACAATATAACTACTAAAAAGATTACCAAAGATCTTCTTTTTAAAAGCTACCAATACCAGATGAGCACTCATTTCCAGAGCTCCTACAGAGCCTCCCTGAAGTGGTGCCTTTAGGACATCCCCTCCAAAGCCTGCTTCAAAAGCTGGAAACCATTCAGCAAACTCTACATACAGAGACTCAATGTTTTGTTGTCCCAGAGGACTGTTTCCATAAATATAAGCAGAGCTTTGGAAACTGGAAAGCTAAATACTTTTTTTTTCCCTCTTTTTTAATGTAGGTATCCCATATAAAAACTAGAGGAAAAAGTTTAGAGTGTACATGTAAGTGCAGGCCCATGGGGGAGGTGGGGGCTTGGTTTCGTTAAGTATAACAGGCCAATCACTTTTAACAACAGAATAATAAATGGGAAAGTGCTGGGAGAGCACAGAACTGGAATAAAGTTGTAGGAATGCTTCTGGACATGTATGGCACTGAGTGGGAAGAATGAAGCAACTTCTTCGAAATTTTGTTCTGAACTCACCTCATGATACAAAGTGTGGGAGAGAATCCGAAGGGTACTTGAGGAAGGAGAAACCTGGGCCCTTTGCTTGACAACCTCAGATGGAACTCGTATGAGGCATGCAACCTGCAGAAGAACCATATATTCAGAAAGCAATTCCTTTTGCTGCCTTACTTTTCATAGAACAGACACATTTGGAGATTGTTCCAAGTACAGAAACCTGAGAAACTAGGAAATAATTTTTGTAATTATAGGAGTTGAACTTAAAAGCTGTTTATAAGCAGCTTATGTATTTGCTCTTAGAGCTGTGTACTTTCTGAACACAAAATCATACTAACAGAAAAATGGAAGTACCCTTAAAATTTTACCTTCCAAATCAGAAGTAGATTTGGGTGGGGAAAATCACCAATGAAACAAAATTTTGAAGCCATCCTGTCTTTTGGCAGCCACAGGATTTTTCCCCCCCACTTTCACAGATCGAAACTGGAGATTCAGGACTTGAAGAACAAACTTCTTCCCTAGGTAGTTCCTTTGTGCCCTCTAGTGACTGACAGCAAGAGACACTCTGGTTAACCTTAGACGCACACGATATATTCAAGGTTTATCTTAAAACACACACTGGATTTCATTCAAGGTGAAGCATCAGATTGATTCTTTCCTACACAATTAATTTACTAGGCAAGAAATTCCTCTGCAGCTGAATGTAATAATGTGGCTGCCACCATGAAGTTCCAGCTTTTCTGAAGAAAAGCCAGACCTAGCTTTAAAACATTCACCTGCCATTTCAGCTTCAGGTAGGTAGGAGCTAAGCTTGTGTGCACATAATTTTGAGGAACGAGGATCCTGAAGTGTCAGAGAGTTACAAGCCTGTCATCCATCTAGAAAGTGCCTGTTTATCAGCACTTAAGCTTTTAAGAAGAGTTTGTCTTCTGTTGGCCCCAGAGATACTTAAAGCAGTGCTGGGACTGGCAGCAAAACACTGGAGACACCATGGACCTTTGCCAGATTTTTAGCCTTCCTCGATCCCATCCTTTGCTGGGCTCAGGAACACACTATGGTTCCTAGATGTAAAGGCGATCACCGAGTACTTTAAGTCAAGGGCAACCTGGGTAAAAGCTGTCCACATGAAGTGGCAAACCAAGCTGCTAAGTCAGAAACCCACATGTGCCAAAGAAAGCTCAGGATTCACTGCCAGACTGCACAGAAACAGTAACTTGGAGTGGTTATTTGTGGGTAACACAGTACAAGGTTTAAGTTCCATTTTCACAAAGAGACCAAGAAAAAGTCTGTTACCCTGTTACATTCCTACAAGTTTACCAGACAACAATATCCAAAAGTCATTACAAACAGATCTAACTCCATGTGCTCTTCAATTCTCAGGGTCAAAAATAACAAGTGACCCCAATCTGTCAAGAAAATAAGAACTGTCAAGTTTTTTGATAGTTCAGCATAAATATTTATAGAACTTCATGCTTCATAACACTCCATGTCCTTATATTAGCTTTTTATTCCTTAAAAATATGGAGGCAGGAGGAAAGCTTTAAAAAGGCTCGGATGAAAACAATCTAGTCAATCAAGACCAGACAAAGAGCATGGCATGGCTTCCTGACATCTGGGGTGCTGCAGTTTTGGCAGGAGAAGGGTGGCTACAAAGTAACGTCTCCATTTCAACCAGACTACTTGGGGTGCATTTCATTTCAAATTAACTTTGATGTTTCTCCCATTTGAATTTGCACTTACAAGGGAGTCTGTGGCTGCACAAGAACAAAAACAGTGATTACGTTGTGCTGTTATGAAAGGAAATAAAGGTTCGTGTCACCCAGGCTGTGCTGTCAGATTGGCTCCATAGGGCACTTCTGGAACTAAAAAAAGCCACGAGCTGCCACTGCCAACTTCAGACTGAACGGTGACCTTTTCGCTGTGCACCTGAACTTACAGCTTGTTACCTTATTTGGTCCTACATGTGTACCTTACTATCAATAACAATCCAAGCAGTCAAACAAACGTCTCTAAAAGGAAGTATGCAAGATTAAGTTCACATGTATCTTATTATCCCATAAGGTTAAAAAAAAAAAAAAAAAAGTGTAACAACCTAGGACAGATGGGTGCAGAAAAATTTCAATTCTATTACGTTCAGACCTCAATCATTGCAGCACCTTCCAGGTAACACTGCCAAAATCAAAAGAACAGAAGACATCTCCACGGTTTGCTTTCTTAGCTAAATATGTTCTAGCAGCACCAGTTTGATAACACTGCACCAACCGAATTCATACTTAAATTTTCAGACAACAGAAAGCTATAAGCAAATTGCACGAGCAAGGGTGAAAGATACAATTGTGCAGCTGCTCTGCAGTAACTGTCCACATACATGCTTTTACCTGCATCGACTACTAGATAAATAGACATGGAAGCCAGACAATACTGTGACCTCGCATGGTGGAAGCCCATTCACCTCCCTAATCACCAAGATCCCAGGAAGAAATTGCTTTTTAATGTCTTGGCTGTTCACATAGATGTAACCTGTTGCTTGCCACAGAAGAGCACAATACAGCCTGCCAAACTCAGGCCACTCCTCATGCATCCTACCGGTCCTGAGGATGACCCTGTGACAAATTAGCTCTCTGTCAAACATCTGCATAGCCAGCCACAGAGAGGGTAGAGCAGTGGGCCCTCAGGTACGTCAGCTGACATTAAGGCATCGGACTATCAGCACCCTGCTGATAGAGGCCACGCTCATTTTTCCAAGCAAGCTCTGGAGCCAGGAGTTATTCCCATCTTTTGATGGAAGGAAAAAAACAAAATCAAGACCCTACAGACCAAGTTCAGGGGAAAAATGGGTGCTGCCCTCAAAGCTCCTTCCTTGTTTACCAGGTCAGGTAATACAATTCTCCTCTCTTCAGACTTCCTCCCCCATGCCAATGCACATGTATACATATCGTAAGGGCAGGAAGACACTAACACTGAAACAAAAAGCTCAAGGATTTTTAGTTTTAAGCTTTAACAAAACCCAATTTTACAGCTACAAGCAAAGCTATTAGTAGTTTACAGAGCAGGTATGCAAAAATGACAGTATTAGCATCTACTATCTTTCCAATCTTTTAATACTATAACCACTTCTGAAAAAGACAGTACTGAATCTCAAAATCCTTGTCTTAAATCATTACTGGAGTCACCCTTTGACCTGGTAATTAGACACAAAACTAAGTGCATTTTTAATTTACTGACTTGCATTAGCCTGCTAGGGACAAAAGCTAAAAATAGATAAATGTTAACAAAACCGTCCTATGTATTGCTAAGACAGTGTATCTTCCAATTAACTGAAGGTAATTTTTTTCCTCTGGCAGTTAAGGGAAAGGTGTTTAACTTTTGGATACTCTTTGCACGCATCAATGCTGCCATCTCCTGGTCGGATTCATTTTGGAACCAGACTTCCCTAGTTGCTCTGAACGATGTCTGGACTGGTCGTGAAGAATGACCAGTGCAATTACAGTCTCAAAAGTGCCTTGAAGTCAACACAAAACGTCTTTATATGTACCAATTTAAACAGTTTGTTTCAGTATATCTGAAATCTGTTCCTTCACGGCTGTAGCTAACAGAAAATAAGGTCTGCTGCAAATAGCACCAGGAGCCTGCAGAAAGCCTTTTGCATAGGCTCACCTAAGTTTATTGGAAACACATTATCTTAAAGCACTAACTTCTGCATGGGAGCCCATCCTACTTAAAGCTGGAGCAGCTGTTCAGAATTAGGCAGTGCTCATCCAATTCATCAGCACAAGGCTACCGAGAATTTTTCTCTAGACAATAACACAAGACACATAATAAAAAAGAAGGAGGGGATAGACCTGCTTGTAAGGGGGTTTGGTGGAAGTAGGTCATCCAGGCCTTGATGATACAATAGCCAGGGAACGGCAAAAGCTACAGCACACTGCTCATTCAGGGGAACCAGCAGCAAACACTTCTTACTGTGAAAAAGGCTGAAGAAAACTCCCAACCAAAAGAAGATATATATATATATATTTTATTTTTTTTAAGATTTTGTGGTTAACGTGACAAAGAATCTGAAGTAGATGTTTGGATTAAAAAGAACCCATTGCATTGCCACTGCAAATTCTGGAGTAAGCACTTTTCTGCAAACCACTGTGACTTCACTTCTAGTTCACTAGCAGGTCCTTTGCTCCTCTGTCCAATATGTTCTGATCTTTAGGGAAAGCCAAACATAAGACAGTGACAACATCTTCAGAAAACAGTACATCTCATCCTGGTCTAAAGAGCTGTATTACTGTCCAAATATTAACATATCCCATTTAGATTAATAGCCTTTTGCTTCCATCCTTTGTGCTCCAGGCTAACCATTTCTACATGACTGGTTTTGTAGTATTTAGTAGAGAATCAAATATAACGTGCATTTGGTTTTAGGCACCTGTATTACAGTTTGACCACCAACATTACAGGCAGATCTGTGCATCATATGTATCCAGAAACATTTGAAAGACGACAGAGCACGTGTTACAGTTGCTATTAAGGGCTTATGCTGGGTATTTAAATTGGGTTGAGGAACGGCAGGTTTTTCTCAGAACTGGGTACACAGTTGGTACAACACTATTACCAGCTTTGTACCTCTAAGGAGAGCAGCTTGAGAAAGCATTTCCTTATGCAGGCAGGCATGCACCTTGCACAGCTGATGATCTGACTCACAGTCTGAGCACTTCTTATCTTTAGTAAGGGGCAGATATTACCCATGCTCTCAAGACAGGCTACTGAAGAGCAAAGACTAAGAGCCCATTCTGTTAAGATGCTGGCATCTGATGTGCTCCTGGCTAATGAGCTGATCTATTCTGTGTACTAACCTGGGCTTGGGTGAGGATGAAAAACAATTTTTTTCCAGTTAGTAATTAGCCAGCCATTCTGCTACAAGGCAGGAGAAGAGTAATCTGAGGACAGAGAACTGTTTTAGAATACATTAGTGGCTTGTGATTTAGGAACCTGCTCTCAGTCACTCTGAGCAAATCTCTGGCTTGCACAGCTAAGCCTACTTTGAAAATTGGGTACAGAAACATGCAGTAAGCTCCAGAAAACTTTTCTGTGTTGCAGCTTTAAACCCTTTAGAACACTCTAAAGGATTTTAATTTTAAATTTCCCAAGCAGGAGGTTAGTTTTAATGACTTTATCTGTCTGAGTAGGCTGGGAAGCTTTAATTGATGTTCACCGTATAAATATAATTTAATACTGAACACAGAACTAAAGGAACATACCTGGGGAGAGTTACTCTTAAATGTCATTTGCATAAGTTTATTCTTAATCAAATAAGAATCTAATTTATGACACTATACAACTTTGTATCCAGAGAGCAGAGACTTTAAACTAAACCTCACAATACCAGTGCAAGATAATCACTAACCCATTCGGGAGAAAAAGCTGCTGCACAAAACTGATAGCAAAGACACTACGACTTATCAAAGGACATATGTTTAAGCTGCAGTCAATCTGGTAACAAAATCCTAATCTCTCACCCTGTTCTTGAAGAAAGTCAGAAGGATTGCCTGCTCCAACATAATGTTGAAAGAACAGGAAAAAAAGGAGCAACCCTAAAACCCTGTTCAAACAGAAGAAGCAATAACAATGGTTTTAGTGTGGACTTTTTTTTTTTTTATTTGAAGCGTAATCTTCATTAGCCCTGGCTGTTCTCCTGCAGACAAAAGCTACCTTATAGCTCAGGGTTGGTTTCTTGTTGGGTTTTTTTAAATATAAAAAAATGCTTCTTCCCAAAATAGGTTAATAAATAAGACATAATCTGAGCATCTCAGTTTCTGTCAGATGCTCCCTTCTAAGTAGGAAGTTACTATTTTTAATCTGAAAAATGAAAAATGTCCGTTTCCATTCCTCAGATAACGGAATGATTAAACCAATAGGCAAATCTAAAATTAAGAGATCTTAAATGGCACGGATTTCCTTTGGATCCTGAAAAAGAAGAGGAAATTGTCCTCTTGGTTCAAGTCAGAGGCTCTCAACAAACCCTGAATTCAGCACTGCAGCTTTCCATGCCTCTCCAAACTCTGTAAGTTTATGTTTGGTTGTTCAGATCTCACTGGGATTCCCCTCTCCAACAGAAGAAAAAAAAAAAAAAAAAAAAAAGAACTTTTTCAATGCAGTATTGTGAGATTAGCACAGTATTTCATCCTCCAAAGAGTTGTTTCTAAACTCTGGTCACAACCGTTGGACTGGGGATGTTAAATAGTAGGGAAAGTGGGGAGCACTACATGTATCTGTAGATGCAAGATGAACTGCCTCACCCTTTCCACCACCAGGAAAATTAACAGAAAAAAGGAGAAACACGAAATACACATTTGTCATTTGGTTTCATATTTTCTTTGAACAGAGAAGCCTGAACTGCTGCAATCATAGACCCATAACAGTTCAAACACCAATAAACCTTCATCTAAATAATTGTTGCCCTTTTGACCAAGACAGAACAAAAAATGTTTCTATGGTCTGTAATTTGCTGTGGATCACAACTCAAGTTGTGTACAAGTCTGTCCACACATGCTTGTCAGCAGGCTATGCTACCTGTTAAAGCACAACTGAAGCGGAGAATTAAAGCTTTAACACCCAATTTAATGAGGAAATAGTCTCCAGGGATGACAGAAACTGCCCAATATATGTACTCTCCACTGTAAATTTCTGCTTTAAGTGCTAGCCCCAGAGAAAAAAAGTGTTCATCTTCAAAATAAAACCTCAGAATATGCTAATCTTATTTTCCCCTCCCACACAGCCCGGATGTGCCCTTGCAGCATAGTTAAATTCAGTCCTGTGCAAAGCTGCTGGGGTCATGAACAGGTGACTCCACTCCTAATTTAAACCCCACGGAGAGAACAAGTTTTGACTAATGGGCTCTGGATGGGAAAGTTTAGACAATGCCAAGCTCTTTGTCCCAACTCTTCCTCTGACCGACACAATAGGGCCTTCATTAATTTAAATGCAGCTCCCCTGTATGCTGGCAGGAAACATTTCTTCAAAGAGCGATCTCACCCAGCAAGATCCCTCAGATCTCAGCACTTCCCAGAGCTTAAAAACATAACTATTTCAGAGATGAGACCATTCACAGGAACCAAATGTCACAAGCATGTGGAAAAACAGAGCTTCTGCACAAACGTTTTCAACTTCCTCCAAGTTTCCACCTTCCTCCAAGTTTCCACCTTAGATGACTTCACCTGGAATCTGCAGAGCTGTTTTGCAGAGTATCATTTCATCCTGTCATTGTCAAACCTAAGTCAGCTCCTAATTACTGCTTTCCAGAACTCCCTCCCTCCCTCCACCAGAGCATCATCTGCACCACCCCACACTTCTTTCTTCACAATGGCCATCTTGGCTAAGCCTTTTCACCCCAGCTGCCTGAAGTCCTCAGCTGGTTCCTTGTCTATCACCTCAGTAGCCCTCTCAACATGGACTTTTGCCCCTCTCAGATTTCCTTCCCCATGTGTGTCTCTTCAAATGCCCAGCTACACACTCTACAACTCTTGCTGTGTGTTCCCTGCCTACCCCTACATCAGCCATGTCAGATACACCTTGGAAAACTTTTGTCCTCAAAGAGTGGAAATCCATGCTGAGTCCTCTTCACAGCAAGGAGAAACTGTTACCCCAATTATATCAGTTTATAGGTAAAGAACAGGGAAAGTCTGTGAAGCTGACAAGGCTTACACTAAACACTTTACAGAAGCACTTCTCACTGCAGATGTTTTGAAAGTTTGTGTGCTTTGCATAACTAAATTGATCTTTCAAAGTTTAATCAATGTAGCTTTGCTTCCTTTTTAAAACTAAACCTAAAATTTACTGAAAGTGGCCTGCTGTTATGCACATCTCTTTAGTACTCTAGCACAAACTAAGTGTCCCACAGATTTTGAAGTTCCTCAGTACAGTCACAAGCAGTTAGTTTACACTTGAGCTGCAAAAAAAATCAGACACCTGAATAGCTTTTTAAAAAAAAAATCTTCCTTAACCTGGTTGATGCTTCAATCATAAATTAGCACCACATTGAAACACAGAAAGTCTTATAGCCAAAGAAGAGTAGACCCTTAATTCAACCTACAGAATTGTCTGCACAATCCAATCTATCCCAGCAACTCTTCCACCACTGAGAGTCTGTTAAACTTATTTTAAAAGGCTTAAGAAACTAATCATCCACCAGCCAAACTGTTCTTTCAGCAAAAGTAGCATGGTGCATCCCATCCAGCATAAAACTGTTTCCAAGGAGCCAAGAGGGGTCAGGCTGTGTTACAGGAGGACAAATGTTAATGAGATTCCAGGCAAGAGAACACAGGCAATATTTTCTGAAAACACATTAAGTCTCCTGTTGAAAGATGACTAGTATTTTACAATTTGCTCAGTCTCTTGGGGTTACATTGGCCCAGAACACGGAAATTTCAACTACATTGTATTTTATCAAGTATTTTCCTTTAATTGATCCCTTACTCTTTCTTACAGCCTTTTTACTTAAAGAATTACAGGCTTGTCCACATATGGAGCTATTCAGAAATAGTTATTCCTGACAAACCCCGTACAGAGCCTTATTTTGGAATAAACTTACCTTAAACTATCTCAGACACTTCCAAGACTGACTCTGGCAGAATAAGTTGCAAGCCAGGAAATCCATCAGGAAATACTTTGAAATTATTTATTTCTCACTTATACTGTTTAACCCAAATTAGCTTTCCTCTATAGACAGTCTGAGCTACAATATTTCTACATCAGCTGAATATCAGTCCTAGGATGGAAAGAAAAGAGATGACAACCATCAAGCTTCTACTCTTTACTGCAAAGTAACATGTCCTCCAAGCCCTGAATTGAGTACATAACACAATCCAGGAAGGGCAGCTGATGAAGAAGAGGCAATACATACAGTTAACATGGAACATACAAGAGAAGATCAGTGTGGGTGGCTAGTTAGGTGTTTGACAGTTTGTAATTTGCTCTTTCAGTCTTTAATTGTATGATGAATTTGTTGGCAGCATTTGTGGATTCATGCCTCCATTCATCTTTATTTACAACCAATTTTCAGCTACAGCTCTAACTTGAGTTTCCATCCACTCTAACTATGCTCCTTCTCCCCTAGTTTTTAATGGTAGCAGTCTCACCTTCACAACCATCTTCCAACAACTGCTCAGCTATGCTTGTGCGTAAGGATTTGGCAAAAATCCTGGAGCATCTATATTGCAGACCTGACCTCACCTAGATTAATTTATGAATATTTCAAAATCCACCACGATTAATCCAAAAGACCACCTACATTGCTGCACTCCCCACTATTGCTCATCTTGCCAGGGTCAGCACATTCCCCTTTTCGATGCCTATACGTATCCAGATATGAACAGCAGACACCCAAAATGACAGGCACTGATCAAAGAAAATAGTAAAAAAAGCTTAAGTACTGTGGAAGAGGTCCCATCAAACTTTGACTGCTGTCAGACTTTGGACACCACTTTGAATACTATGGTCTGCCAGCCCGTACTACACTGGCTGAGACAAGACAGGATGCAAAGCAGAAAATGCAGCTTTGTGGTTTTGAATGGTTTTGTCCATTTATTAATTTTCTTAGAAAAGGGCTAGTTAAAAATTCAAAGCCATCAGCCCAAAGTCTAGACACAGGAAGTACTAAATCACTTCTTTGTTGCAGCAGACAACTGTTGATTTAGAAGCAACTCTCTCTAGAGTGTCCAACTTGCCTGTGGTACTGAAAAGCTGCATCTTCCAACATGCAAGTTTTGGAGTTTCAAATAGCTGAAATCTTAACTCCATGTCTGATGTGAGTGGCTGTTTCATCTCTGTTAGACTAGGCTCCTGCGAGCTGATCTTCTAGGGTTTACAATGCTGTAAAGCCCTCACCAATTATCCTGCTGCAGATTCTTTCATGATACTACTCTGGATTTGTGACTCACGCTTCTGCCTTTTCCTCAGAACAGGCATTAATACCAACTTTCTTCTCTGACCTAGCCAGTTACTCTCATGGAATTCATACCAATACACTTTTGGAGATTCCTGTTGCTGTATTAAACTGAAACTAGCTAACCGTTTCAAAATATACTGCCAGGGCAGAGGGAAAAAGGGGCTTTGTGGACAGAGATAGACAACATGATTTTGTCCATGTCTAAAATGCCTTTTTTCCAGAAGAAAAAAAAAAAAAGAAGCCTAAAATGAAATAAAGCATGCACTTTCCTTCTTTATTTCAATTAAAAGCACACTTAAAATATCATTCTACAGAATCATGATTTGTAAACTGTAAACTTACTTGCATTTGGGCTTGCTTCTTCAAAGAAACAAGTTAGGACTAGTAGCGAAAGCTAGCTGAATTCCCCAAAACATAATTCCTGCATTAAGAAGCTTTCCTATTTGACACATCTCCACAGTAGATAAAAAAATTCCCAAGTTATTAATATTGAGGGTCAGATGCTAATCACAGATGAACCACACACTTTGCTCTTATCACAAAAGCATCTAAAGTGGCAACACACTGGAATACACAAGTGAGCCTGGAATTTCACCTTGAAATACCTGTCCTCACCTTGCCCTGTGGAACCATATGATCGCCTCTCCCCAGTGAAGGGACAAACTTTCGGATGTTTCAATTCAAATTGATTCAACATCCCTCCTTTCTCAAATTTTAGAAAAAAGTTAAGTGTGAGGCTATGCCAAAACCCTTCTTGCTAAGGAAAAACCAAGCCCATCATCTTCAAAGGGAGCAGTCCCTAACTAACCATTCAGACTTCAGAACACAGCCAAAGTTTCCATGTTTTCCTAGGAGGTCTGTGCTCCACCAAAGCCTAGTAGGTAACCCAAGTTTTAGCATACCTGCAGCCAGACCAGAAACACCTTTCTAGACCCATGAGCTTGTCCAGCATTTATACAACTCAAAGGACCACAGCGCAAAGACACTGAAGCAGAATGAAAACAAGCCAGATGAGGAACCTGAAGTATCATGGCTACATCAGCTTAAAAATTTAATAAGACAAACGAACGCAGGCACAGTGTCACCAAAATGACTAGGCAGCTTTCAGGATCTCAGTTACCCTCTCTGTCTGGTGCTATGGCATACTGTGTAGACACACCACTTCACTGCAGGTAACCTGGGATCTGGCAGCCTTGGAGATGCACTGCAGTGTCAACACATCTCCAGCACTGTAATCCTAAAGTACTCTGGAAACCTACAGAAGGACAAAAGCAGCTCAATAACTTCAGCTGGTAATCTACTTCCAGAGCATGGTGATTACCGCTAGCTGCCAAAAGAACAGGACATCTACCTCCCATCTTGATCCTCAGTCCTCCCACACACTTTCTCTCACAAGTGAGCTGAAAGTCAAGGTAGCTTGCTTTCCTACAGAGTAGGGAAAAAAAGATCACCAAAAATAGCCAATCAAAAATAAAAGGTCAGAAAGATAAGAATGTACATGATATTTACAAGCAACAGCCCAAAACATTCACTAAATATCTTGCAAAGATCGTAACCATAACAGTATCTAAATATTAGATGGAAAAGGCTGGTGTCAGCTAGCTTCTCTAGAACATGATCCAAACAACTTTATTCTCACCTCCACGGAAAAGCCAGCAGGATGTAAAACTAACTGTGCTGAATCCAGCCACTTTGGCAGTCATGAAGGAAACCTCTTCGGTCAAACTGGGACAATCTTAATCTTGTCCCATAAAACTATGTCTGCAGGAGGCTGGTGGGGGAGGCCCAGAGGGGGACTTCTCTTTATCAAAGTTTCTTGTAATTAATAGTATAAACTGTCATATTAAACTGACATAAAGAATTCTGTACAAATCAATCTGGAGCTGTACAATTAACTCTGGATCTGCAAGACACACCTGGTTATACTATTTAAAATGGGCACTAGGAGGTTAAAAATACTGCTCCTTCTCAGAGTTACTTACACTGCCTTAGAATATTAAAAGTAAAATTTTAGAACATCTGGTTTTCCTTTCCACTCCCTATGATATCATGTTTTCCAAGCACATTTGGCAGCTCACTGTAAAGATACAGGCAGACTAAACATACAAGGCAATGTACAGTCAAGATGAAAAATTCCAAAGCCCTGGATGTGGTAAGTGTGTTTCCTATCTCCAAATTTCAGTTACACAAGGGGTATAGTAAGGGTTTTCCCCTCCCCTTGGTAACTCCTGTATTCTTCAAGCTTCTTCTTCCTTGAAGAGATGAGATGATATACCATATATCTGCCCTCTAGAGTTTTGGCTGTGTCTTTGTAAGTAATTTTTCATGTATTATGGGATATTCAGTGTCCCTATACAGCAAGATTCAGTTATAGGAAAAAATAATTATGTTTAACAGGGTCAGATTTTGTATGTACTTTTCTTTATCTCACTCCAGGAGATGAGATTAGCCTTCTATATTTCTCCTGCCAGGAAAAAAAAAATAAAAAAACAAACCACCAAAAAAGAACCAATCACACTACAGTCACTGCCTTTTTACTGCTTGGTTTTGTGCTTCCTAGCCTGGAACTGGGAAATTGGACCAAACCAGTTCCAGGGGGTCCAATTTCATGTGTTTCCCATGAAATTACACAGACTGTAAACAATACAGAAGAGTGGCTGTTATAAAAACTAAGAGCTCCCATTTGACTGATTTCTCCCATTTATTTTAACATATCTTGATGCAGCTTTTGCATTTTTTCCCCTTTACCTATTTTATTATTTTTACTGGGTCATATTCAAAACAGATTAGTCAGCATTAACATACCTTTAAGCTTAGCACACACTCATATTTTACTAATGCATGAGAAGGTAGCTGACTTATGCTCACCAGCGAGCGAGCAGCAAACCTAGAAATCCAACATCAGTTTTTTGCTCTAAATCTTAATCTCTCCATTTTGTTAAAAGAGTTTGGAAATGCAAAGAGATGCCTTGGGAATCCTAACGTGACAGAGTCTTTGGCTTATTATTTCACATTTAAAAGCAATTTATAGCATAGTAATTATTAAAGTGTACAAAGGAGGAAAAGTATGTATTAAAAAAAAACTACTGACAAAATAATAGTCCCAGTGGTTATGCCCTGATTAAAACTTAATGACTAATCAATAAAACTATAATTATAACTTTCACCCTAGTGCAATTCAGAATAGTTTATATATTTCTATTGATTGGCTAAGACTTTATATAAAACAAATGTGAAAAGATCTTGCTCTGTGCTATTCTTATTACAGGTTTGTTGTAGCAAATCTCTAAATCCCCACCTCAATTATTTTACAGCTTAGTTTTCCCATCACACCAAGATGAGAAGAAAAGCTAGCAAAAAGCAGAATCTTATTAGCTAAAAAATGGCTGTTACAACACCGCAGTTTCTACACCATAAAGTCAGATGGCCATTTCAATGGCTATCACTATATATTTCTCTGGTCTTGGAGTAGCAAGAGCAAGCACATGAGACAGCCCTGAGCAACTCATGTAACTATACTGAACCTCCATTTGTCAGCCAGAAAATGAAAGCAGTAAGTGCCCAAGTTGTAAGGGTCACAAGTCTACAGACCACCTTGGAAAAACAGGCAACAGGTTCTGTAATCATGCAAGAAGTCATCTGTAGCCAACTGTTCTCTGGCTGCTGATGATTAAATTACCCAGTTGTAGTTTTCTCACAGAATTCTCACAGGCAGAGGAAGTATACTATAAATAAGCCACTTGTGAAAGAAGAGATTTTTTTTTCAGTGGATTTTATCGCAGAGCACTGCCACCTCTTCATGAGCCAAATCGTCATTTTGCTCGATTCTGAAACAGCACTTGAGAAGCTTGAAACACCTCTTGGATCTGCTATTCCATGAGATACCAGGCAAACAAGGAATTTAAGGACTAAGCATTGCCATAGTGGTAAGAACCTCTTGCTGATTTCTAACAGCCTTTAGAGAATTTCCATGGAAATAACTTCTGTGCATTGTCTTAAGTTAGAAGTCATAACCTGACAGCACAGGCTCTAATCAAGATCAAGAAGAATCCACCTGAAGCAGCAACACAAACATATCCCACCCAGCCCTAAATCTATTACCTTCTATCTCCTCCTGCCTATAACCACTACCAGAGTGGTTAGTAGGTGCTGCATTCGCCTATCTTCATGTGCTTGGTACGTTAAATGAAGTAACCTGGCTAAGTCCCATTCAATCTACTCAGTATCATTTCCACAGAAGAATAAAAATTACTTGGGAATCAAAGCTGAACCCACAGAGAGCACGAACAACTGAACTCCTTCCCATGAGAAGGAGCTAGGCTATGCTGCTATAATAGTGAGGCGCCTGGTGCTAAGCTAAAATGGCATAGATCCCTCTGCACTCCTGGTAGCTTGGGACCAACCTACAAGCAAGCTAAGCCACCACAAGGAGTATAAAGACACAGCTACCTGTAGGGGAGAGAAAGAATCCAGTGTCACAAGAGATTAAAAAACTCAGTTAATAAAAGCAGAATATGGAACCACAGACACAATAAGTTTTTCTGCCTTACATCATTGGCTAAGTTTAATTTGCAAAAGCACCAGAAAAGCTAGTTTCACACAGCCTGTTTCCCTCCCCCAAACTTATGGAGACACAGCAATTCACACCCCATTTCATCCCTGCAGTGCCAGGAAACTCCCAGTGTGACAAAAGCAGGAGAAAGGAGGTGGACGCTGCTGGCAGGAACAGCAATGGGCTCTTCACAGCTGAACACCCAGCCCCGAACACTGCCAAGGCACTGTGCCAGCTCTGCAGTTAAAAACAAGAGGAGTATCTGGGGGAAGAAGGATTTTGCTGAACCTTGAATATATTTGATTCCACTAAGCCAAAGCAACCTTGCTCTTTTTGTTTGCAAATAACTTCAGCAACAGTTTTTAAAAACACAATATTGAAGCTTCTAGGATAAAGTGTCTTCAGTATTTACCTATAGACTAGTTTGTGTCTGGATCAAACAGGAATAGCCATCATTTTATCACATTAAGAAGTGTTCTCTTTCAACACTTGCTACAGTCTATTTGGACAGAATGTTCCAGTCAGGGGGTGTCACATACTAACTCTCGCCAGAGCTAAACTTTCAACTCTGTGATCTACAGGTTGTCCAGTCATCCTGGCATTGCATGTTGGCAATTGAATTAATTTTATAATCTTAAACTGGCATATAAAGTCACTTTCAAATACAGCCTTGACATTTCCTCAGGACTGAAAACTTTTCCTTCTCTCAAATAAAAAAAAAAAAGATTTCTAAGGAGAGGTCAATATAAGCTGGAAAACAGCCTTGATACACCAGATCGGAAAGTCAGGAGGACAAGAGGTATTTTGTTACTTAAATTCAATAGGTTAATGTTACTTCATTTGTAACTTACAATATAAAACAAACAAACAAAAAAAACCACCAACACCCACCCATGCACACAATTGATTTCTGCAAAGTCCATGCTGTTAACAAGGCAAGTTGCAACCTAGGCATCCAAACAAGAGAGGCTTCTCTTGTGACCTTCCTTCATGATCATCTAAAGTGTTTAGAATTTGGTCCCAATTATTCTGGTTATTGTATAAACCTAGGCAAAACAAGCCATTACTTCCAGCTCCAGAACCTGCTATAAGGAACATAATGTATTTAAATGATAAGACACACAGCAACTTTTCCAAAAAGAGTGGGGAAAGAGTTTTCAAAAAGCTTGTATATAGAAACTGTTTTCATTATTCACATGTATCTTTATGCTGCAATAACCCAACCAATACACTAAACTAAGGGCTACAGCTATCAGAGGAAATGTGAAAAGCTGTCACTAAAATATACAGATGTCCATCCCAAGGGAAAAAGCTTCATTAGATTACTCATGACACTTTCCACTGAGACAGGCTTCATCAGGAAAGCATTACACATCGTTTGGTAAGTGAAGTCACACAGCCACCGGTTGCCCTATAAGGTCACAGGACTTCGTACATCCACTAGGTGAGTCTGTTTACAAATACAATAAAATATTTTGGTAATTGGTGCTGGGTGAATGTGAATGCATGGAGGGAAGGAAAGGGAGATAATTATTAAATTAGTAATTAGTTTATACTGGTTCTTACACATCAAGGTGCATGGGTTTCAGATGATGGCACCTACCTACTTTATACATAACATCACTGTCTTATGGCTATTTTTAAAATAAAAATCCTTTCCATGAGTACCCCACGTGAAGCTGAAAGGCTGTAAAAGCCTTTACTGAATGTTAACACTGATGCACAACTACTACAATGTGAAGGGGTATTCATGTTTTAGAACAATCCATACGTCCACTATCTACTGAATTAGCAAGATCAGCCAATAGGCTTACTAAGAACTGTTACTAACTCATTTATTCACTCAGAAACAATGCTTACAAGTCCCAACACTTCACTAAAAAATACATCATATTTTTGCAGGAGCTGTCACAAGTACAAAGATTGTCAACACTCAAAAGTAAGATATGACACCAAATCTGAGTTTTCATAACTGAATAGTTTCCTCTCCTCCCACAGACACACAATACAAGAACTTCTTTCTTACCACTTCCCCAAGGGAGGCAGCCACCATATGTGTTGCTGGAGTCAAGTAAGATGTAGAGCCATGGTGCAGCATGGATTTCACATTCTCATAGGTGATAAAAAATGCAGCAGCTGAAATTCAAGAATACATGCAGTCATTTAAGTGTTCCTCCATCACAGAACTAGCACAAAAATACTTAAAGGTGGGTTTTTTCACCTATTAATCTGTACCTGTAGTTGAAAACAGGCTATGTTTGCCCCAAAACACTACAACAGTATCAACATGTAGGATAATTCCTTCAGAAGTTCATGCTCCTGGCTATCATCGGCAAGCCTCCCATTAATATCAAAGGTGTCAGGACTTAAGGCCATATTTAATATTGAGATAAGGAAAGACATGTTAATTAGTCCTTAATGTCCAGTAGGTTTTGAGAAAAATGGTGTCTTCCATATTCATAGATAGGAAGGGAAGAGAGGAAGTCCTTTGGCTGAATTGGATGCATGGCCTTACAATCCAAAAGTCATGCAGGTACTTGATACAAGTCTGCTACCCTGCAATGCGCAAAACTGTTTCAGGAGCAGTTATTAATAACTTCTTCCTAGCTATCGTCAGTTTAATATTTTGCACTGTAGCTCCATAAAAAAATTCTTCCAAGCTTCTGAAGGACTTGTAGAAGTCCTGTCCAGTGAACAAGAAACATACAAAACTACACTGAGCATAGCAACATGAGCTGTGTTTACTCACTGCAACAGTCAGCTACAAAGGCACTTGCACCTTAAGGGTTACTCCTCCTCCTAAAGATAATTTCAGTTCTCAGTCATACGTTGGAAAGATAAAACTACAGTTCAGATTTTGAAGATGTAAATCCTGAAAAAACTGACATGTCTTGCGGGGGAACAGATTTTAATTGTTAAGAAGGGCTATGTGAATTGCCTTGTGCTAATCAAAAGATGTTTATCACCTCAAGAGGAGATAACAGAGCAGACAAGATAAAGAACTGAATTTTTTTATATCATCTTATGAAGGACATCAAACACCTGAAGGTGTCGGTGGATTTGTCAGCAAAGTTCTCCTAACATTTAATACTGACAGCACAGCTTGCTGCTTTTTTATCCCTCCCTACAAAGAGAAAATGGACAAAGGCATTAGGAATTTTAGATGCCTTTTCCCTGCAGGGACTACAACCATTTACTTTTTTAATGCTTCAGTTTCAAAAGTATTCCTGATGTCTTATTTTAAATGTTGTAGTTGTTTCCAGAGAGAAAAAGACAGCCATAGCATCCCCACGGCAATTAGCTCAAAGACCTCCAGGGCTCCAAGCACTTTGAATTTTGGTTAATTTCCAATGCCGTGAAAGAGTGGGTCGTGACAAAAATGTCCCGGGCAAGCAAGGCTCAAGCCCTCTTCGGCACCTGGAAATGCTTTAGCGTGCCCCTATAAGTAAGGGCAGGCTTATAACATGTATCCAGGTACGCTTCCAGTCAGTAAGGGCTGCTTTTCAGAGTAAACATGCAGCAGCCTTCATCCCAGCCTTGCTCAAAGAGTTTGTTCAGTACTGTACAATTCTAGAAACTGCTCTTCACAGCCGGACATGGACTCATAGAATCCAAACAATCACCTGCAGGAGAGGAAGCCACGGACAATAATGTCCTATAGTACATAAGTTTCCACTTCAAGATGGCAAAGCATAATCCAAAGAAAATTTACCATTTGGAAAGGATCCTATAGCAGTGGAAGGAACGCCAGCATAGATGCCACGAAAACCACCAGCCTTCTTAAATCCTTGAGGACTCTGTAGTCTTGTTTTCACAGTATCCACGGGAAAAAGGATCAAGTCAACACAGACACCAGCAACTCCACCAGCCTTCAAGACAAAACCATGGAGTAAAGTGCATTAATATTCACAGGGGTGAAGCTGTGGTGCTTATGTGAGTAACTGAGGCATGCCTAAACCAAAGCACTACTGACCGTATGCTTTCTGAAGTCAAGTCATAAACTGATAGTCTTACACAGACCTCAATAGCTTCTATAGCTATAAAAACGTGTCTTCAACAAAAGAAAGTAACAGATTACAACTGTTAAACCATTTATAAGGTATTTTCAAAACAATCTCAGTGTTTTTAATAGTACAAGCAAAGCAATGCAACGTTTACCCACTACACGTAAAAGCAAGACAGTGAATGCCACTTATCAAGATGACACAGTACAGAACGACCAACACCTCTAGGAAGTTGTGCGATAAGATCAGGGAAAGACAGAAGCAATTTCGCTTCCCCAGTAGGCATCTCTAGAAAGCACATTCACATTTTTCTAGCAAACTTCATTTAAATTGTCACCCCCCCATTTCCTTTGTTGAAGAAAGCCTGAAGTAAAACTGCTTTATTTTCTTCTGCTGACAAAAGCCTCTAGGAAAAAAAAAAAAATCACATAAACAAAGATGTTTTCAAAGCCATAAGGAAAAGGGGAAGTTTTGTATCCAAAGCAATTCTTAAAACCAAACCCTAAAAAAAATAGTTTTAACTAAAGCTCAATCTTTTTCCATTGGCTGTGTTTCTAGACGACTTTAAGTTTTCATATCAATAGTTAGCATTAATCCATTGTGAGACATTATTTAGATGCACTATTACTCAGAACAGAAAACACAGTTTTAAGTCTACCTCATATAGAACAGCGCATAAGAAAGAGGTGCACAGATTCTTAACTCTGAAAACAAATCACGTGTATAACTCTGATTTTTATATTTTTTTAGGGCCAACAGAGGATTCAGAGAGGCATTCGCTATCTACTACTAAAGCTTTAATCAATAAATTAATTACTATTTTAATCTAGTCGGCTATTTTGCATGCATTGATTTTTCTTCACTCTTTTTCATCAAAATCCTTATCTGCTCAAAATAACATTGATCAGATCTAATCTAGCCATCTGTTAAAACAAGAATTAAAAGTTACTAATTGCTTCTTTAGTTTTTGAAGTTCTGTATCTTAAATGTCATTTAAATTCATGAAGCAGCTAATAGAGCACCTACTAGAGGGCGACAATACCTGTGTGCTTACGCCATCTGCAGAAAACAGTAACGATTTTTAGATAATAAGACAACTAAAACGCACCTTCTCCCCCACCTTTCAGTAACAGTAGCACTACCACAACCCAAACAGCTGAAAAACCTTTACCGGGACTTGGACGTACCCGTTGAACTTCGCTCCATCAAACAAAACCAGCACCTAATTCGCACGCACTGAACCATGATCTGGCAGCCGACTCCCCCTGCGGTGTTTGGGGCAGGGAGTGAAACTCTCCCGGCAGCAGGCGCAGGCCCGCAGCTCTCCTCACGCCAGCCCAAGGGCACCTCGGCCGTGATTTTTCCACACAGAACCGAGAGCTGGATATCTCCTAGCTATGGAAACTGGCGGCTTTACCCCCTTGTCTGCGACACTGCCGAGAGCACACGCCAACAAAGCAGCTTTCAGAGCGGGAAGTGCACACACGCTCCGCGGTGCGCAGCCCCAGCACCGCTCCCGGCAGGGACGCGGCCTCTCCACGACCCCGAGGCCGTCGCGTCGCCTTGGCAACGGGCAGGCCCGGGCCCGCTCCACTCACCGCCAAGGCCGCCCAGGACTCCCGTGGCTCCATGCAGGGGTGGCCAAACGGGGTGGCGACACGGCGCAGTACGCACCGGCTCCCCCCACCGCCACGGGACGGGACTAGACCCCCCGCTCTAGCTGTGCCTCGGGCGTGCGCACGGGCGCAGCCATGTTGCTGCCCCTGACCCGCGGTCAGGCGGGAACGCGTCGCCGCTGCGCCTGTGCGAGGGCGCCGCGCATGCGCACGGCGGGCACGCGACGCCGCTGCCCGCAGCCTCGCCCTTCCCTCAGCCCGCAGCGCGGGAAAAGCCCCGACCCTCGCCCTAAAGGCGAAAAGCGCAGTTATCACGAGGCCTTAATTAGTTATTACTTCATGGGCGTTTGCTGTACGTTAGCAGCCCTGCTGCCTCAGAAAAGGAGGGGAAGAGGCGCTTCCTGCTGCCTCTGCTCCTGAGGTGCAGCTGGGCCCAGTTGGCCCTGAGGTGCTGCTGGCAGCTCCCGTGGCCAGCGTGGTTCCTTCTAACTGCGGTTGGGGTCTGTTCAGAGAGCAATCCTATGTCCACTGAGAGAAAAAAAAAAAAAAAAAAAAGGCAAAAGGGCATTTTGAGAGGAAAATGTTATTTCTGAAGTCACTAGGGGGTTTTCCTCTATTCATGCTTGCAGGACAGAACACCCAATGTGTCATCCTGCTGACACCATCCTGAGCTTTCTGTGGGCCGTTCCTGCAAACAGCAGATTAGAGCAATGCGGAGGGAAGTGAATAAACTGCCTTGGCCAGGGTCTTCTCTCCGGCTTGTTCCCAGGAGGTGTGTTGGCCCTCCCTGGAAGAGAAAATGCCATTTTTCACTCCCACCCTGTCAGAAATGCTGTTGTATTTTGCATTTGTGTCTTGCTGAGGCCTCTCCCCCTCTCCACAAAGGGCATTCTAATCAGCAGCGGTTTCAAAAGTTGCAAAGAGGATTTTGGCACAGAGTCGTCACATAATCCTCACCCAGCAGGAAACCACACCTGAAATAATGGGAAATAGGGTTCTAGGGGAGGGAGAAGGGGTGAATGTTGGATAGCACTATAGTGCATGCAGAACCAGAAAATCAGCAGGCTTCAACTCAAGATGTCCTTGGCTGCAAGCACATCACTTTGGGTGATGTTTAGATGTAGCAGCCAGGGATGTGACACTGCCTCAAATTATCGGCATCAGTAACTGCCTTCAGGCAGCTCAGCTCCTTTTCATCAAAGTGCTAAGGGTGTTTGCAGGTGGGAAGCACCGTGCTGTGCTGTCCTGTCCTGTCACATCTGCCCGCAGCAGCATAGTGATTGACATCAAAGTGCGGTTGCCACCTCCAGCAAATTTATTTCAATGCTGCAACGCTGTTGATTTTTTCTGAACTGTCTCAGTCCCCAGAGACAGGTGATGTTAGAGTAGTCTTCATTTAGTCTTCATTTTCGTTTGAGTGAAAAGCTCAAAACTCTGCAGGCAAAAAATAGAAAGAACCTGAATGTATTATATTTCTCAACCTCCTTTGATTTTTAAGGCAGATCCTTGGTTTTCTGGTCCTAACTTATGATTTTTATAGTAATCTGGTGGGTTATTAGTATTTTGTTTAGTTTAGGCTTTGTTGTGTTTCTCGAGGATCACTTCTTGGTTTCATATCAGGACATGATCAAACAAGTGGACTTCTTTGACATTACTAGCACACCTGTCCCCAGTAGACTGTCTGACCACCTTTCCTCCAAAGCCTGGGCTGTGCCTGAAGCCTAAAGAAGGCCAATGTGCTGTCCTAGGGATTAATTCCTGAAAACTTTTGATTCTGATTCCTGGAAGAAGCAGGAGACACAGTTACATATTTGAGCTGTAATATAGCAAAGACTGGACTGTGAGCAGTTATTATAGTAACACCCAGCAGAGTACCTGGCATTCTGAAAGAACCCTGCTATTTAGACAGAAATAAAAATGATCTGAAATCTACCATTTCCAGCTGGTGTTCTGGTAAGTGGCTAAATAAACACAAAAGCTGAAAGTTCCTCAGTTTCCAAGTCCACATCTGTCATTAAATTAGGTACTTTGGAGCGACATTGAGGGAAAAGTCAGACATCTGCAGTAAATGAAGCATGCTTTTAGAGTTACTGCTGTCCCCATACAACCCACTGATGGCAGCACTTAAAATGAGACCTTATTCCCCACATGTGCCCAGGAGGTCTCTTGATGTAAAGGTTCTTGGGGTCATAGCAAGCATTTTTCACATTGTTCAGTGCAAAGCTTTCAGACACACTCTGTGGCAGTGTGACTCTTTTATTTATCACCTTCTGTCAGAAGAACTGCTGCTGCATCAGAGAGGTCACAACCTCCTATTCTTCCAAGCCACTGTCCTGTCTTAAATGAACAAGTTCTGCTTAATGCCGCAGGCCAAACATTAATCTTTGTGCTAAGTCCTTCAATGGACTCCCCCTGAGCTTGCAGAATAAGTTGAGTGAAGAAAGAGATCCATTTTCTCTCGTCCTTTCTTCTTTGCAGGAAAACACCACGGGTGCTCCCCAGCATCTCTACTGCAAGTGAAGAAGATGGGCTGAGCAGAAACACCTAGCATAGGCAAAAAAAGTGTCTGACTGCACCTAAACAATGGATGTTCGTGGTCCCATACCTTCGCTCAACCTTGGTTTTAGCTCATTCATGGTCCTGTACGTTCTCCCAAGCCTGCTTCCAGCTGTGGCTGAAGCTCAGGGGCTAGAGGGCAAGCTGGAGAAGCTGGGGAACAGCCACATGGTGCTTTTCCCAGGCACTGCAGGTGCAATACCCTGTAGCAGAGGAGAGAATAGACAGCTGTGTCCGTGCTGCTGCCAGTGCTGACTACCAGCACTGGAGCAGCTTGGTGGCCACTGGGTTTTTACTCAGCCCCTCCTTTCATCTCCTTTTTCCTTCCCTGCTCCTCTCTTTGCCCTTCCCTGCCTCTGGCTGCAGGCTGGTAAGAGTGCTTTTAAAAATGACCATTATGCCTACAGCACCTCACCTGCTTCTCTTAGCCTTTGCAGCATGTAAAAGCCTTGGCAAAAGATGAAAAGCCTTTTAATTACAGTCTGATAAAGAACATACTGCATCTATGGATGCACCAAGTGGGACATGAGCTGCCAACAGCACAGTAATCCTCTAGCTTATACTCTGCAAAAAAGAGAGATCATAGGGAACGAATATCAGCCACTGATGGGTCCTCTTTGTCAGGGCTACTTAAGCATCGTTTTGAATCGATTTCATATTATTAGTCCTTCCACTGGTACAATAATGCACATGTACAAAAATGCCTGTATGCGTATATCTGTGCATATGTATGCATGTCTCTATGGTTTTTTGTGTGTATTTCCTCACTCAGTCTCTAGCTGCCGTAGGATGTCTGACACCAGCAGCAGAAGATATATTGATCTGGTCATAACATATTAAGGCTGCTGAAGAGCAGATGTTAAAAGCAGACTTCTTGGCATATATCAGCCCCTGGCGGTATCAGTTGCACACATGTTCCAGTTTATTTATTAAAGCAATTGCTCTCCTCGTTCTGTTTATTATCTTTCTCCTGGGCAATTCAGGCACATCGGAGCCAACCCCTTCCAGTCAGTCAGCCCTTTTTGGATTGTCATTTTTGGTTCAGCTCGGACAACACCCTGCAACTCTTCCTTCCTGAGAAACTGGGCTTGCCCCACTGTTCTTAAAAGCAGATGGAAATTTATCAGCTGCAAAAATTTATCCTGGCAAAAATATAGTGAAAATAATGACTCAGGAATCCCTTTAATTTGATATGAAGCAGGTACATAATGGGGCTACCGAGGCCATCTGAAGGGGGAGTTTCAATGATATGGCCACATATGGCACCCAAGAGGCTGTGATGTACCACAGGAACACACTGTAGCAGAGAGAGTTTGTTAATTGAAAGACTAGGAACAAAACATAACCCTTTGGCCATGAAAATCTTGTTTGTCCCATTTTATTATAAACAGCCACAGAACTGTGAAACTAGTGCGGAGCACAGGGCCTTCCCTGAGATCACGTCAATATGTAGGAGAGCAGCATGGCTCCATACATTGGAGAGGTGTGACACTGGTCCTTCTCCAGGAGACAGCGTTGTCACCAGCCTCCTTAAACACCTGACGTGCACACACCAAGGCAAGGGTTCCTGCCATACTCTTGCAGAAGCACAGGCTTATATTCTGCAGTTTATTTCTGTCAGGGATAGGACAGCAATGCTCTTGGCCACAGCTTCAGCATAGTAAAATCCAAGAGGCCCCCTGACACCAAGAGGGCAGGGACTCTTCCGCAAGGAAGCAGAGTCCCGTGCCCAGTACTTACCCCCAGGAACCACCCTATTGCCTGGTGCCCCATAGCCCCTCTGCATGCTCAGTAGCTGTGCTGTAGACCTATACCCACTTCTCTGGCTGTTGCATGTGCTTCGGGAGCTGCCTCCTTCAGAAAAATGAAAATTAATTAAATATTATCCTAATATCTAGCCAGCAGTGGACAGCTGGACCTGGACGGGCAGCAGTTTTTCCAGCCTCTCCTCATTTTCTCAGTCTCCCTTTTGCTGCCTTAACCCTCCTGCAAACTACAGGGAAGGCTGGTTTAATGTGGATTTTAGATCATTTTTTGCCACTCAGCCACCATAAGCCTCCCCTCATGCTTACAGTAGCATTCCCCGTTCTTAAGAAATCTGGCAGTTTTTAGAAATTTTGCTGAAATACTAATTGCAGTAAATTTTTATGGAAACAGATGGGGGAACCAGACAGCCAGAAATTTAATAACTCCTTTGAGTACTTAGCAGCAGAAACACTAGTCCCCAAATTCATTAAGAAAAAAAGTGATTAATGAAGATATAGATTTTGCATAATGATAGAAAGCCTTAAACTGTACAACTTTCTGATGATTCTCATTTATTCTGCCTTATTGGCTGCCTGGACAATTGAAGATGAATGGTCTGGGAAAGACAGAAAACATGCATTTTAACTACTGGGTAAAGTAAGTGAAATAACGATCCAGTGGCAATGTAGTGACCTTTTCCATGTGAACACGTCTTCCAGAGACTCTCTGCAGTTAGTCTTACAGCACAGCTGAGTTAATCTAATGTTTCCATTTAGCACATAAGAGAAATGGAGGAAAATCTTAATTATGCCTGCATTTGTGGTTATAGTCCAAACCCCTGACACTGGAATCACTCACATCTGTTCTCAGCTCATTTTATGGGCTGATGCAATGACTTAGTTGACTCATGAAGGAGAGTTAAGAAAAAGTTTGCAACAGAATGGCCCTAAGCTGCCCAGACAGTTGTGCATTTCCAAGCGGTCCCAGAGGAGCATCCCTGACATTCCCGCAGAGCGGCTGGAACCAGGACACTGGGTTCCTTCAGCCACCAAATTGCTTGAGTCATTCTGGTGATTTAGTGCCTTCCTCTGTTTAAAAAAAAGAGGATTAACAGACCTGGTCTCCTCCAAAGGCTGTAGCCAGTGTTAATGGAACACAGGGTGGGTTGCCCCTCCTAGGAGAAGGAGTGGGTGCAACATTAGTGCTGGACCCGCTGTCCCTCCCCTTCCAACCAGTATGGACCAGCAGGAGACCAAGGCTATCCTGGTAGAGGCCCAGCATGACCCCTCAGGCTATTTTGCTGGACCTTTGTAAGGAAAGACTCAATTAAAATTGGATTTCCTTGAATTTCACATTTTTGGAGAGCTGGACATTGACCCCTCCCTGTTCCATGGGGATGGATGGATCCTTCATCCCAATGCCATGGCCCAGCAGTGCCCCGTGGCGATGGTGGCCCTGGCTCCTGGGAGAGGTGTGTGGCTCTGGCTCAAGGATGACTCTCACCTCCACTGCTCAGCTCCATCAGCCTCCTGGCAGAAATAGATTGCAATTGTTTCTGTACAGACAAGGAGCAATATTTTAGAAAATTAATTCATTGCCAGCTGTTTGCTTAGCTCAGAGTTTTTATCAGCTAAATTCCTTCTCTGGCTCCCAGGGATCACAGCTGATGGGAATTGCTTGCAATGACATATAGAGCAGCCAAAATGGCCAAAACAATCCACCTATTGGGAGATGCCACTGAAGAAAGGAGCTTAAGGGTTTATTTGAACAGCTGAACTTCAGCATGTAAACTACAGCTATTTTTTAAATGTAAACTGTAAAAATAATACTGTTTGCTTTAAAAAAAAAGTACTGTGTCTTTGACGCTATGTACTTGATATAAGTCATTTTTAGTATCATTTAATTCAAAGAAACTCAAACTGTTCTGGCAACTCAGAGAAGGACGAAGAAACCAAAGTACATGGACGACAGCACAGGGACAGGGAGCAGAGGGCTGAAGGGAGTACAAGCTCATACAGACTAGCTGCCGGGGCACATGTTGCCTGCCTCAAAACTCCTGCACACCCCTTTTTGCTACCACTCCACCCTGCTGCCTATGTCCTGTAAGACCACATGAAGTCCTGCTTCATTTTCCCCTTCTGCAGGGCCAGGAACAGCAGTGGAGTGGATGGAGGTGACTGCTCCATGGAGAGTCCCATCCCTAAATCCAAAACAGAGACAGGGTGTATGTGCTGCCCTGTCCCTAAGGAGGAGGTCAGCAGTGAGGGAGGAAGGCTGCCTAACTTCAGTCTTCCATTTTCCATAACTAAGCCACTGATCACACATCAAACCCAAAACCATGCCCCAGAAGGAAGTGAAACAGCAGCTCCAGAAGAGCAGGGAATGGGGCTTTGTCCACACCCAGCTCCATTCAGCAGGTTGTCCATACACCACGGGGTTCTGCTCACAAAACCCAAACCACGCAGCATTATTTGTATGGGTGAGTGGCTTTGACAGCTTGGAAGCTCCGCTACCTCTTTCCAGAATACTCACCGTGTCTCCAGCAAGCCGAGGGCTCTGAGGGGACACACGGAGCTCTTCCACTGGCTGAGGACCCATGGGCTGGCATTGCCCAGCAGCTATCAGCACCCTGCAGATCCAGCTCTCCTTGCTGCTGTGCTGCGGCTCATCAGTTTAGCTGTCAAAATGCTGCCGTTGCTGACAAAGAGGCAAAAGTAGCTGTGTTACTTAGGGACTGGGTATTTTGCAGGGCTGCAGTTGCATGAGGTTTTCAGCCAGAAGCACCAGTGTTTGAGTGGTCTGTCAGAAGAAACTAAGGCAAACGGGGTTGTGGATAGCAGGTTTAAAAGCACAAGACCTGGAAAAGCTGCAGAGGTCCATGCACTGAAACGGGTTGGAAAGCTCTGCATAAATGTGTTGAGGGACTCGGTGCCCTGTACTGCTGTTGGATGCTTAGCTGAACTCTTAAATTAGAGCAGCATCAGTCTGGCACAGCTTATACCTCAACCTGGACAAGTGCAAACCCCATCTGTATGCAATGCTTGATTTTAGGGTTATAATCAAACACAAGAGGTGACTGAAACAATTGTGGGCCTAAATGTTGGGCTAAGATCAAATGAGGCTAGGATTACAGTGATAAGAAAAGTGAGATAAAACAGGATCCTAGGAGTCTCAGTAGTGCCTAAACATTATCAGGTTCATAAATCCTGTCAACTGCAGAGACTTAACCTTCTTGGGCATTTTAGACTATCCCTAGAGGCATCTAGGTGCATCTGCAGACACCCAAAGCCCTGGACCATTGCTGTAGTAGCCACGGAATCCAGCAGCCATGTCCGAGCCTGACAGTCAGGTGATTTGCCGTTGCGAAAAGATGTTTTATCCCAATAGCACATGACACCCCTGGGCAGCCACGCTGCTGCTCTTCTGTATGAGGCTCCCACTGCTCTTTCCTTCCACGCACCTCTAAATCTTTACTGAGATACTTCAGTCTCGTCTCAGTCCTGGCTGCGAGACATCTTCCATGTTTTCTTTGACATTGTGGAGCACAACCCTTTGGTGAGAGGCAGCCAAGAGGTCCTTCCCAGGAGCAGCGGAAGGAGGCTGATGACAAGAAATTCGTGTTCACCCCCCTGTGACTTTCCAGGGCCCTCTTCCTTTTCCTTCTGTTTTGCAGTGAAAGACTTTCCAGCTCTTTTCCGCTTAATAGGATTATCGGAGGTGGCTTCCGACATGAAGTTTCCCAACGGTGAAAGTTTCTGATCATTTCTTTGTATCATGCCATTGTGAAACGCATTGCCATTCCCAGCCGATAACCTATCATTTGTATTCTGTTGCGGAAAAGCCATTATCTAAGGGAAACACAAAAGCATGGGAACACAGGCTGTTTGTACGTGGGGAAGGAGAAGCATACGACATGTGAATTTGCCAGATGTTACCACTCTGAATCTTATTAAAATATGCCCTGTACTGACCATGGCTTCTTTATCTGTACATGGAAGGAGTTGGAAGATAAGAGGCATTTTTACTGACAGCACTATAATGGCCTGATCAGGCAGCCTGGGAGCAATTCCGTGACACAGCATCACAATTTCTTGAAAATATACAGGCCTGGGTTTTGTGCAGTCCTGACCACTGCTTCATTTGACAGTATCCTTCCTTTGCATCTATTTGGACTGAGACTGTTTTCCAGAAAATTACACCAGCTCCCAATTTGTAGGTTTGGTTTATAAAGGGACCTGACTTTTGTCCAGCTCCAATGATGCCTCAAGGCATGTTTTAATGCTCTTCTGACAGTGTCTTGTGTTTGTCTAGTTGGAAATATTCCAGGTGATTAAAAAATTGCACAGTGCTACTTAAAAATGTGTTCTGTATATATTTATTTCACATATTTGGCTTTAGAGGAGGCTGTTTCAATTTTCCATTCCCCCCCTTTCCTCAGTCCCTCCCATCTCACACCTAAAAGTGCTTTGGGGCTCAGTGTGGTGGTGGAGAGGTGTAGAAGGGCTTGAGCTCAGCCTGCCCACACTTTGAGCTAGGTTGGTCCATGCTAGGTCAGATGCAGAAGAGCCATGTCAGCTCCTCCACAGCCACTCTTAAGGCTGTACTTTTTTTGTGTGCAGCACCCAGTCAACAGGTAGGGACAATTAATGTCTGTCCACCCTCCTCCATTTGCTGTCCCAGGGCTAGCGATGCTCTCCAAAAATGGTTCATGTCTATCAGCAGCCCAGGCTCTAGGTCAGATCTATAAATCTTTTTTAACGCAGCTGCAAGTTCAGCTCCCTCTTCTAGACAAGCCAACTCCTCTGCAGAGCATCCACTTTTCTGGTGCAGGTAGGGCCCATGCAGCTGCCTGCAGGCAAGATGGGCTGGCTCCTGCTTGGAGATGCTAACAGAGCTCTGCATTCAGCTCCTGACTCAAGCGCCTCCAGGGCAGATATTGCAGCTGCCAGACCTCCAGCATCCAAGTCTCTTTTCTTTTTTCAGGGGAAAATCTGAATCTCCCATGCCAAGACTTGAGCCCAAGCTCTTCTGAAGTCTGCAAAGCCAGAGGGTGCCCTTAAGTGGTGCCTGTTTATTCATTACTGCCTTTTATTCTTTACAGGAAACAATATGGGAAGGCTGTGCCAGAAATACAGATAATGTAATTATTAATTTTATTATTACAGAGTATGCACAGAAGCTTATTTTTAAGTCAGGTCAACTCTGTACCCTGCCGTCCCTCAATTTGGAAGTTCACACTTGAAAGGAGAGAGAATTGCATCCATACTCATCGTCCGTCCTTGTCAGCAGGTGCAGGGCTGCACTGATGAGCTCTAATCACACACGTGAGCCCAAAATAGGGAGAGGCGGCTTTTCTCTGTGCACGGAATAATCAACTCTGAGTTAAATGCAGTGCTTTAAAGTGATTTGTATCCATTCTCACCCCCACCTTCTCAGTCTAATTAACTCCTCTAATAGAATTAATCAGCACACTATATACAAGACTCACTAACAACTAAAAAAAACATACCACTATCTATTCCAAAATACAATTACACTGACAAACTCAATTACATGCCTCAGTCGCTTCTGAAATTACTCGCTGATATTGGACTGCACACAGTTTAAGTTTCATTGTTGAAAGAAATCATAAACACTTTCTAAATTGTACAATGTTTACAGAAATACACAGAAGCACAGCTTTTATTACCCATGTGGCAAAATTAATTTGACACATTGAAAGCAAATGAATAGAGCTGGAGGACTCTATTCAGGCGGTATTCTTTCCACTGATACAATTTACACTGGGGGAACATCTAACACATTAACCTTATTAGACTCTGATGTTGGTAAATAGCATTTCAAAGGGAGGAGGGATCCAAATCAAAATCCTTTCTGCATTTGAATGAGAAACATCAATTTCTGCCTTTCTAACTGTTCATTTAGTACAAACCCCCTTTTTACCAAGTAGGTTTTTGCTCTGAAATCAGGAAAACTTTTGCAGCAGGGGCAGTCCACAATACGCAATTATGATCTTGGCTTTAGTCTTTTAAGTCTGTGGTGAACTCTTCAGCTGAAAATAAACTCCAATGAGATTTGATTATGTGAGTTTAGCTTAATTTGCAAGTCAAAAGAAGGTGAAAAATGTTGCGCTTTTTTTTTTTTAATAACCAAGTTTATCAAAGTTCATCTTGATCTGAAGATAGAGAGGCTTCCTGAACTTTTTCTTTTTCTGGTCATATGCAACACCTGCTTCTCAGTTTAATTTCTTTTCAAACTGTGATACCAGTCAAGCAGTAATATTTCTAACCTAAGGGATGGAGCTGCTCTTGCTTACAATTGGCCACAAGTAGATAAAGATCTGAGCTCCAGGCTGGCAAAGCGTTTGTTGAACTTGAAACACCCATATCCTACTGCAAGGAACAACTTCCCATACTTACCAAGAGCTTACATCCTTACAGAACCAATACAACAAACTGGTTTATACCTATTGAGCCTAAAAATTACAGTGGCACTTGCCTAGTAGGCATTTCTCATCTCAGTAGATTACTGAAGGAACTAAGGATTGCTCTAAATTCCCTTGAAAAAAGAGAGTCCAGCATTTTGAGGAGTGCTCCACAGAGGCAAGGAACATTCTGCTGGGACTCACTTTCTGCTGAACCCGAGGGAGACCTGGGACGTGTCGAAGGGCTGTGGGACGAGGAGTCCCAGTTTTAACCAGAACATTAGAGGTGTTAAATATTGGGCAGATACATTCAGAGACCTCATACCTGCTCCACAGGCTCTTTTCTTCTGGCACTGGGATGACAGTGGGAAGTTGTGTTTGTACCTGTGTGTTTGAAGGGACTGATCCCACAGGATGTGCTCTGCTGATGTCCATCCCTCTGGGCTCCCCTATCCACCCACCCCATCCCCTGCTCTAAAACAGAGGAGAAACTAAAACATAGGAATGGAAGATTGTTAAATGCAAAGTGATGATTGGCCTGTGTTAGTGAGAAAGACTTTTCTCCTTCCATTTCCCTTAAAAACTGTTAATGCTTGTTGTATGCTGTGATGGTAACATTTTAGGGGCAGGACTACAGAACATGCAGGGATCTCCAGAAGAACCAATTCCACATCTTCTGGGGAACGTTTGCTATATTTTGGCTTTTTGACATGCCCATTTATTTCACAGCATCCCAGTAACCCATATCCATATTCTGCTCCCTTTCCTGCTAGAGTTCCCTTCATGTGCAGCCTGCCAGTTTGCATCCATCTACTATCTGTTGCTCACTTCTGCTTCAGGTATTTAAAGGTAGCAAAGTATTAAACCAGATTTGATTCTAATCCACGTGTTTGCAACCCCATAGCCTCTCCTGTTAGGAGTGCTATAGCATGACCACACAGTTTCATGGCTGAAGATGCATGTTGGGGTAAAGACAAATTGATGGTATGAAACTGGGACCTCAAGCAAAGGGCTTATTTTGCTGGAACTCAAGAGTAAGACTCACTTCGTGAACTAATAGATTTTATACTTTCATCAGAGGAATATAATACATCAAACTGAAACCTTTCAGGAAGATTGGAGGTGGGTAGCTATTCCACATCCAGGCACCTTTTTTATTAATTCTCCACATTTCTGCAGTCACTGGTGATGCATTAGATGACACTTGCAAAGGATTACAGACCTGATACAATATTAGATAAAAATTACAAGTGAGAAGCTATTTTACTGCTATTTATTTTCATCAGCTAAGCATCGCTCTCCTAAATGCCATTCTAGTTTGGTCGATATTGGCCATTCAGGCTGCTGAGAAGTTTTGTAATTCTTTTTTGTTCGTAGCTTATGTATAGAAATCAATACTAGTCTGCAATTTGTTGAAACCAAAATGGTCACGTTAGGAGTAACATATGCCTGATTTCTCCTTGCATTCTATTCCCAGTCCCTCAGCAGAGTGAGAATAGGATTCATTTCTCAGTCAATCTATGACATCTAATAATTAAACCCGGTTATTTCCACATCCCACATGCATTTTTTATTAACCTCACACAGAAACATAACTGAACAAAGCAAGCAGGAACATGGCTGTGAGTCTTCCTTAACACCACTGGTGTCAAATGGAATCCTTTCTTTGATTCAGGGAAAGCTGGAAGATGCTCCATCCCCAGCCAGTACATCTAAAACAAGCTGAATATTGGTCAGTAGGGAACGAAGCCAACTAAGTCTCTTCTGCCTCAGTGCTGCTATTCAATTCTTCTGTATTATTCTGTTCTTGAAAGTTTAATGGCCTGTGGGGGTTTTATTTTTTGTAAATATGCCTGCAGTAACTGTAAAACAAGCCTTAAAATTTCTGACTTTTCAGGGGAAGAGAAGCAGGTGAAAGGGATTGTCTTACAGAGTGTTGGGGCTTGGCTATGGAAGATACAAATTAAAGTTTCTAGCCCACCTCCTTCAAAGAACAGGCTTGAACTGAAAGCGTATTGGAGCCCTAACAAAGAATGCAAGTCAGTGAGTACTTCATGATTTACGTGAAGTAGAATATACCAACATAATCACATATGATAAAATTATCATGGCTTCATGGTTCACGGTTTGTCCATTCCAAATGTGAAACAGGACTTCACATAATGGCCTACAAGCTAGGACACTTCCATGGTCTCAGGTAACACAGTCTCATACATCTGCTCCAAACTAAAAAAAAAAAAAAAAAAAAAGACTAACATGTTTCTACATCCCATTGACTCCAGTCATTGAGATACCTAGGGACTATGTTTCTCTCTTGATCAGAGTTTGTGCTCACACCTTCAGAAATAAAGATTTCATTGGTTTTCAGGTAGATCAATAATGGTTAACTGCAAAATTATCAGACTCAAGATCTGCTTTTCTGGAAATAGCTGGGAGTTGGTTACCAGCTTCTGAGCCTAATTGGTAAGAGTTCAGCTTTGAATAACACTACCACATCACAACTGATTCACCTCAAATCTTATGTTGCAAGAAGCAAACCCCACTGAAACAGCCACGATTTACTGTCACTGCAATGTCAAACACCCATTCAAATGTTTCTGGACTAAGACTACCATCTAGTGTCTTGATGACAGACTGCAGCTTCTTTGTAGGGGAAAAAAATATACAATGCACTTGTTCTTTCTCTTCTATAATTACATTATCATAAATAATTCATCTCCTGAGACACATGTACAAATAGAAGAGAGGCTGAAGGCCACACAATGCCACCTTACTTTCCCATCTGAATTAGAATAGGAAAGTCAGCTAGGCTTATGGTCTTGGGAAAAAAAAAGCACTGAGCTGGTGTAATAATAGCTCTCACAGGAAGCCTAAGTGATGTGTTTGGTTTCAATATTTGTCCTCCAAAGGCCCAGTAAAATTGATAACACGTGAATACTCTTATTAGCACACCTGGGATATTCAACAGAACTGGCACAGATCAAGCATAGAATCTCAGTGCCTCACAGGGCATCTCTTGCTGCCTTGGGAGCATCTTCAGTTCTCCTTGGAGAAGCTCATGACACAGCCCTGCCAGACCAGCCACGCTTCAAGACACTTTACATTTCCTGGTGTGGGGGTGATGGGCATGTTTAGAACCTCCCCAGGATGCCAGAAGAGTCGGTTTTCCTCTAAAATGGGTGTCCCAAATCAAGGGCCTCCTTGGAGCACCAGCCCTGCTGCTCAGCTGCCCTGGGTGATTCAGTGAGGAGCAGGTGACTTCAGCAATATTAACCTAATTAAGAGATAGTCTTCACCTGCTATGTCCACTCTGCAAAATCAAGTCCAAAGTGATATCAGGTGGTCCACAAGCCCTACAAGGCTGCCTGAAGGGGAAGAGGACTTTGTGTTCTGGCCAGATTGCTGCAGGGGAGACTAGAAAACACCGCAGAAGCTACTGAAACACTGAATGCTTTAAAAAAAATTAAATTCCTTTTCCAGCTTTTTACTTTTATTGAATTAGCATTCACTTTCTATTATCCTTTCCAAAATCATGTCAAAACAAAAAACACAATGAGAAGTTCCCCTTCAATCTCTGAAAGCTCTCGTGCCTTTCCAAGAGAAGTTGCCTTAGAATCTTCCCATTCCCCCACTCACACTTTTAATGTGCTGTAACAGCATTTTCAACTGAAAAATATTGTATTTGAGGCAGCACTGCTTTATTGCAGGTATTGAATGAGCTGTGACAGACTGCACCATGCCAGGCTCATTATATACATCTTCCATTGCAAACGCTAGTTCAGAGAAAGCCTTTAACCTGCTGACAGCAAAGAAAAGCCATTACATTGCTTTTGATGTTGGAGCCATAATGGCATCTTATTTCTTCAAATTCTTAACACAATTTCACAATGTTGTAAAGGGTCTGGACATCCTCAAGCTAAAGGTATCAATGCTCTTGAACCCTTTTTAAAGCCTTTCATTTTCAGCATATTTAAAATATACTCTCCAGTGGACTGTGAACAAATCTCAGATTTCTCTTGCAGCTCAGACATCTGAGCTGTAATCCTCAGCACACCTAATCATCCCTCTCAGACTGATAAAGCCATTTGAAAATTAAAACTACTCAGTAACACATACCAAAGCAAATTTTGCTACCCTAGGACAAGAGCTGAACCTTTCCTGCTGGGAAGACGTAGGGGTAGAGCAAGGGGACAGGTCACCAGATTGCAGAGCTCTGCTCCTTTGCAGCGAGAGAGAAAATGGAGATAATTCCCAGCAGAAATCCCCTGCCTGCTCCCTGTGCTAGAACCAGGACAGGCATATAGGCAGGAAATTGGGGCAGATCTCACCACAGGCCTGAAGAAGCCAGTTGCCAGCTGAGAACATGGTATCAAAGAGCAGCAAAACTCTCCGGTCAGCCAATGTTTGAAGAGACTTTTTAAAGCTAAGAGGGGCAGAAGCAATGGGCCCTCTCACTTCTGGTCTGGCCAAAAGTGTGACAACAGAAAGAAATGGCTCAGGACTGACATGTAGGCAAGTTCTTCCCTCTAACATTAAACTGACACTGTTCACATCTAAACCTGATGGCTTTTTTCTCTCTCAGTGCTAGTTGTATGGCAGTAGCCAAGAAATCCCTTTTAGAGAAAATTAGTTTTATTGATTTGAGAGAAAACCTTATTTGACAGATTTGTCACCAACATTTTTGCTTGCCACAGATATGCAGCTATCAGAGGAACCCGAGAAGCCATTCACAGACTATTTCTACCAGCCTGGGGTTGATATCAGCAGACTTTTTCCTGCCCTTTCTTTCTCCTTCTTTCCACCTGCTAGTGCAGTTACACAGACCCAAACAAGAGCCGGTTCCTGCAGTCCCCAGGGCCCCCAGAAGCCACACAGCTGCTTGGGTCAGGCATGCCAGGAGATTATTTTCAGAGCTTAAAACCAACAGGAGATCTCTGGCTGTTAAATTAAGAAAATTGATACAAAGGGGAGAGAGAGCACACACTAATCCACCTGTGGCAGCAGAACCTCTCTGTGAAACAAAGGGGGAAAATGTGCATTTGCTATACTAAGTGGAAACTACTTCCCTAGACATAGGAATACGTGCTAGAGGGTTTTTTCAGAGCCTTGAACACCCTGCAGGAAGCCCGAGACAACTTACAATCATATTTCAGGGCAACTCCAAAGTCACTAGGCCCAGTATTTGTATTCATCTTTGTGTTTAGGCATCTGTGAAAATTAGGAAACAAAGTTGTCTTATATGAGCAACCAAGCACAACCCAGGACTTAAATTACAGGCCTGGTTGTTAGCAGCCTATTAGAACATGGGCAGCCTTTCAACTAAAAAAATACTCAGGAAAGGCTTAAGATCAACTTACAGTGCAAGAAAAAAAAAATCAATGCTGTGAGCAAAACAGCACCCAGCTCCTTCATCCTGAAAGCTAATCACTACAGGAAATAAAGTGTTATTATACCTTGGTCTTAGAGAGCAAGAAAAAAAAAAAAAGTGAATGTTCACTTACTTATTTCCAGCCTGTTCCATTGCTATACACTAAGAGCAGCACACTACAGTGCTAACACCTCAACTCAGAAAGCTTTTAACCTAAAGCAAAAATTGCTGTACCCTCTCCAGGTAACTGCACTCAGCTTTATCTATGGTGGATCACAGATCCCTCCCTTCCTCAGCTGATCCAAATCATCCAGGAATCAAAGTCAATTACTGACTTGGCTGGGAGAGACAATCCCTTAAAAAGGCAGGTAGGTAATCTTTTGGCTTTGGAAGGGGAACAGGGTGGGAGAGAAGAAGGAGGCTCAGAAGTCAGTGGATTACTGGGAAACGGATACTGAATTAGAAGAGCAATATGGTCTAGACAGAAGGGAAGGAAAAACTGAGGAGGCCCCTATGAGAAAAATAGGATGAAGGGATAGAGCAGGCAAGTGGGAGGTTTTTTGCTTTGGGGTCAAATTTGTCATGAGTTAGTTAAGAAATGCTATAGGATATTGCTGGACTAGAATCACCTGAAGTGAAGGTGGGCTGGCGGTAGGATTCTCATCACACCTAATCTTTGCTAAGTTAGCACCCAGTCTAGGCAAGAAGAGTACTGAAATCCATCTGTTTGGGCTTTAACAGAGAACTTACTTGATGTGCAGCCAGTTGGGCAACCATTAACAGAGCTGATAATATAGAGACGAGAGAAGGAACCGTAATATGGTTTGCACATTCTCCAAAAAAGGTTTTGGTGGTGTGGACAGTTCAGAGACACGGGTCCCTAGCAGAACCCAAGTTGCTATTTCAGCATGAGAGAATTCCAGAAGATGAAGGCTGGAGCAGAGCTGGGGCAGGGCAGGTAACCCTGGGCTGGGGTCACGACAGCCCAGAGTCCCTGACCTCAGTGTTCATGTGCTGCATGAGCAGATAAACCCAAGGTGCTGGGAAGGGCAGATACAGAAAAGCAAAAAACAGGTAAGCTAAGCACAAAACCAGAGAAGAGGAGGAGGAAAAAAAGCCCTGGACAAGTAGCTATAGCAAACCATGTTAATTAGGACTGAGAGAGGGTCTACCATGCACCAATGCCAGGTTCCTAAGAGCTGCTGCAGGAGAACACTGAACTCTGCTTGAGTCCCCATCCTCTGGCTTTTTTAAGTGTATCCCTGCTGAATAACATGGCTTAGGCAGGCAGCTCGTGGACCTGCTCAGAAAGTTCTTCCTGTGAGTGTAGCAGGCTGGGAAAATCAAGTAGCGGCACATGCCACGGGAGGAGGCACAGAGTGTGTGCTAGTGGTGCTGGGCAGGATGGGACCAGAGTGGGAAGGGGCTTCAGGGCTGGAGCAGGAGTGGTGTGGGCAGGACACCTTTCTATCAGGGATGAGGGCTGACGGCGAGCCAAGCAGTAGTGAAAGGTGTTAGGTGGCCCTGGAGAGAGGGGGACCCTAAAGCGAGCCCTAATATGGGGGGGTGGGGATGGAAGTTGTCCATGGGTTGGGATTTTTCTGCATTTGCTCCATCTGCACTGTAAGAGGGATGTAGTTGTTATAGTGGATCTGTAGAGATATATATGGCTCTTGATGGCTTTCTGTGCTGCTGTGAATTTCTCTTTTGCTCTGTGGTTTCACCTCCCCCAGTCTTTCTCTTTACATTGATGCACACCTTTTGGATAGACTAGTTTTGGATGGAGGTGCCAGAAGTGTAATATTTGCAACCATGGATATTGCTCTGGCAACATGCTGTGGCAAATCCTGCCAGGCTGTGCTGCCCAAACTTAACCCTGCTGTCAATCAAGGGTAATTTACTGAAAATTTTGCAGCAGGTAGTGCCCAGGTCTTGATCTTTGAGCTCACTATTACTGACTACTCTTGAGAAAGCCTTTCAGTGATATTATTCAGAGTTTCAAGTACTTTCCCACACTCTAAATGCTTAATGTGAGATGGATCGGGTCCTCAATGTGTTTAAAATTGTATCTGAGCTGGAGGGATTGCCTGAACTTTTATAGCGAAGGCTTGGGATAGATAAGAAGAGCAATTATATGTTCCAAGAGTCAGAACTAGGTGTTTTGACATTATGTTTCTTCTGTCACTTTATTTAATAATCCATTGCCCCTTGGTTAACAGCTTTCTCCTTGATTAGCCTGTATAAATCAAAACTTCACGGCTTTATCCCTGACACGCCATATACTGTGAGTTGAGGGTAATGAATCGTGCCATGGGTTGATGTAGTCTGCCTCCTGTTTGGAAGAAGTCCTGCATCAAGGAAACACCTCGGCTTTCAAATTGAATTGTCAGTATACTGTCAAGATTTAGAGGAGGAAAAGCTGAGGATGCTAATAATGTGCAACCAGGGATTATGTAGCCCTGAGCAGAATATGAAGCTGCAGAGGCTTACTTAGTCCATGCTGTGGACCTTTCAGGCATCTTAGCTAATGCATGCAACAGCCTTGCTTTGCTCTGCATTTGCTACCTTTCTGCCCCAAGTCCTCTGCCCATGCCACCTTATTTGCAAATGGTGCAGGCAGCAGCTGCCTTTTTTTATTGCAACTGACCCCAAAGAGGTGGCTGCAGTAGCTTGTGGGCTATGAGGGCTGCTGCAAACCTGTGTCAGGAGGGCACCTATGGCACCTCCCAAACTAGTACTGTTTGAAATGCTGAGACTTGTGATTATTTTTTTTGTTGTTGTTGTTGGAGCTGCTGTTTTTCCTAAGGCAGGATGATTGCAGTTTGGGCTTCAAACTTGAACATCAAGGAGAGAAGCGCTAGTTTGACTCCTGGACTTGGTCATTACTTTTTCTACCAAGTGGAACTGCTCACCCAAAGAAAAGCACTACTTTGCTTAGCCACTAGATGCAGCTCATGCTGCATTGCAATCTGGTTTGGCATCATTCTGTTTTTTTGCTGGGCCTTGCTGTTAAAAATTATTTCCCTTGTGTTTCTCTATGTGTGTGTGTGTGTGTGTTTGGGGGAGTTGAATCTTTATCTTATAACCTTCCTGTTTCACTGCCAAGTCTCTCTCCCCCAAATTTCTTCCCTGCTGCATAAACTGTATCCATTTTGAATGCCAAATCATCACTCCTCCTGTCTCCATGCAGAAATATATTCAGCTGCAGTGCTTTGATGGCCCTCTCGGAGCTAATGGGGAGGGAAGAAATCAGGTGAGTGAATGGGGCACACACTGATTTTCAGCCTCAAGCTGAGTACAAAATTTTACACTGAGCTTCCCACCCCCTGTGATTTCCTATTCCCAAACAGTTTTTATGCTGCAGGTGTTGCATGTCAATGCTGCCTCTCACCTGCTAGATGTCCAGGGGAAGGAGCCTCCAGCTCCCACCTCCAATGGGAGGGAAACCTCCGCGTAGGGCCAGGGAGCACACGATGGGGATGTGGAAGGACTAAGAGCAATGTTCTAGTTTTAAATCCCACCCTGCCTAATATAGCAGGATGAGAATGAGTGTCCTTGGAGAAACAGGGAGTCTGCAGCCAGCAGCTGCAGCAGTCAGAGCCATGATTAAAGGCTGTTTGAAGGTGTCCGAGAAGAGGTGGAGGAGAGCAGAAATCAGGCTGCCATTGCAAAAATCAGAATCACTGAAAGCTGGGGCTTGATATCAGGAAAGGCAAAAGGGCTGAGGGACCAAAGGAGCGAAGCTGCAGTGGTGCCTTCCTTTCCAATAGATTCTAAGCTCGGGATTCACATGCGGTGCAGGGGTAGTAGTGCTGGTGAAAGGCTGGCTGAGGCTGTGAAACACCAGCTTTGCCCTGGCTGACTTCTGTGAGAACATGAGGGCTATGGGAAGGGAGGAGGGTTATTCCACCCTCACCAGTCCTAGCACTACCTCTGAGCAGATTTTCCAGTATTACATAAAATATTCTCTAGTATCCTCTGCTTAAACATGTTTTTCTTTTTGAGGCTGTTCTTTGCTTCTCCCCTGTGCCCTCTCAGCCTGGATGCTCATTCCTTCCACTTCGCCTTCTGCTTGGCCCAAGGATGCAGAAGGAGAAACCAACAGCCCAAGGAACAATGTGTTCTTTCCCCTTGCATGTTTGAGTCCAGCTCATTTTGCTTTCTGGGTTTTTACCTGAATGGTACCTGCACAGAAAGAACTCCATCACCCCCAGGGGACGGATGGGTGCCAGCCCTGGCCACCGTTGAGGCTGGATCAGCTCCGACTGTCCTGGGATGCAGAACATGCTACCCTGGCTGTCACTGTGGGATCAGTTCCAGCTTCATAAATACTATTTTCTTACACCATGAGGCTGTTTGCAATGATGATATTTTTGTAACTGTCACATATAAGCAGCCAGGGTGGTAGAAATTACTAGCAGTGGCTGTGGGCACTTGCAGAGAACAGTGGGGGAGGAAGACCAACAGGCCTGGTGATTTTATTTTTCTTTGAAGGCAGTGAGATGTTGTTATTAAGCAATTACCTCCTGGGAGAAGCAGCAAGGTAGCTGTGCTATTATTACTCCTGGGGTTTGGGTTGGGTTTTTTTTAGGAAATCTAAAGTAATTTCTTCATAATGCACCAGATGAGATGGCTCAGACCTGCTGTGAAAGAAGCAGAAAGTAATGCTCACAGTTTGTAATATTTCTCTGAGCTTCTGCTTTTGCACTGAAAAATGGGCTTCCTCCCATTAAAATGCTTTTAAATGAGAAATCCACAGATGTTGTCTCCAGCTTGCTTGAACATGGTAAACTCAAATTGATGGCTGTGGGCTGGCTAGAATCTTCCCCCCTTGCATGGGGATAGTGTAGGCAGCTCCTTGGGACCTCTCAGAGGCCAGCGTTGCCGTCCATTGAGCTCTCCTTTCCATCACAGATGGGGCTGAACCAAGGGAAAAGCTTCCTGAGATTGAGCTTTGGGAAGGAGAGGGCAAACATGTCCTTTGGTGTTACCTGTCTGGAGAGACTTCCCCATCCAGACCTGCAGGAAAGGAGGGTGAGCTGCAAACACTGCTGGCTTTTCAGGAGCTGAGCTTTAGGGCTTGGGACTGCAAATAACTGGAGAAGCAGCTGCAGCCATATTGGCCATCCTGAGTGTGCTGGATCAAACCCCATCCATTGCAGTAGGGGAAGCGGAGGCTGGCTTTTGGAAATCCAGCGGTGCTGGTTTGTGCAGGTGCCACAGGTTCCTCCTGGCAGAGCTGGGTCCCAGCCCGGCACCCGGGCTGTCAGCACAGGGCTGTCCTGCTTCTCCTCCCTAACAAGAGTTTGATTGGTTTCATTTCCCATCGAGGAAAAATACAGCAGAAAAATAGAAGCAGATGTTTTTAGACAATGTCTAGAGCTCCTGGAGCTTCAAAGAGCTTTTTGATTGCATAGGCTTTAAAAAACATATAAAAGAGAGCCTTTCACTGTATTTTCACTAGGGCAAAACCCTCTTTGAAATTTGTATGAGGAGAGATTGTCAGACTGAGCCAACATGGGGAAAGCCTTATTGCTCGCAAACCACATTTAAAATCCTTTTCACTATATTTTTTTTTTTTCATGTGCTGCCTTGGAGGCATGTTCAGTTCCAGGCTGTGCTAGTCATTATGAGCAAAGCAAGGAGGGCTGGCAGCTGGCAGAGGGTTTGCTCCCCTCCGAGGGCCGTGGGTCGGGCAGTGCTGAGCTCTGCCCCGTGCCTGCCAGGAACCACACTGCTTCCCCTCGGCTGAATCTGGCAGAGAAATTGCAGCTCTACCAGGTACAGCATCTTGGTGTTTCCATCTGCGCTTCTTTAACCATCTCCTTCAGACCCACAGGAAATTACGGTGAGCAGGGAAAGTCCATGTTCCTCTTGATGCGAGTACAGTTTTCATCCTAAATGTTATTGCTGGTACAGCTGCATTTTGGAAGGGTTGTTTTCTCTCTGTAAGAGCTGGAGGACTGTTGTTACTGCAGGGAGGACATGAAGACATGCATTTCCCTGCATGCTGAAGAAGTCTAGGAAACCTTTCAGGTTTGTGCTTGAAAAATCCATTTTTCTGACCGTTTGGAGAACTTTTCTCCTGCCCATATGGGGATATGAAACACCTTTGAATGACAGAGAGATGGCATAGGGCTGCTGAGTAAAAGCCCATCACCATGTACCAGCAGAGATGCACAACCATTGAGAAATCCCTTCATCAACTCCCTTCCTCTGTTCCTTCTCCACAAATCCCACCTGCAGCTCCATGCATCTTGCACTTTGCAGGGGCCTTCCCTAAAGTTGCTTTTAAATGCCTGGTTTTCTCTTCCCATGCCTGATAAGGAGGAAACATTTCTACTTTGATTGCTTTAAGCTTCCACTTCTTGCATAGAATTCTCTAGGAAATGGTATTTTTTTGCAAAGTTTACCTTCTGAGTGACTTTATTCTTTAATAACAGAAATTCTATCAAAAGTGAGCGTTTTTCTTTTCTAGAGGCTTTGGACCATGCTCTCTGCTTTCTCAGAAGGCTCCTGGGAAGGATGCTGCTGAAACGGGTAACGTGGATGAGCTGTGAAGCTGGCCTAGTGCCTGGTAGATGCCAACACTGTGCCTCTGCCATCTCTAAATGGGAAATAACGTTAACCCGCCTGCTTCCTTCCCCTGACTTGGGGCCCTGTAATGAACCCTACCCCAGCAGACATATCAGCAGAGGAAAACACAAGTGACTCTTTAAATTACTGTCTCCTGGCCACCCTCCTTTCTCATCACTTCTCACTACACTTCATCTTCCAGCCCCTGGAGTGAGGAGAAGCCTTTCCTGGGGAGCAGATCATGATCCTGGGCAGCCCCATGCAGCTGGGTCTCACCAGGCAGCTGCTGCTCTGGAGAGCTGTGTAGGATGAGGAAGGCAAAGCTGCTCGGCTCAGGCCACGCTCCTTTCGAAGCACACTTGGGATAACCCATCCCCAGAGTGATCCTTCTTGGTTTGGGGAGCTGTCTGCCATTTTCCTCTCTCATCCCAGGAGGCTGATAAGCACCCTGATGGTATCTGAAAGCAGGGCTTTTGTTCAAGCTCTTTATCGATGAGCTAATGAGTAAATGAGCTAATAATGAGTAAAGCATTGTAAACCTTGCTGAAAGTCTTGTGTCCCTAATAAGCCAGCATTGGGCTTGAAAAGTCAGGTCCAGAATGGCCTTTTTCTCCACAACTACCCCAGCAACATGTACCACCAGCGACCTGGCTCCCAAAAGCTGCTTTTTTTCACCCACTCCAGCTTTCCTGGTCCTTCCTGCTAGCTGGGGAAGGGGCCGTGTTTGGCCCAGGGACCCCCCCAGGTGGTTTGCACCACGGGGCTGGCATGTGGTGGGGTGTGCTCAGCCATACGCCCTTCTTTGCATCGCTATTTTGTGCTCTGTATGTGCATCCCATGCAGAAGACGTGGGAGCTGGCCAGTCAGGTGGGCTGGCTTTTACCCTGGGGTAAATTCCTGATTTGCCTAAGCCCATGACAGCCTGTCCCTTGGGTCCTGGGGAGCTTCACATGCATGTTGGGTTCAGGGAGTTATTCTTGGGTCTCCCTGAGCTCATAGCCAAGAAAATGGACAGAGATCTACCCTGCAGAAAGTCTGGGCCTCCCAAAAGCACCCCTGTTTATAAAAGCCATGCATTTCTGCAGCCAGCTAAAGACAGATCTTGCGTAAATGCTCCCATATGTCTCACAGGACTTTCCCTACCCCTTTGCAGAGCCACCTGACAACTCCCCCACAGCATCGGCGGTCCAGTGAGACCACAAGCCTTCAACAGCAGATTGCAGCAAAAATGATAGTTTGGAGGTTTTTCACTCTCAGCACAATTTCTCACAAGCATAGTTTTTAATTTGATTTCTTCTTGGCTTGTTTTCTCCTGTGGTGCACACACATCTTGCAAGCAATGAGGAATTTGGATGTCACTTCTCATTTCCCCTCCGCTTACCCAGTCCAAGTCCTGGTTATCCTTTTTCCCTCAACACAGAGAAATAGAACAGCATGTTTGGGACCAGCTGTGAAGCTCTCAGCCAAAAGCTGAGTAGGAAATATCTTGGGATGAACACTGGGTAGGATGTGCCACCTATTGCCCCATTGCCAGTGTATGCACCAGCAGATGACTTTGGCTGCCTGGGCAGAAGAAGTCAGCTGCCCTTTCCCTTTTCATTGCACTCCTGGGAAGAGTCACCAGGCACCAAATTTGTCCCTCCCTCTCTGCAAGGAAGAGGGAGCAGCATGCATGACTTCTCAAAGAGAAAAGCTTGCTGGTCTCCATGTTGTTGGAAACATCCCTGTCTTCACCTGTGGGCTAGCACTGTGTTCCTTTAGTGCCATGGATTACTGTGCTTTGTAGCTGGCTGGTCTGAAGCCGTGGCATGGTTATTTAGTGCTTCGCTCCCTAAGTGTATTCTCCCTCGCCCTTCCTTCTGCCTCGTCTCCTTTCCCTCCTGGCATACATATTCTGCATATTCTCTGCATATTCTCTACATATTCTGCAGCTGGAAGAAGCTGGTAGGAAGCCACTCACACCTGTGCAAAACCAGCCCTGGCTGCAGGGGTGGTTTTGCTGAGGGCAGAGGAGGACCCAAGGCAAACCACGGCTAAGGACTGCAGATGAGATCTACCCTGCCCGTCTAGCTCGACCGAGCTTACACTGCTGAGCATGGGCATTATTCCTATTCCTGCATGAAATTTCGCAAAGAAAGCTGAATCTGCATCAGACGTGAAGTCAAAATCCCCAGAAACTTATTAACAGCTCTTAGGACGTGACCGCAGTCCTCTCCTGGTATCCCCCTTGCAGATCTCCCCTGCTGGGACCAGCTCGCTGGCTCCTGGGCTCTGCTCTTCCTGCAGCTCCTTCTGGGATGCCCGCGTGAGCTGGGCCAGTATTTCCCAGCCACGTGATTTTATATTTGGGGGTTATAGCAAGTTGTGTAGCCTTGGCTCCCAGGAATGTCCTTCCAGTGCCGCATTTGTCCTGGCTGTGTTTTGGCAGGTCAGGGGGGGGCTCCGCAGGCGGGACGGGAAGCGCTGAGCAGCCGGGCTGAGGACCATGGCTGGGTGACTGTGCCACGCACAGGCCTGGCTTTGCCTGCCGCCAGGAGCAAGCGATGCCCAGAAAAACGTTCTCCGTAAGAGTTCTCCACTGCAATCTTAAAAACACGAGAGGTGTTCAAGGAGATATATTTATAGTGACTGAGTGCTGGTACAGGGAGTGCACAAGGTGATTAAAAAAACTCTCCTCTCTACCTTGCTTAATAATCTGGAAAAAAACTGGCATATTCTCAGGGACTGCAGAGTTTAATATCTGGCTGATGATGCTAATTTAATTACATGCCAGCAGGTGGTGCCCAAGCAGAAAAAGGAAACAATTTAATACAGTATTCTCACCCAATGTGCAGTTGCGAGCGGTGTTTCATTCCCCGCTCGAGTCATTCTCCAGCCGTTCAGACAACATTTAACAACTCAATATTGGTGTTTTCTTCTTTTCTGCCTCATCCCATCTCCCCAGGCAGCCCCCAAATCCTCATGGCTTGTGAGAGGGCTGGAAAATACCAGTCGATACCAAGGAAAAGAGTTTTACCTGCACACCCAGTCCAAAGGGGCTGCTCGGTCCCACCTCAGTTGAAACTGTAGGAGGGGACAGGTCAGTCCAAATGAGCGTCTCGTGGTTGGTAGGCTGCAGTTTTTCCCAGCTGCGATCATTGCTTCTAGAGCTTTACACCAAAAATGTGGAAAATAATGAGCTTGGGCCCCGTTGAATGTTTTATGCAGGAGAGAGAAGTGGCTTCTCTTGGCCTCCTTTTAAAAATACAAGGAAAGGGATTTTGTGTCATCAGCTTTCTCCTGCAAAAAAGACACGAACCTATTCAGCTGGTTCCCACTAACAGCACATACTAAGCAGATGCAAAAATACCAGGTTTATGTATTCTGTAGCTCTGGCAAGTTGCTGATCTGAGTGGGTTTTGCAGGTGCTAAAACACAGAACACAGGCACTGCCTCTGCAGGGTTTGCAAGCTCTTTAAAGGAATGTACAAACCCCTGCAATTCCTTAACTTCAGTGAACAATGAGAGCGATTTCTCTTGGATTAGGACAGGAAACCTGTGAAGCACACTTTCATGTTCCTATTTCCCTGCACTGAAAAGAAGAGAGTGAAGCCCTGCCGCTTTGCTGTAGTTGCACTGGCTTGTGTGCTATGAAGATGGTCGTGCTCAGCCCTGCCTGGGCAATGGGAAAAGCAGGACGATAATCCAGACGGCACCAACCACCTCCCAGCTGAAAAACAGCCTTGTTAAAATCTAAGCCGGACACTCAGCAGGAGGCAGTTGCAGTCTTGTTACTCCTGAAAATGAAGGCCAAGGTAACTTGGTTACTGCCCGGGAGCAACTTTTTCCTCTGATCAATGAGGGTAAAGGGCCTGAGCCCCCCAGGAGCAATCTCTGCTGCAGGAGATTTTCTGCCGATTGGAAAGCAGAGTATCTCCTCTCCCTCCTCTTGTTGAAATTCCTGACACGAGCAGACAAGCCTGATTAGAGTCAGTATATACTGGTCCTTTAGGAGCAGAGCAGACAGGGAAGACTGTCAGGGAAAAGATTGCTTCCGCTGGTTATTTATGCAGTTATTCTCCTTTTTTCCCCCATGGAGAACATAAAACACTTCTGCTAGAGAGGAGATGAGCCACTTCAACCATCTGCAGAGATCACCAAACACAGATTGCTCGGAGGCCTTAGAGCAGGTTGGGCACTTTGCTGGCGGTGGCACTACCTGTGTATTAGCCACGTTTGTCTTGTTGGAGTAGGGATCTCAGTCATTCCATCCTCTAGAGAGCTGAATAAAATAAAAGCCAGAACATCACAGGGTCCAGATTCATATTCTGGGGAGGAGGCAAAAAGACAAGGTATGAAATGATGAGCTTTTTTGTTATACTCCTTGGTAAGCTGGTTTTCTGATCCTTGCTGAAAATACACAGTGCTCTCATGGATCAAGCCTGGTTCCTGTCAGTGCTGCAGATGGTTACGCTGCTTCTCCTGCTATATTAATGCTGACAGTCATGTGTCACTGAGAGCTTTGCAGAAAAGATCCCACGTGTTGTATGTTTGCACTGGAGAACCAGTGCAAGAACAGCAGAGAAAGCCCACGAAGGGCTTGTGGGCAATGTTTTGTGCTGCTTTACTGGCACACATAGACATACACATATCGAGAACATAGTTTGAAAGCTCAGTGGTGAGCTTCAGCTTACCCCATGATGTGCTCTGGACCTCACCAAAACGCCGGGTGCTCCCACGGCTTGGATACAGGACAAACCCAAATGTAGCCCTGGGCATCCTCCCAAATGCAAAGCGGGCAGTGGCTGAGTGTTGCAGAAAGGCAGAGTGGCTGGGTGGCCCCAGAGTACCTAATTCCTCCAAGTCACAAGAATATAGTGTATGTCTCTGGCATGGGGAGATCCTTTGTTCCATGCCAGTCTCTTACAACCCACTGCAGCATCACCCTCCCCAGCTGGTCCTTGCACTTTCCTGGTCTCACGCAGCACACCTGGTTATTAAATCAGGTCTCGTGCTGTCCCTGCCACTGCTCAGCTGTCAGTCCAGGACACTGCACGTGTGCTCCTGTGTCAGACAGCCACGTGTGGATGGTGCCGGGCAGGGAAGGGGACGCCTGCCAGGTGTTCATCTTCAGGTCCCCTCTCAGACACCATTGCTTGCAGTGGTAATACACAGGCAATACCTCCAAGGAGATAATTTAATTGTGTCTCAGAAGGTACCCTTTCCACTCTGTTACTTCCCAGAGAAACAGAGGCCAAGTGTTACTGCACAAGTCAAGACAACCGCAGAGTGTGTTCAGCTTATCTGGGAGATAACATTTTATCAACATGCCAAGAGCTACAACTAATGAGGCACAGAACAGAGGAAGCCAAGTGTAACTGGTACATACTATCTTTCCAAACGCTGATAGCAGTACCTTGCAGGGAAGAGCACACAAAGAACTAATGAGTAAATACACAGGAACCAGGCAGAGCCAGCAGCGTCCCTAGACGCTTGGTCTGCTCTTAACAGACCCAACAAATTGCTGTTGTACAGTCAGTAAGAGCTTACATGGCATCTCAGTCACCTGTTCTAATTTTTACATGAAATTTAAGATTTTCTGAACAATCAAAAAGACTGGACCTTGAGGGTCCCCAGTCCCAAAGAGAGCTGCTGGTGGGGCCATGAGCAGGTTTCTGCTGTCAGCCTGGGTCCTTTTCTTCTTGACTTTTCCTTGGCCCTGCCAAGGGCTGCCAGCAGGTCCCTTTGTAGGCAGTGCAAATGGCCAAAGTATTCACAGGGAGCCAAATCAGTCATCAGTACAGGGGGATTAACACATCCCAGGACACTGCACTTGCTTTTGAGAGCAGACATATAGCAAAAGCCTTGAAATACTCTGGGAAACTTCTGCTCACTTCAGCCCCTTCTCCCAGGGCTGCCCAGGAGGGGCAGGGATTTCCTGAGGGAAAGAAGGGAGCTTCGGTGGGGAGCAGGGGCTCATGGGGCTTGAAAGTACTGGCAAGTGGAAAACCTCAGCCCGAGAACGGTGTGTCCTTGATAGGCAAGAGGGAAACATCTGTTTCTGTAGGAGACTCTGCTCTTGCCAAGAGCAGGAGGCTCAAGCAAGAGGGAAGAAAGTGTTATGTGGGCAGAGAACTAAAATCTCTTTTATAATGCATGCCCGACAGAGAATAGGCTTAAGGTTTAAACATAAAATGGCAGAGCCAAGTCAGAGAAGAACCTGCTCTGTCATGCCAATAAACTTCTGGGTGGGCATTTGATGCCTTAAAGCTCCTGGTTTTTTGACGGTGATGTTATGTAAGAAGAAAAGAAGAGCCTGATCGTCCAGCTATGGCTCCCTTTTTTCTGTTTTTCTGGTTAAGAAATAAATTATTTTTATTCATTACCATTGACTAAATGCTCTACTTCATTACTGGCTGCCATTTCTCACAAAGAAATAAAGGTGAACATTAGCCATAATTTAGCAAACTGCTGCAGATTGCAGTGCTGAGGGCAATTAAGCCAGGCAAGGCAGTCAATTCCTTCACCACCCCCTCCTGCAGCAGGGCTAGACCTGGTATTAGAAGCTGAATCTCTTCCCAGCCTCGTAGGACCAGGAATCAATGCAATCCATGCTCCCCGTATCTGCTCTGCGGAGAGGTTTAGCTCCAACTTGAAAGCAAATGCGGCTGTGAAAGGAGAGCTGTATATCTTTTCGAGGCACATTTTACCTTGTCGGTGACTATAGCATTAACATTGGCAGCTTCCCAAGCCCTCTCGCCTTTCCAATTTAAATAAAACCAGAACAACAGCGATGCTGGAATGAAAGGCTGCTGCTGTCAGTCTCCCTGGATCGCACTCTTCTGTCAAGGGTCAGGTAACCATGCCAGTCAAATCACAACCCTCCTCCATCGCAAGGCCTCGGGTCACATTTTTTGAAAAATCCAAGTAAGCCTGTGCACAATCCATCACACCTGGACTCAGACTTTTTGTAAGGAATATATTTTGCATTAATATAACATGTTTTCAGGGACTTCTTGCCCTAGGAATTCTCGCTGAGGCCAAGAATTTATTAAGGAGTTTAAAAAAAGAGACATTTATACCCATAGGAAGGATATCCAGGAGAATAGTCAGCATACACAAGACTGCAGACTTCCAGAAAGGATATAAACTCAGTCAAACATTAATAAACAATAAGCTGCTTTCAGCCTTTGCTGTTTCTTTCCTACCATGCCTGCTGATAGGAGGTAAAAGCTTTCATTCAGGGAATCAGAACAGATGGTTATTACTCCTAAAAAGAAAGAAGGAACACAAGTTTCTGGTAGAAATTCAGATAATGTCAGAAACATTTGCAGACAAAATCTACCCTGCTGAAAGTAATAGAAGTTTTGCCTTAGAGATGGCAAAAATCACAGAATCAGAGAGCAGCTGAGGCTGGGAGGCAGCTCTGGAGATCACCTAGTCCCTGCTCAAAGCAGGATCACGTATAGCAGGTTGCCCAGCACCGTGTCCCATTGGGCTTTGAACATCTGCAAGGATGGAGACACCACAACCTCTCTGGGCAACCTATTTCAGTGTTCAACCACCCTCACAGTAAGAAAGTTGGTTCTAATGCTTAAGTGGAATTTCTTGTATTTCAGTTTGTGCCCATTGCCTCTTGTTCTTTCACCGGGCACCACTGAGAAGAGTCTGGTTGTGTGATTTTTACCTCCTCCATCAGGTATTTATACACACTGATAGGATCCCCCTGAGCCTTCTCTTCTCCAGGCTGAGCAGACCCAGCTCTCTCAGCCTCTCCCCACATATCAGATGCTCCAGTCCCTTCATCATCTTCGTGGCCCTTCATGGGACTGGCTCCAGCGCATCCATGTCTCTCTTGTACTGGGGAGCCCAGCACTGGACCCAGCCCTCAGGATGTGTCCCACCAGTGTGGACAGAAAGGGAGGATCACCTCCCTTGTCCGGCTGGCAATGCTGTGCCTCAAGCAGTCCAGGAGACCGGTGGCCACCTTTGCCCCAAGGGACACGCTCCTGGCTCACGTTCAGCCTGGTGCCCACCAGGACCTTCTCTGCAGAGCTGCTTTCCAGCACCCAGCCTGTCCTGGTGCCTGGGGTTATTCCTCCCCGGGCACAGGACTTTGCATCTGTTGGCCCATTTCTCCAGCCTGCCAAGGTCTATCTGAGGGGCAGCACAACCGTATGGCATACTACCACTGCCTCTCAGTTTTGTTTTGCCTGTGAAACATCTGTCCCCTCTCTTCCCTTAAGCTCCCAGCATCCCAAACACCCTCATTTTTTATCAAGGGGGGATATTCTTAATGTGGCTGCAACTGGAAGAGCCTTTCAGCAAACCATTTCTCAGGTGCTGCAGCCCTTGTTCTGCCCACAGACTTATCAGTGTTCCCACGTTTCATCACTCCAGGTCCTCTGAGCTCCGACGTACCTGTCTGACAGAAGGAGAAAGCAAGGAAAAGAAAAAGTGCAAGAGCTGTGTAAGCAGAGAGGGAATTTGAAGAGTACCTCTAATTAAGTTATTGGCAAACAAAGCCAAACACCTTTACAAAATTAAAAGATCATCTGTGAATCTGGCACTGGATCCAGCTTCTAAAATTAGTCCAAAGAGGAAAGACTGATAGATAAAACACCAGCCAAGGAAAAGCCGTTAATTGCCAGGACGGGAGGCTGCTTTCTCTGCACTGCAAGCATCAACTGTGGTTAGAGAAAGAGTTGGATTACCGGTACCAGAGATGGCATGAACCATCATCCTTGAACTGAGATCCCAGGAGAACCAAAAGACCCGGAGATGAATTAATAGCAACAAAAGGTCTTTTAGCCTCCTGGGCCACCTACTGCACTGATGAGGCTCAGGAAAACCAAGGACACACAATTAAGATTAAAGATGCAGCCATGGAAGATGAGATCTTTTGCACAGCATTCAGCCAAGTACCTTCTTGGACCATGATTCCCAAAACCCGGCCATTGGATAAGCTCATGCTTCCCTTCTAGGATTTGGCAATACAGCTTCTTCCAGTACAAGCAACATGGGTAAGGAGCACAAGATTAGTGACTTGTGTGTCAAACCTAATGCTCACAAGGGAAATGGATGGACTGCTGTCATCTTCTACTCATTTATTATCATTTTGCGCAGCCTGGAAACCGGGAGAAGAGCTGATTATTCACTGCTCTGACCCTTCATGGACCCACTTGCCACCTGGGTCAGCATTAATTCCAGTTCTGGAAGCAGCAGTAGACTTACATCTAACCACTAATTAGGGGTAGGACACGTTTGTCCTGTGTTTTCCACAGACACCACTGAAGTTTTGGTGGTTTGATGAACAAACCTGAGATAATACTTGTTGCTGGCCTGCTCTTCACAGGTAAACCATGCTGAAGGGGCCAAAGCCAGCAGTACCAGGTGGGAGGAGCAGAGTCACAGCCTCTCCTTGTAGCTCCCAGCCAGAGCAACCAAAATGAGCTGCTGCTTTCCCTCGGGCAGGGCATGTCGGCACTGGCTGAATGCTGAGCTACCAGCTGGTCCACACCTTAGTCACGCTGCAGGAGGGCTCAGCAATACCTGTTCTTCAGGATGAAGAGTGAGATTGCAAGCCAGCTCAGTGAATACTTGCATTTACAGTAACCAAAGCATGAAACCTATATAATAACCTTCCTACAGGTCATTAACTGAAGATAAATGCCATGCAATTATGAATATATCTGATATTTATTATAATGGCACCGATCATAATGAATTAAGTCAGTGTTTAGGTGAGTTATTTCCATAGGTAATTTAGTGTAAGTTAAATTTTCCTTTACCAAATCTGTTTTAGAGCCCATAACTTTATCTTTAATGCATGATGTATCACTTAATGACAGCTTTTGGCTGTGCATTAGTGAACTCCAGTTGATACAATATTTCTTCCAGATAATTTTCCTAGTAAAGAAAATACAGCATTTGTAGGCAATTTCATCCCACGTCTTGAAAGAGGGGCTGAGAGTGAAAGTATACGTATATATTTATTTACAAAGGAGGTGAAGGGGAATATTTGCAGAGCCGTTAAAGACATTCCCCCAGCAATGCTTCTTCTTGCATGTGGTCAAGGACCAGTGGATTAAAGACCATGGCTGTATAAATGGGCTGAAGATAATTCTCCATCAATGTCAGTGGTAGTGGTGCTCGTATGCTCTTTTCTGAACTGTAACCACCATAGAGTGAAACCATGACAATGATCTTATGTCTGAGAGGGTTTAGGAGAGGCTGAGAGGAGACAGTTGTGTGACCTTCAGAAAACAGAATTAGTTCAAGATTAGTAACCTTATTCAGTTATCTTCAGTGTAATTAAACTGTGATCAAAAGGGACATCAAGAAGTGATATACTTAAAGTATACTGTTGAAAAAAAATGACCTCTCTTGCTGACTGTTGAACTTTGGTGAGACAGGCCACAAACACCAGTTAGGAGCTAGCTGTGGTATGGAATTGAAAATGAAAACATAAAATGGAGAGTCTTCACAGAATAATGAAGAGAACATTTGGGATGCATAAGCACACAGTAGGAGCAGAGCAGGGGCTGCAAAAGTCCTTGGAGGGCCTTTCTTGGACCACACAGAGAAGAAAAGGCACTTTTTCTGTCTCCTGCACACCAACATTTAAGAATACTGATTTGGTTGAACATTTTCTAATGCACTTCAATTTCTTTCCTATCAAGAAAGAAATATAGTTTAAAAGGACTGCTCAGCTGCAAATATCTTCTTACAAAGAGATTTAAAATTTAATTGTTTGGAGGAAAAAAATTAAGCTTTTTAGCCTCTGAAGTTACTTCCTAAATCAGAGTGCTGGACCTCCAAATGAAGCTAGTGGAGCTAAGATTTGTACTTGCTGCTGAGCAGCAAATGCCAGCGAGATAATGCATTTTGTTGGGCCCTGATGACAAGAACAATCTATTAGGAAAACTGGGAAGGTCAAATGTGACATAATGAAACCTTCTAGCATCTTTTTGCAGCCATAATTCTTCTTTCTGCTTGTGCGCTGGGGTTCAGACACGCGGTGGTGTGCCTGGCTCATGTAATGTATTTGGAGATGGTGTCGGCCAGTCTCGACTCCACAGGGAACTGCAAGTCCCCTTTCCATAGTGTCTAATCGATAATAGATATGATGGAAAATATGTTTCAAAAATTATCATGACCGTGCTCTGCACTTCAGGGTGGCCAGCCCAGAGCTCAGGTTCATCTGTGTTGCCTGTTTGTTTGACTGACAGCAAGGCGTCCTCTGACGCTCTCTGCCTTGGGCAGGTGGGATGCTGCAGCTGAATTTTGTGCCTGAGCTGCTCCTCTTTCCATGTACTTGGGCTTTTCAAGATACCTTGAACCTTTTGCAAAAGGGAATTACAGCATCTTGCCATCACTTTGTGTAAGTTCATACAAAGCTCCTGATACCATAATGAGTTTATGGAATCATACTAGTCTTACAGAGAAAGTTTATTTCATTAAAAAACCTGCAAGGGCAATGCCACAAAGATCTTCTACATGGCTCGAGTTCCCATTTTGACTCTTCTGCAGAACCATGGTCTCAGTACAGCCCTGACCATGGCTGAGTATAGGCTCAGCAACAAGGGAGCATGTCATGATGTAGCTACCTTTTCGGTATGGAGTCAGACCTAGTTTATCGCTGCACTGATGAACCTGCATTATCTATGCTGTTTATTGGAGAAGCATATCCAAAACAGATTATATATCAGTACAGAGACCACCAGTCACTGTGGCAGTCTGCACTGCTTCTCTGCAAAATGGTTCACAAGTGATTTCTTTGCAAAAATCTCCCCACCTTCTTACCTGAAATCTTCTCTTTGAAACAAGCAAGGTGGCTTCTACATGGTGTCCTACCATCGTCGTCAGGTTCTTGCTAGGAGTGCTGGTCGGCTTTGGGTGTAAAAATTAGGATGACTGGACGGTCAAACAAATGAACAGTTTTGAACAGTGTAAAACATTTTTAGTTTGATGCCAGCTGGAGCTCAGCATGTTTAATTAAGGTGTGTGAGCTTGCAGGAGGCTAATCTTCGCTGCTGAGGCTAATTTCTGCTGGTTTATTAGATAATACAGTAAAGGACAGATTGAGACTCCTTTTTTTCCCATTTTCTTTTCCTTGTCACCAGCAGTAGGTGCGGGAGATAAAATCCCTTCACATGAAATCATCTTAATGAAGGACCAGAATGTGCACAATTAACCGGAGGCACAGCTGTACACCTCGCTGCGCACGCCAAGGTCCCACTCTCCATTTCCCTGGTGAGGATATTTCCAGAATGACTGCTTGGGCTAAAGTTCATAATTAAAGCTGTAAATCTTGGCTCACTGTTAAATTTGCCTGCGTGCAGAGAGAGAGTAGGAGGGAAAAGGAGGAGAGTCTATCTCCCTTCCAGGAAGCCTTGTTTACTAGTATTTTGTAGGGTTTTTTGTGCTGGTGGTGCTTCTTAGGCTTGCAAAGACGCAGGTACTGAGAACAGCCCTGTATGGAGATTTTTGGGGACCTGACAACCATCAGCAGTGCCAGCTGGTTTTCCTTTTGCAGCAGAGCCCTGCAATACAGAAATAGTGGAGCCAGATGTCTTCACACAGGGTTCCCATGCCGGCAGTGAGATCTGGGGGTTGATCAGGGATGTCCTCTTGCCATGAAGCACACAAAAGCTTCAAAGTGAAATGCTTCTCTGTTCAGTGAATCATCCCCACTACTGCTCTTATAGTAGCACCCTGGGAAGAACAGGGTGCCAGTGGGTCTCCTAGAAAGACCTGATCCCTTGGGATGCCAGGGGATACTCATGAATGATTGCAGTTTAATTCCAATGAGTAATCTGCTGCCTGTAATCAATAGCTGCAGTTCCATGTGTTTTCAGCACAAAACTGGTCAGCAAATCCCTGCTTTCTTAGTTCTGCAGCATGTACTGGGACTAGAGGGAGCACAGCTCCTGCCAGGGATGGTCCCACTCGCCTCTTGTGTCACCCAGCGCATCCCCTGCCGTGGGCAGAGCTCTCGCAGCCCTGCAAATCCTCCCCTGGAAGTATCTTGAATGCCCCAGTTAGTAACAAAATGAAGGACCACAGTGAATACTAGCAGCTAGTGTTTACCACACTTGAGGGTGTAATACACTTTCTGATAGACCACCTGAATTTTAGAATTGTTTTTCCCAGAGGAAATGGCATATCTAATTTAGCAGAAGCTATGATCCTCTCTCACATACTTCTGATGGGATTGCTTGTATGCAAATCCCTCCTTATCATTTGTCCATAATCTGTCTAAATGTGACAGAATAAGGTTTTATTAATAATGTTTTCATGCCCATGGCATGGGGCTGAGTCACCGCTTGCAGTACACAAAGCAAGACAAAGCTGTAGAGCATGTCTATTAATAAACATGATAAATCCATACCTTTGTGAGTAAAAGTTGCACGTCTCTGCCAAAGAGACAGTCTTTTGTTGAAATAGTGATTTATTGCTATTAAAAATTGTGTGATTAGCCAAGCTTGGAAAGCAGACCCAGAAAATCTCACGGCTGCCTACTCGCATGATGAGTTTTACCAAGCACGGAAATGCAGGAACATTTTATCAAGTCAGAACTTCAGAGGAAAACATTTAATTTCAAGGTCAGTTCCTGATGATACAGTTGTGGATTTCCAGTCACAAAATTACTACATGATTTATAATGAAGTTTATATTTGAAATGCTAAGAGATTCACACACATTTCTCCCCCCCAAAGAAAAAGAAAGTCAGAAGAAATGCTGTGATAAAACCAAATTACATGGCGTCAATCAGCCATCTGTTGTGCACTGTGTTTTCTAATGATCAAGGTGAAAACTTTGGTAGGCTGTAAAAATAGAGAATTGCAACATCCACTCTCCCTGCAGTAAGCACTTTAAGCACAATCAACATGAGATAATGTATGCTGGAATTACCGCTGAGTTCAGACGTATCGTGAACAAATCTGAACACCTGATAGCCAAGGTGGGACATTCAGCCAGGAGACATTATTATTATTTGTGGATGCACCAAGTAGGGCTCTGTAGGGAAGATCTGATGAGTTTTGGAAAGGCAGGGAGAATCCCCTGCATTAGTGTGAAAACCGTCCTCCCCCAAATAGCCCTGCAGAGCCCTGGCGTGTGCCATGTGCTTTCTGCTAATCTTTGTGCTTTCTGCTAATCTTTATATACATTAGTAAATGAACTTTCATTTGGAGTGGGTCCTTTATGTGACCACCCTTTGCTGGCTCATTTTATTTCTCTTGAATATCTCAGTAACAGAATAATATGACTCCACCAAACTCCTCATTTAATTAAAATTCAGTGAAACCTCTTCGGGTGGCTACCTTCACGTTCCCATTTTAAAAGGCTTCAAAGGCAATGCTTTCTTTTCCTCCTAAAGGATATTTTCCTCGTCACCTGTGCCAACTCAGAAGACTTTGTGGTTTTTTTACAAAAAGAGCTCCATTTTGAAACAGTTGCTCTCTCTGCATCTTCTCACCGGGGCTGAGCTCATCATGACAGTTCCTTCTTTTGAGGTGGTCACTGAGATGATTTGGCCTTGGAGGAGTGAAGCCGCCCAGGCTTCAGAGGAAGGAACCAGGGCTTGTTGGTTCATAATGAGCAACCCAGACTTTCATTACACCTATGGAGGAGCAGGGAGATATAAACTATGCAGTAATTACCCATACACATGGCCAGACAAGGAGCAGAGGAGAACTTTTGTGCAAAGATGCAGCTATTTTTTATTTGCCTCTTCCATGGATGATCTTTTCTCCCTCTTCACACAGGACACTCTTTCTCTATGAGTATCTGAGAAACGCAAACGAGAATCTGTATGCTGATTACACAAAGATCATCAAGATGCACTGGATGGATGATATACTGGCTCTTAGAAAAAGGTAGTGATGGATCTGTGAGCCTGCGTTCATTTGACATGTTGCAAGTCTTGGGGCCAAGGTCAGCAGGTGCAGGTTGGGTCAGATTTCATGAACATAACTGATTAAATCCTGCCAGGCAGCCGCCAGCCAGAATCCTGCAAGAGGATGCTTCGTGTGCCAACTTCTCTGCTTGAAAGCAGAGTACGGAGCATAAATCTGAACCCACAGCTCTGTGATAGATTCAGCCCATTTCATGGGGCTCAGCTCCAGCCGCTGGGAGAGGTTGCAGTCATGGGGTGCTGGGCTCACCATCTGCGCCATCGCCTGAAAAATACCAGACTGTTGCTAGTGGAGCCCATGGTATTGCAAAGGCTGGCAGCTCATTGCTCCACAGCATCCGTAACCTTATGGTGGGGGCCTCATCTGCGGCTGGTGAAGGTAGAAATCAAGACTGAGGGGACTGTACTGTCTGTCTTTTCCTCTCCAGTACCTGCTGAACCCACTGGCCAGCATCGGCCAAGTTGAAGATTAGTGAGGAGACCTCAGAGGTGTTAAAGAATTTAAGTCTTAGGCAGAGCAGAGTGACCCAGATCACTGCAATGGGAGCGACCACAGCAGGAGGCCAGCAATTATCTGCTTAATTTGGCTTCGGCACAAGCAAATGAGTACAGGCTGCCGGCCAGGCAGGGAGCGCATCACAGCTGGTGCGGCCGCCCCAGCCCGACCCGCCGGAGGTTAAAAGATGGGGGGAGCTGAGGGTTACCACCACGCAGGGGTGCTGGGCAGAGGCTATACTGGTCCCACTGCTCATGGACTGATGTACTCCGGGGCTTGGATGAGGTCCGTGCCAACGTGCCGCGTGGCCCAGCGTGAAACAAGGTAATCCCAAAGCTCTGCACTCAGAGGAACAGCTGAGGAAGGATGCTGTGCTGGAAGAAACAAAGAGGCAATTGCTGTTTGATCAGTGCCCCAGGCTGTCATCCCCGTGCTGTGTTTTAGCTTCATTGTTGTTTCTCCCGATACTCTCCTTCGTGGGCAAAATTGGACTGAGGCCATCAAGCAGGGCAGCCTCACTGTTTGGCTCTCTGCTCTGATCACTTCTCTCCTGCTCCTCAGCATGCCCTGTGCTTACCCCTTCACAGCTTTTCAAGACATACGGCACTAAGAAGTCAAGTCTTACCCCGGCATGTGGTGAGATGGACAGGGGCCTCTCTGTTTCTGCCAGCGTGGAAGAGCATCCTCCAAGTGCAGCATCCTGGGAGCTTAGCACCACAGTGCCAGGCATTGTTTGGAAAGCCTGCAAGATGTTAGATTAAAGGCAGATGCCCCAGGAACAAAGAGAGAGGTGAATGACTATATTACTACTTCAAAAGGAACTGATTCTGCAACTAATTAACTGTTTTTCAGGTGGTAGCTGATTTTTTTTTTAAATGTACCCATGAAAGCATTACATTGCAAAGGCCCTGAAATATATCCAGGGTTCGTGAGCTGGCAGAGAAAAAGGGTCCCCAAGATGAGGTTTGCTGGTGAACAGCGTATCACAACCCCTGCACAGAAATGCAGCAGGGCACTGTGCTGCAGCACAAGGACTTTGGGCTCAGAGCAGTGCTCAGACCCACCTGCGTGCCCTGAGCTTCCTCCCGGTCTGCGGTGGGGTCATATTTACTGGCAGACCACCAGCTCCATGGCCAGCAAGCAGCTTGCAGCAGAGGGCACGGTGGGTGCTTGCGCGAAAGCAGAGCTGATTTAGCTGTTTCCTGGTGAGTAGCATTGATTTGGAGACAGAAAATCCCCCCTGAAACCCAGCCATTATCTGGTGCATGGGCTAGGGAGCCAGTCTGCTGCACAGCAGTGAAGCAAAGCGGTCTCCAAGCGGCTCCGTGCAGCCTTGCAGAGCGGTCCTCCCCACAGAATAACAGTACAGGCAGTCTCCTAACCAAAAGCCTTAATGATGGAGCTGGTTTTTTTAATGGTCCCCTGCGCAGCCGTTAGTCCTTAAAGAGGATTTACATTACAGCCAGCTGCTATGAAGATATTTTATTGGTATAGTAAATACAGAGAGAGAAATGGTGGCTTTTAGTCTTCTAGTTGCTTGTGCTTTCCTGACCCATAATTCACAACCCTTTGTCAGACGCTAAAATCTATCCCGCTGAATGATCTGAGGTGTCCCTTTGTTCCCGCACTCGGACAGACCGAAACCACCCTTAGGTGCTTCCTGCCCACCTGCTTCCCAGGTCTCCTGCTTCTGGGTGGATGGCTGAGGGACGGGGGGGCTTGTGAGAGCCAAAGGGCTGCGATGGAAACTGCGAAACACACGAAAGCGGTGAAGCCTCGCGCAGCGATCTGGTAGATGGGAGCCAGAGGGAGCATGAGAAATGCCGCAGTAACAGGCAGATTCTATCCTTTCCCAAGTGCCTCTAGAGAGGGCATGTGCAACAGCAGGGCTTAAACTCATCTGTTCTCGCTTCGTTTTGCTTTGTGGGTGGGTGAGGGCTCAGTCTTTCCACCACATTTACCCACAGGAGACAAGGAGATGCCTCGTTGCGTGGGGATGTATCCAGGCACAATGTACCATAGAAAAACGCGCATCACAAGCAGTCGCGGGAGTGCTCCCTGCTTATATGAAATGACCATGTGGGCACTAACAGCAGCACAGAAGCATATGGGCTTTTCTCCCTGCCCAGCCTCTGTGGCTGTCGTTTGGCACCTCAGCCAGAAAGCCTGGCCAGGGGGGTTTATCGAGGTGTGATGCAAAGCAGAGGGAGGGTCCATAGTTGTTCCCCTTGCCCCAGGGTGTATATGCAGAGACCATGGGACTGGGTAAGTGCGCAGGGCTGGTGCCAAGGCTGCAGCTCAGAGTGGCACTGGAGGACTTTGCGAATAACCCACAGACGCTGTGCAGATGAGGGGAGGCTGAAAGCAGAAGCAGAGCTGCAGAAAAATATCTACTGTGTCTGCCCACTGAGGTGTGAGCCATTAGAATTACACAGGATGTTATTTTCCCTCTTGCAAGTCATGACTGAAATCTGGTCTCATAAATGAGCTTGTTTTTATTAGAGGGAACTTGCCTTTACTGGGTTATAAATCTGAATGTGAATGCTAATTTTATTGCCCTGCATCTAGAGGATAGCAGAAACGCAAACAGTCCAATCCAGATAGCACGGCCAAAAGCACAGACACCACATCTGACTGTGTTCCTGAGGAATTTCAAGCAGGACATGAGCACAGCCTCCTCCCTCCCTCCCTCCCCAGTCGGCTGCTCTAGAGCTGATGGAGGTGAGCAGGACGGGCCTGGCAGAGCTCACAGCATAAGTCAGAGTTAAACAGTGATGAAGAATCGGTGGTCTTGGGTGGTGTTATCCCACAGTTTAGGTATATTTTGGAAATTTCTATGGCACTTGCTTACAGTCCAGGTTATGGCAATAGGGCAGGTTGTCTCATATTCCTCTCTGCTGTAGAAGAATCAGCTGTGGCTACTGCAGCTCCTGGGTTCTGCCCATGAACCTGCACCCATCACCGTCCCGCTGCAGGGAACGAGCCCAGCGAGGCTCCGGAGGAGGCTGGTGGCATTAGCTGCCTCACAGCTCCCTGTCAAGTTGTTTTCTCATGCACAAATTAAGTTACTCATCTCCTAAATTATTTGTTTGGAACATTTTCTTCGATGCAGAGCTCCAGTGGAGGGGCTCTGGCTATATAAGCAAACAAGAAAATTATGTGGTGTCAGGGCACTGTAAATAGCACAGACTTGCACAGAATAAAAGCTCTTGGAGGTGCCCTGCCTACCTTGCTGGGAGAAGGTGATTTCAAAAGGAGTAGATTACTCTGTCCCTAGTGCTCAAATTACAGCTGAGTCTACACTAGAAACTCTTCCTGGGAAAGCAATAAGAGTTAAGGGTTTAAATTTTTTGGCCAACACTTCTTTGCTGGCAAAAGAAATTTTCTGCTGGCATAGCTGCACTCACATGACTTTTGTTGGCGTAGGGATGTCATGAAAAAATGGTATCCCTAAGGAGCATTGCTGTGCTGGCAAAACTTTTATCTATAACTCAGTCCTGGAGATAATTTGTGACTGTAACTAGAGTCAGTGTATTTTTTGCTGGTGTAGCTTATGTCATTTCTTTGAATAAACTAAGCCATCATTTTAGTTACCTTGGCAAAGCTTTTCAGTGCAGACAGGACCTATGTGTTGATTAAGAACAGATACACGGGCACGCAACACAAGCGTTAGAAAGGTATTTTTGTGATGAACACGAAGGACACTGATTAACTCTCTGCTGGCAAGCGTTAAAGCTGTGGAGTGCGCTGACCCTGCTCCCGGGCAGGTACCTCAGCGGATGCCGCAGATCAAAGGAAGGAACAGAGTTGTTCAGTGGCTTTCATTACTGATCATGGCAAGCAGCAAAGTGCTGTATTGCCCCATAAGGAAAGTGGCTCAGCCATTAAACAGGGTACAGATTTGTAGTTCCTCTGTCTCTTGGTAATTATTTCCAAGGCTGGTTTAAAGAAATAGCTTATTGAAGTGACATTGGTTCTTTTGATATTAACTTGGGGAAAAGAAAAAAATTGATGTAATGCCGGCAAACATGAGCTAAGACAGAAATGGCTTTGAGCGAAGGCACGGTGCTGTCGAACTCCAAAAGCAGCCTGAGGAGTATGGGTGTAAGGTAGGGACTGGCTGCAGGTTTGTGATGGCCTGATTCCCACCGTTTTCAATGAGATGAAGGTGTCTGAGATGTTGTCACCAAGACAGCTTGTGGCTTCTGAATTGTGTGTGCTCCTGGTGCTCTCTTGCTAAGTGTCTCTCGCACACAGATCCGTGGCAGCTCTTATATGGGAGTGCCTGGGGGGCACATGTGTGCTCACTATAGCCCCTCATTCCCAGCGGGCTCTGGAGGCACAGTGTGGTCATGTGGGAAAGCCTGGATGAGCAAACTGAAAATCCATTCATCTGATGATTCAAGTAAATTTAGCTACAAATCAGCAAGATGTGATACTGCAGTGAGGTTGTAGTTAGCTGGGGTATGTGTCACTCAGCTACTCTACAGGTTTGATTTTCTTTCTGGCATTGTAATAGGACACAGTTGATGCATGTTTCAAAGCTGTTTTCACCACCTGAACTCGCAATGAGAAAGGTCATCTTTTCTCCAGTAATATACCCCTTACAGTTCAGAGATGTGCATTGATCCAAGGGATGTTGGTCGGTTCAGCTGCAAAACCTCAGCTGGTCTTATTGGGCACTTCATTTTTGCTTTGAAGACCCATGCAAAGGTTCTGAACTCAGCCAGGAGAGAATGATCTGAATGTCCTAGAGACCCATCTACCACTATGATTATGTAACTCACCCCAGAAACCCAGGAGGAATGATTTACGCTTCTATTTAGAGCCCATTTGTAGCTTCTCATCCAGAGGCATGCCTAAGCCGCCTCCTTCCCCATCTGCACTTCAAATGTCTCAGAATGCAAAAGTGTGTGGAGCAGGATCTTCCTCCCAAGACAGTCGTGAAAGCCATCTTAAATTATGGTCCTTGCATGAAAAATGAGTCACTAAGAACCACACTATACTCTGCCTTCTTTGAGTAGTTTTAAGCCAATATTTCATAGTAATTTTTTTAACTTAATCTGGAGATTTGATATGCACTTATTAAGATCATTTCCCTTTAAAACACTGTTTGTGCTCATCCTCAGACTTTAAATATGCTTGAGGGGAGAGGACTGGAGCAGATAACTATGATCTGAATACCTCACAGATTAATAAAGTGTTAATGACTTGGCAACTTTATGTGGCATTTGCTTCTAAAGCCCGCAGTCAAAACTAGGGCTCCGCTGTCCAAGGCAAACATCAACCAGTCCCTGAGAGCTACACGGCTGAGTGACCGCTTCCATCCCCGGTGCCTTCCCCTCTCCAGAGATGGGGAGCAGCCATTCCAGCAGCTCCTGACTTGGCTGCTGAACTGCTCTGCAGCTTCTCCTGCTCAGCCCTCCCAAGAAGGTACCAGATCTGCGCAGGATGGGAAGGATCCCGCAAGGACCTGCCTTGTCCTCTGCAGGTGCCCACTTCAGCTCAGTGCTGCCAACTTCTGCCACAGCTTGTAAGGGGAAGGGCCAAAACCCAAGGGCTGAAACCCACCAGAGAAGCAGTCAGACCCCCCCCCCCCCCGCTGGATCTGCCAGGCTGAGTTAGGGCAGGGGACAAGTCGAGTAATTCCTCCAGCCTCACAGGCAGGGAGACTTGTGGTCCACAAGTCCCATCTCCTGCTGGCCTGCTCCGTGTGCTAGCCACTGGGCCACATCATCCGTGCATCCAAAATGTCTGCTCGGGGGCGGATGCTTCTCCAAGTTCGGCCGTCTGTTCTCAGCCCTTGTTGGCATAGAAACACCCTTTCCAATTAACCTTCTGCAAAATATACACGTATAGAAATATTCTGCAAACAAATTATCTCTTTTCTTTCTGTCTTTCTGTCTTTCTTTCCTTTTTTTTTCTTTTTGGCCTGTGAGAATGAGGAGTCAGGAGAAGTGCAAATTGGGGTCTTTTTAATTTTGGAGCATTTCAGACTCACTGCAGACTGTTGCCAGGCTGTGTAGCTGCTCCCTACTGATAGTAACAGGCAGACAAAATTCTAAGCAATCAAATTTCCCCTCTCATTCAGCCCTGTCCTCCGCATGTTTTAGAGAAGAGAATGAGAGCTGGGCCTAATAACTATGTGAACTGCTCCAAGCAGGAAACAATCAAGTGAGGATTAGTAAACCCAGAGCTTTTGAAAGATTAGGACAGATCCCTTACAAAGGGACCTGAATTGCTGCCAAATGCCCCATCCTATTAGAAAGCGTGAGTCCTGCATACCTGTCGCTGCCCATCGGCCAGACTCTTGGTGGGCTCCTGCTGCCTTTGCCAAAGCTGGAGGAGAAGGTGTCCTGGGCCAGCTTCGTCTCTCGCTGAAACTGCTGAATTCAGATGTCGGGAGGGCAATTCCTGGACTACCCACCTCCTCTTCTCCTCCTGCCTGTATCCAAGGCCTTGGCAAGGCCCACCCCCAAGGAGTAACCATGACGTTCCCCTGGAAAGAAAGGGAATAATGGTCCTCCTCCACATACTGGTGGAAAGGAAAAATGCTCAGCTCCAGAGGCTTGGCCTGAAACCCATCAAGGGAAGGGCTCCACTGATGAGCAAAACTGGTTTACTGCAGGGAGGGGAGCAGATGAACACTTTATCCTTCACCCCAGCATCACACAGCCCTGTTTGTTCCTGTATCGCATTAGTCACATAGCTCTTCTTTCAGGTCAAGGCTGTTCCTGCTCCCAGGATGGATCTGGACACAAGCAATGCCTTCAAGTTTCACAAAAAGTTGAAAGAACAGAGCTAAAGTCTAAACCAAGTTTTCCTAGGTCATTCCTAGGATAAGAACGTCTTAACCACGTAGTATCTAGCTGTGACTTTGGCTTGAAGAAAGGAAATAGTAAGATGAGATTTGCCAGGGGATACAGAAAACAAATACACTCTTCTTTTTGCTGCTGTGAAGGTTCAGGGAGATTTGTGGTGTGCCTAAAAGGTGGAACAGAGGAAGAGGTCAGTGAAGAACATGCCTGTGGTGTGAAGGCTGAAGATGTGTGCAATGAATTTCAATACTTTGTTTTCTAGCTGGTGGTAGGTATAAAAATATATATGCATCAAATGTGGCTAGTTACTGACTCTGAGAAAACAAAGCACACTGCACTTTGTGTCCCTGCCCAATTAACTAGTAGAAAATAGAATGTGTGATAGCTTGTGTGTCATGAGGGGTTTGAAATACCATCTAGGTGATGCCACGGTGCAATACACAGAGTGACTGACAAGCCTTTTTACCCCATGTACCTGCAGACAGAGTGCTGACTGTTTGCGGTGCCCGCGGAGGGGTGTGAAATTACAGCCCATCGCAGAGGTATCATGACATTCCAGCATGCTGCCATTTTCATTACAGTCTTTGTCAAAAAGATGGGTACAGGTGCTGTGTACTGTTCTTGGTATTGAAATAAGAAAGAAAACTTTTTTTTCATCTTCTGTTCTCATCTTAGCATTAGCGATCAGAGTGAACCATCAGTCAGATGGCAGTGCTGATAATCTTCATTTTCACTGTATGCTTTCGCTCGCTTTTGTGACAAAGATTACTAGACTAGAAAATAACGTGCCATTAATCCATTCCACTGGCAATATTAGGACTAAAATGGAACGAGGGAAATGGCACAAGATGTGCCTCTCCAACGAACAAAGACAACAGCATGAGGGAATGAAATGACTCAAAATGAAGCAAAGTTTGACTGGGAGGTAAACTCCAAACAATCCATACCATGCTGTATTCACCTGTAGCCCTGCTGTTTGGGTACATCGTTTGGATTCTTGGCTCTGCGGTTCTCGTACCATGTCCAGCACGATGGGGCACCAATCCAGGCTGCGCCTGAGGTGCAACTGTGCTGTAAATGCTGAAAACAGATCCAGGCTAATACATCCAAGCAGGTATGCCTGTGACCCAATGGGGCTGGAGGATCTAGCTCGGCCATAGAATGCCTCACGGCAGGGTTTGAAGGATATGTGACTACAGATTGTGTCCTTCCTTCCCCCTTTCCACTAGGGACCTTCTGTGCTGGTTTTAGCAAGGTTACCTGTGTTTCCTGACTTCCATCTCTTCCAGGATATCATAAGACAAGAAAGTACGGCATGAAAGGGCAGTGTCTTTGCAGCAGAAGAAGCATTTCAGCCAGCAGGTCTAGTTAGGTGCTACACCAGCCCAATATGTTTAAGGCACATGGATGAAGTAGACAAAAGCTACGTTACAGTGTCCTCAGCAAACAACACATCCATCTGCTTCATGCCTCCTCCAGAAAGGTCAGACGCATGTTCAGCAGGGTGACTAGGACTGGCTGTCAGCAGGGGCTGGGATAAGGCTCAGGCAGAGCAGGACACGTCAACTATTGTCAGCACACCCTCTCCCTGTGAAATCTGCAGCAAAGAGTCTCGGAGCTATAAAATGTCATTCGGCTGTTACCAGCCTGTCACATTAGCTTCCTGATGGTACCCAGTACTGCTCGTCTTTCTGGTCTCACAGGTCACTTCTCCTAAATCATTGCTCTAAATACATAAAATCTTGATTCTAATAAATAGGGGGACTGAAAACTTTTGAAGAGGAGGAGGGTTTAAGCCTTAGGGCTCATATAAAAAGATATGTGATCCTGGAGATTTTTGGCCCCCCTCCTGAGGTCCAGGAAGGGTTGAGGTATGGACTCCAACATCCTAAACAGTAAGACACTCATTCCCTCTGAAGGTCTTTCTGCCCATTCAGTCAGTCACACTGCAGTATCCATGTCTCTCTCCTGCTGCTTTTATAGACAGTAATGAGGGAGTAATGTTGCTGCCAAATAATAGATCATTACACTATATTCGTAGGGAAAAAACAACCTTTGTAAGAGACAATGAGTAATGTCATTGCATTGCAATATACAAGGTCTCAGCTAGAGATAAGCGTGGCTGAGAAATTCATGTGTGGGCAGCCCTAAACCACAGCATCAGATCCAAATTCAGTGCAGGTGTTCTGTGAGTGGGTGGGGATCTTTAGTGCTGGAGATCAAAAGACCTCCAGCTCTGGGGACAGTGGCTGTTGATCCTGCTCCCCTGTTGCTTTCTGCTGCATCCTCAGCTGGTACAAGTCCACTGAATTCAGAGAGGAAACACTAGGAAAATTGAACAAGACTAAGATTTGCTCATCTGGCCATCTCCTTTGCTATCTGTTGAATTGTAAATACTAGGTGATTTATGGTTTGTATTGCCATCTGCCACTCCAGGAAGAGGTACTTCCCAGGTACCCTTAAACTGCAGCATTGCCCACCCTGTTTCTACCCGACACCAGCCCTAACCTTGCCCTGTTTGCATTCAAAGTACTTCTGAGTGGGGTCCTCTCCCACCATGCCTGTCTGGAGGAAAGGAGATGCACTGGTGTCCTTAACACATTCCTTTTCTGGGTCACTGGAAACTGCCTCAGGAGCTGGAGTGACATCCAGAGCTGCAAACTGGGCAACGGGCTCTCTAACCCAGATACTTTGTGCAAAAGCTGAGTTGACTGGCTCAAGTCTGGGCATCTGTCATGTCCATCTTCCTCTTGCCGCTCCATTTCCCTACACTGCAGGAGAACCAGGGGTGCTCAAATGAAGAAGGGGGTTTTTGGCAAAGGCTGCACAGCCAAAGTCTTGATGCTTTTTTCTGCACAAGATAGGCACGCCAGCCTAGAAATAGGTGGGGGCAGTGCAAAGTATGTGTATTTTCCTATTTCTAGCCCCCTTAATAGCAAAACCCAGCCCACCAAATGAGCCACCAGACACCTTCCTCGTGTGCAGATCCTTCCTCCAAAGGTGAATCTCTATCTACTCATGGGCATGGCTATTTCCTTCCCTCCCTGAATCTACCTTATTGCATTTTGGCTCTTCAACTGGAGGCCAATTCTGAAGTCAGTACATTTCTTTCTATTGGTGGCCTTCAAGTCAGCCCCTAGCATGGTACAGTCTCAGAGAAACAAGCCGGAGCTTCATTCTTTATTTTAATGGACGTAAACTCTAGCAAATTTCTAAACTTTGCTTTTTTCAAACACAGGATGATAACAAAGGTTCTTAATGAAGATGTACCCACATACCTTGCTTACACAAAATCACCCATTATGGTCCATTAGTATGTTACTAGAGTGAGGACTGAAGATCTTGATCTTGTGTCACTTCTCATTTCCAGGCTAACCTATAAGCTTCTCTAGAAATAATTTTGTAAACATACATGACAGATTGCTGAGAATATAGTATTCATTGCTTAAATCAGTACATCCGGCAAGCAATCCCGAGCACAGAGCAGGGGAAGGCTCGCAGGTTATGCTGTTGAAAGCCTTGTGGGATTTCTCCAAGCTCAATGCATTTTATGTCATGTAATTGGTATGCTGGTAGTGGATCTGTTATAAAGAAATGGGTTTAAACATTTGCAGGCACACTTTCTGTATGTAAATCTTTGCCAGTAATTATCACACGTAACCAAGGAGTTTTGCTAATGATCAAATAAAATAAATTATCCTGTTTATTTCTTTCATTCTGTTCATTACAATGTTTTGGTCTCAAAATCCAATTACAGACAGTTTGGCTCTGTGCTGAGTTTTGCTTCCAACCTCTTTTGTAGGTCCATTCTCAGAACTGTATTTCAGTAATCTGTTGACAACACTGCAGTTTCTTCTGGACCACTAATTTATAAGCAAGGAAACAAATGGCTCTTGCAGACAGTATGAGCAGAAGAGTAAGCAAATCAAAAAAGCAGATGGTAAGTAAAGCTACTTAGTGTGATTCAGGTTCTTAAAGAGAATAAGTTCGCTGCATTGAACAATTCCAGTACATTATGAGAAGCATCTATCCTGAGCAAAAGGTGGGCAACACACGGTAATGACACCTGATTGAAATTCAGAAGGAAACAGCAATGCAGGCTTCTACAGCAAAAGCTGAGAATCACTGGAGACTGAGCACAAATTATTTTGATGACTAGCAACTCAGCTGAAACAAGCAGAGTTTGTTTGGGTTCTTTTTTTTTCATTAATCAAAAGTCCATGCTCAAGGCTATTTTTTCCCTCTCAAGTGAGGAGCTGTAGGTGAGAAGTGAAGCTTCCCCCATGAAATCTCGCATCCAAGTTCCCCTGTTTAGGGACTCACAGCTTCTTCAGCCACAGGCTTACAGTTAGGGCAAGTGCGGGGATGAAATAGAAAAACACTGGGCTGGTTAAACCAAAGAGCAGAGGTCATACCTGTTATCTCTCCACAGCATCCAAGTAATATGTTTATTCCAACCTCTTTGCTGTCCAAGTACTCCTCCAATTACCCCTGCCCCTTGTGAACAGCTCTACAGTTAAGTGGCCAGGGAGTGAGATGGCAAAGGTGAGCTATCAAAATATTCCCTGCAAACAGCCCTACCCTCTGTCCTCCCCTCCTGTGCTGAAGAAAGGCTGGAGGGTGGCAACAGTGAAATACAGGTGTTAGTAGGAAAACAAAAGAGTTAGCTGTAGAGAAAAAAGAAAAGAAGTGAAGGAGAAAGGCAGGTAGTGGAAAACCCTAGAGGGCAGAAGAAGTAGAGGAGGGCATGAGGAGAGACTGCTTCTGGGGTCTAAGTAGGAAAAAAATATCTCCTTAATAAGGCACAGGCACACAGCTTCCAGCCTCAGCACATCCCAGACATCAACCCTTGTGATCAGCACATTTCCATGTATTACAGCATCTTCTTCAAGTCACTGGAGATATTCCAGCTTTCTGCTCATTGTCATTTTCCTCTCTGAATTGGCTATGGCTGAACTCTGAAATAAGGTAGCGTGGGCTTCTCAGCACAGGGTGGTGAAAAATCATGCCAACAGGTAGAGGTGGGCAGAAATCTCTCACTGGCTCTCGTTTCAGATGTGCACAGCTAAGGATAGCCTTCTCCTCTTTCCAGCTGTATGCCAGCCTACGGCACTGCCTCCACCATCCACCCCAGGCCAGGCATGGCCCCACTGATTTTAGGAGGTCCCGTGAAGGTGACCTGTCCTTGCAATGTCTGCTAAAGAATTTTTCTCCAGCCAGAAAAAAGGGTGGGACAGCTACTGCTCTTCTAATGAAAAAGGATCTGACAATTGTTTCCTCACTTTTGCTCCATAACTAGCTGCTCTTAAGATCACCCCCAAAATAAGGGCTGTCAGTAAGGAAGGCGCTTAGTGTAATACTTGGACCAGGCTCACCTCACTTTGAACAAAGCTGATGCCAGTTTTTACTGCATTTCTTTAAGACAGTATGGGGGGAAAATGAAGTTTTCATATCCAGAGAGACTTGCTGAAGCAATACACCTGCAAAGTAGAGGGACGGAAGAGTTTTTCCTTCTTTCTAGTCCTCTCCGCTGTGGCAGCACTGCATAAGCAAAGATTATTCTGTCAGTAGTAGCACTGAACCACCTTGTCCTCGAGGTGTTTCCATGTACCACCTATGCGATGTGGAAGAGAACAGGAGCAGTCCAGGTTGGACAGGTGACAGCTGGAGACCTAGGAAGAGCCCTGCATCCTAGAAAGTCCCCAAAGAGCCATGGCTGTAGGAAGGCAGTGCAGAGCTGGGCTATTAATGCAGGGTCTCATTTACAGAGACCCCTTCAAAGATGACAGACTGGCAGCCGAGTCCTGCAAGTTATATTTTGCCTTAGAAGGAGAGAGAGAGATTATCTGGAAGCCTGCATATTTCAGCTGGCTAGTTCATACTTTCCTGCACCTCATCAGCTGCCCTGGATCAGGCAATCCCCCTGTCCATGCCTTGCTTGCTCTTGCAGTTGTGGCAGCAGTCGCTTTCTCTCCAGGTGCCATTTCAACCCCCATATCCACCGACGGTCAACTCTGCGCCTCGATCTGTCAACTGCTCGTGGTGAGTATTTTTAGCACCCAGAGCATGGCAGTCCTCAGCAGCAGTACTAGAGCTGTCTCGTTTCCTGAGCAGCCCTGGTACCCAGGGTAGGTGTTACACTAAAGGTGTGTTTGGTGGTGGCGGCTTGCATGGCCTCGCTTCGATGGACCATCGCTCAACAGCAGTTCTGGCAGTCAGCATCACTGCCCTTGGCGCTGGGTTGTTCAGGACATCCCCTTTTCCTGCTTGGCCTGTCTGTAGCTCAGACGTCTCAGAGGTTATTGGTTATTTTCTTCTCCATTCTCTCCTTTCTCAAGTCCTCCCAAGGCAGGGGATGATTTGAACATTTTTTTTAAAGGTTGACGTTCATGCAACTTAAAAACAGCATTGAAGGCTCTGATCTCTTGGCAGATATGGGAGAACCTGCTTGTGGCTTCTGTAGATGGAAAATATTGGTATGTTGATCTTTTAAGATCACTTCCTTCACCACAGCAGTTGTTACTCCACGTTGACCACCCTGAATGCAGTGCTGCTCTTCACTAGTGTGGGCAAAGCCTGGAGTCCTTGGAGGTCTCGGGTAAAGCTGTAGGATGTGCTGGAATATTAAAGCTATTTTAATGTTATTACTTAACCAGTTCCTGTGCAGCTACATTTCCTTGATCATTTTAGTGGCAAATTCATCAAGTTTAGAGAATCTTGAGGGATCCCAGTGGTTTGGCTGTGCCAACAGTGTTGGAGAAAATGCTTAAAAGCCTAGTTAGCTCCCACTGAAGCACATTCCACTGATGGACCACTGTCTGGTCCATCCATCCCAAAGACCCTTCTAGTAACTAGTGAGTCTGTCCACTGTGGTGGCCTTGTGCATGTATGTCTGTTAATAAAAGATCAGGCATTCAACTCACCCATACAAGCTACTTTAACCATGTTCAGCATTTCAGAGATGACCACCAAGGTGTGTTTTGCCACCATGATAGTAGTTTCTTCCAGTCCAAACTGTGTGCCATACCTGGCCATGGCTACACTCCATGCTAGCCACATGATCTTGCAGAAGAGGAGGAGAGTACTGCTTTCAAATATCTTGAAAGTATTGAATTATTGCAGGACTTAATGTTCAGTAGATGAAATTACCCTTTCAAGTGACCTCAAATGTAATAAAGAACCAAGACTAGTCAGTGCAATGGTTTTACTGCAGAAAATCACAAAATTATGTACTGTAGCAGCATAAACTTGTCATAAATTACCTTGAGTAATGAACCATGAAAAATACCAAAGGCATGTAAATTGTGTATTTCTGGGGGAGGATGCCTGTGGTGGGTAAAATACATACATAGATCCCATGAGAAATTTGTAGGTGCGATTTAGTTGGATTTGTTATTTCCTACTGAGACTCAATCATACTGTGAGGTCTGTAGCAAAATTCCTGTACATATCAGTGAGTGTAGTGTCATTGTTATAAATTAGTGGAAATGACCTGTCCATGTCAAAAGGTATGATCAGGTATTGGAACCACCTGCATTTTTTGGTTCATGCTTTCTGCATCCCCTACATTTTGGGCTTTGGTTCTGGTCCAGTCATTTAGATCCCGCTTCATTGAATTAAGTCCTGCTATTTCTCCAGAAAATATATAGGGCTGGGGCCACAGGTGATATAAATATGCACAGTTCCATCACTTCAGTGGAGCTACACTGATTTATATCATGGCTAGGAGATTCTTTGTGAGATTCATCAGTGTAACCGCTTCATATTAACTGGTATGAGGGATGACAAAACGCACAGTGACTTTAACTTCACTATGAATCACTGTTTTCAGACAGTGGGGCTTCTCACTGAGAAATGCATTCTGCATTAGGAGTACATGTAGCCCTTTTTTTTAGGAGCCTTGTCGGCCAGGTCAGGCTATCCCTTGTATGAAGGATTTAATCCCTTTTCAAAAGGGCAGGCAATGGCATGACTACCATATGCTGCAGCTGCAGGGGGGGTTCTTGGGTTGATATGCAGACGTACACCCATAGCCTGACCCAGCTGCATGAGTTTTTGAATGACTGTACTGCAAAGTCAAATAAGCTGTGATAGAGGGAAGAGGGGAAAAAGCATAACATCCTATTTGTACCTTAAATAGAGCTACACGTGTGGAGAAAGTTCACTGCTGAGCAGGAAGGGCAGAGAGATGAAAAAAAGAGCTGCTCTCATCAGCCAGTGTGTTGCAGTTGTGCATGAGGGTTCAGAAGGGCAGCGTGAGGACACCTCTGCAGCCTGTACTTCTGGGTCCTGGGTCTCGCTCCTCATCTCCAGCTGTGTCATACGTGCTCTGAACTCAAAACGACCCCTGTACAATTAAGGGGAATTCTCTGCATAAACAGGAGCAGATGTGCAATGGCTGTCTGGTTTGGAAAGGCCTGCAGGACACCTACTCTCCTTGCCACCACTCACCTGTGGCCACAGGTGCTTCCTGCGAGTACTTTCAAATTGGAGTTGTGTCGGAGCCCAGCAGCAGCGTGCCACTGCCAGCGCTGGGCCAGGTGAAGCCCTTGTCAGCGTCCTGACTGCTGGCAAGTATATATCTCTCTATATATCTCCATATATCTCTATATATGTAAAATGCACTGAGAGGCTGCAGAGGAGCTATTTACTTTCTCATGCCGTGGTTGTGTAAATTTGGTGTAAGCCACGGGCAGCATGGAGATTTAGAAGGGCTGGGTGTGCACAAAGTTCCCATATGACTCCTGCTCTTACCATTACCTGCTGGGGAAGTGCCGGTGAAGAGTTTTGTGGAGCTAACAGAGCATACAGCCATCTCCCAGCCCTTTCAGGTGGTGTGTAATGAAACTCAGAGGGTTGACTCGAATTAGTTAACTGAAATGAAAATAATTTTGAATGCAAATCTATTGTAATTGATACATTATTTTTATTTGTACAAGATAAAGAACTGTATCTGAACTAACATATCAGATTTGAATTATCTCACAGCTGGGTGGATTTGATCCAGTCTATTGGGGAGATTAAGTTCAGCATCGAGTCCAGCATTTTAATGTCTTAAATATTTGTATAGCAACTAGAAGCCATAGTTGATAGCAAATTGCTAGCATGCTAGTGCTGCATATCTGCAGGAAAATCCCTAGCTGGAAGAGGGACGTAATCGCATTAGACAAGATGGACAAAGGATGTGTCACCAGGGCAGACAGGAGCGGAGGTATGGAGGAAGGGACTCACTTGCCCACCGTGACAGACGAGGTCCGCAGCAGAGCTGGGGACTGAGGTCAGATCTTATAGACAGTAACGTTGTTCAACTGAGTGAAGCTTAGTCTAAAATGAGTCTCATTTTTTACTAGAAAGCCAAGCATTCACACAGTTTTCAACAGATGTGGTAAATTAACAGTTAATTAAGCTCTGGAGCAGCCTACAAAGGGATGTGGTACATTCTGTGCTCATTGCAGTCTCTGAGTTAAGGTTGGATTTCTTCCCCTTAAACATGCTCTGCATCACCAAAAAAATTCCTGGATTAAAGCTTGGAAGTGCTGGGAACATTTCAGAGGTCTTTGTTACGTGAGAGCTTGAGCTGGGTGACAGTGGTGGTACCTCGCGGTCCCCAGATCTATGAACGTGGAGGTTCTTCTGAGTCCTGTGCAAGACCCCGACCATGGGCTGTCTGAACCTCCATTTTAACGAAAGTCAAATCTTTGACTTCAGGCAAGGGCTGTTGCTAACAGTAACTTGAACTAAATGGATATAAACTGCTGTTTTCCCCATTGTAAATCACTGAAAAAGAAAAGAAAGCTGAAATTTTCTAAGACTTCATCTCTTTTGAAAATGAGGCAAAAGAATGTAGAATTGATCAGGGTTTTATTCCCTGTGAAACAATTATTGCAAGTGACCATAAGCAGACAGGAAAGTTTTGGACTTACTTTATCTTTGAACTTCACCTCGTGACTCTGAGGATGGAGTGTGAGAGCAGAGAGGTTGGGACAAGGACCAGGCACATCGCTGCTGCCTACTTGCCAGAGAGCCATGAAAAGTATTCCTATTCATCTCTCTAATCCCCACGGCACATGATGAATTACTGGCATTAATCTATCTGGCCATAACAGCCTCAGAGCTCACAAGTCATACGTTCGTGCCACTGCCTTTTGTAAACATATATTTTAAATATGCATTGATCGGGTATGCACCGTTATTATTCATCAAAATGTTCTCGTCTCCTAACACTTAATAACAATAATAAAGATTAATGCTAAGCTCCAACATAGAAAAAGGCTGCACGACTATGTATTTATTTTGCAATTTTAATTAAGGCTGTTTGTTACAATAAAAATTAATGTTATTGTCTTCCCAAGTGCAGCATAGCCAATATGAGATAACTGGATTTCACACTGCAGCTATCTGAAATGGCACTGGGCTGGAATCCATCAAAAGGAGATGATACCCTAGATGCATTTGTGTTTGTATCTTTTTGAGTTGATGAATGATAAGAAAATACAGTTACTGCAGTTTTCTTCTGGTGGGGGTAAATGGGTGGCCTGAACCACTTTGTTTCATCTCTCACTCTGTGAGTGCCACTATGGGTGACCTTAGATAAATCATTTACCCTCTTAAGACTTAGTTTACCCTTCGGAAACTTGTTGGATTGAACCCAAAACTGAGGAAGGGCTTTTAAACTGTAAATGAAAGGGGGGGAAAATTGTTTACAGATATATTGTAATTAGTCCTTGACATCATTTGAAGCAGAAACTTGGTCTTATGATGGGCTGGAAACTGCCAGTCAATGCATTTGTCTGTCCTCCGGCTGCACCGTGGTTGAGAGTGTTGCTGGCCAACCTGAACCTCTATGTGAGGGGAGGACACGGGGGTTCTTGCTGTGACCAGGGGAACCAGCACTCCCCTCTGAACCCGACCAGAATCCCGTGCCGGGTTTGATCGACACGTTAGAGGAGAAGGAGGAAGCTTCTGTGTCCGGAGAACTGCTCTCCTCCTTTCCCAGCCAAAACTCCTTAAACCCCCAAGGCTGGTCCCAGCCTCTGGGTCTTCTAACAATTCCCCAAAACACCAGCACAACCCCGAGTGGCCATCACCCTTGCACGTGGTCTCCCACCCCTGTGCCACACTGCTGGGTGGTTTCGGACAGCCCCAGCACCCTCTCTCCCATGCCCACCCCCAGTGGGACCAACTTTATCTGATGCCCGGCCAGAGCCAACCCATGGGGGCTGTCGTGCAGGAGCTCCCAGCATCTCATCCTCCATGGGATTTTAAAGGCAGTGGTCTCTGCTTCTGAAGCTTCACAATCAAGAGAAATGGGTAAAAACCCTCCCATTTTTCATATGTCTCTGGAATTGAAGTCTCTGGCCTTCACCCTTGCAAAAAGCAGATGGCATATCCTGTTACTGCAAATAGGTTTCAAAGTAAGATATATTTGATTTGCTTTATTTAAATCAATAACTCTCAAACGTACTTTGGATTTGCCATCTTGATACGCTCACTTGAAATTGGTGTGAGTATATTAGGTTGCAATGAAGCAAGGACGGTCACAATAAAGGACACCAGACACAACCTGCCACTTTCCTCTTCCCCCTTTTTTGTTGTGCAATGCAATGCCTGTGTCTCCCAGTCCTTTAGCTTCCATCAGTGCTACTAGCCCCACTCCTTCCCAGCATATTCAGATCTTGAATGCAAATTTGCAGCTACCTTACAGAGTAAGATAGTAGGTTTGAAAACGTTTGTTTAGCTCGAATTGTTTTCTAAATGCAATGTTCCTCTGCACAAAACTATCTGCTGGCTCCTGAATATCCTTAATCAGAAAAAAATTCAGCAGGTCTGGCTTTATCCAGCAGAGGGCAAAGCCACCCACCAGCAGCCTGGGCTGTCCAGGAGCCCCTTCCCGCCTTCACACCGCTGGTTCCCTTAAAAACAAAGTGAAACATCCCCAGATCCCAAGGATGGTGCATGGAAAATGCAGTTTGGAAAACAGGCCCCTTGTGTAGATGGGACCTTGCACATGGGATGGACCAGCACTCCTGGTAACTGGGCAGGGTGTTTTCAGCATCTGTCATTTACTAGCTTTTTCTCTGTGTGTTGCATTTCATAAAGTGTGAGATTAAGGACCCTTTCTGCTGTGAGAGCAGGAAACGGAGACGGTTCTTGCTGGAAAGAGCATGAGCTGTGAGTAGAGCAGGTAAAGGTAGGTAAGCATAGGGAAGAGCACGCTCGAGGAGGAGCAGTGTGTTTTGGCCCCTCCACCATATTCTGTCACCTTAACAATACTTCGTTATTGCTTATCTTCCCACCCCAGTCACTATCTATATATTTCTGTACATGAACAGCTCACGGTCACTGGGTCTGCCCACTGAAAGGGGAGTTTTCAGGGTGAAACTTTCTCAGGCCAGGCTGACCCACTGCTGCTACTGAGATCAACAGGAGCATACAACGTCCCGCTCAGCATAAAAGTGTAGAAATTGGGCTACAATCCATCTACCTCGGTATGCCAGCTCCAGCTATGACCAAGAGCATTAGAGGATGCTTAAGCAAATTGTGCTAGGAACAACCTGATTAATTAGTTTACAAAAGCTTTTCCTAATCCTAAATTGCCAGGGATCACCTTGCTCTGCAGAGCAGAAGATTTTGATCCTTTCCAAAGCTCTTTGTATAAACTGTTGCTAAAAGTTATTCCTTCCTCAAATCTGCTGAGTTCTTGGCTCAAAACCGAGATCATTTCTATCTGTGTTTTATAAAGTTATGATCAAATTCTAATGAAAACACTAACCCCAAGGTATTTCCAGATGCCTTGCCAATAACTAACAGAGACAGTAAACATGATTTGATACCTTAGAGCTCCTCCAAGTCTGATTCTCATCGAGATGAAAGCCTTCAGGCAACCGAGAATTTGGCTCCTATGCTGCTGACAAAAATCTAATCAGAAATAGGGGTGGGATTCCCAGTGGTTCCCAAGAGATCCTTGCCTGGCTATGAAATGAGCATTTAGGGTTTCATTTCTGGCAGTTGTCTTTTGGAAAAATAAAACCTGACATTTTAATGTGGGCCCTTCATACAAAAGGAGTTTTAGAAAGCAGAGAGATCTGCGAAGCCACACACAAAAAGAGGAGAAGGAGGGAAAATTAGACAGAGGAAACATCTGCTAAAGTTTTCCTGTTATTTCAGGAATGTTTGTATAACTCAAGCATTCCCTAACTCTTTTCGTATCACGGACAACATCTTTGCTAAAAGATTGTCTTGCGTCCCACTCCCCATCACATAACCTCTCTCCCCGCTTGCGTTTGCTTACACAGAAAAGCAATATCAGGAATGTACTTCATGCATCTGAGTTTTGTTTTAGTGGGGCTGAGCAGCTGGAGACGAGAAGGGCGTTGCAGCTCGCTCATCTCCAGCACGCTGCTGGCAGCGGCTTTGCCAGCCACAACTGGAGACCCTCTGAATCTCTTCATTTCCTCTTGCAGCTGTTAAAGCACACTGAATTAGGCAGTGCTCCATAACCTAAGACTAAAGCCCTTTACGTCCAGTAGAGAGAAAACACCCCCAGAACTGAGGCAGCCTTGTGTTTCTTGTTATAAATTTAATGCAAAAGACTGGTCTCGTTAAACTTTTAGTAGCAGTTGGGTTTAGATGTCTGCATAAAAAGTGCTGAATACTGGGCTGATTACTGAATTTGCTCAGACCTTGCTGAAATTGTAATAGATGGAGTGCATTACATTTAGGATAAAGGTAAAAACTCACTTGGATTGTCCTGGTGCCATCATAAATGAATCATCACTTAGCTATTAAGACCCATGCTCGATCGTGCAATTTAAAGCATACTGAAAAGAATCACTGGCTGATTCATGTAACAAGATCAGAGCAAAGCACGTTTGCCTGCTTGTTTGCAGTGAAATATCCAGGAGGTTGGATGGAGTTGGATGCACTTCAGCTGCAAAGCTGGAAGAGCCTTCCTGCTGGATGTACGTACCTACCTACCTCCAGGTAGACTGAAAATCTCTCTTCTGTCCAAGCAGAAGGGAAAAATGTAAGGAAAGCTTCAGTCTTACACTTTGGTGGTCACCAAGGGATAGGTTGTCCCTCTGGGTGATCTGGTATCTGTTGTCATCTCAGGTTCTGACCTTTCCACTGGTGCTGGCCGTGCTGTCACCTGCAATGTGGACACCTGCCCACAGATGGAAAAGACCAAATTGTCTCAGTTTCTTGAGCAGCTCTCTGAAATGACTTCCCTAGCTGGGTTTTACGCAGTAATGTGGGGTCTTGGTCCTATTACTAATCCTCTAAGGGTTTTCCCCTCCTCCATGCCTGTACAAGAGACATAACAAGATCCATCCTGTAAGGAAATTATTTTTTTTTCCTTGCTCAATCAGAAACATATGACATTAACCTTTGAGGAAAAATGCATCAAGTTTTACATTTGATCCTACAGTAACACTAGGAATTGATTTTAGGACAGACTACAGCAGTACTACTTAGTACTTTAGCAGTACTGTAAAAATAGGTATCAAGTTACCAGTATGGGAATCATTGCCTAGATACCATAATAGCAGGCAATATGGGAAAACCTTAAATAGACAGTGATTATGTATGTAAGTGAGAGCATGTAATTTAGCGTGGGAATGGCTGGGCTTAGGCACCTGTATTTAGTCCTTAAGTATGTTCAGCAAACTAATTTCCAGAAGCCTAAATTAATAAATTGTGTGGTGTTTTTCTTCTCGTTAGAGAGTCTTGACTCCTTGTTTCCATTACCATTGCATGCCAAGAAAGGCACTTCTCTCCCTCGGGCCCAAGGACTGAATAACAATTTCACATACAAAGGCCTCCCAAAAGCTGCCTGTCCTCTTCCCCCCTGTTTCCAAGTGGGAGCAATGAGTTGGAGGGAGCTTGTGGCTGAAGGGTCTCATCCAGAGCTGCTCTTGAGATCGTGGGCAGTACAGAGGCTGCAGGCATCAGGCTGTCTGGGCAAGGAAGAAACTGGGTATCTCTTCCTGGAGATGCCAAAATATCCTGCTTATTATTAAAAAAACCCAAAACCCTAATGCAAACTTATGCCTCCCTTAATTCCCACGTTTCAAACACCAGCAAACACCGTCTGCTAGTAATTGTAAGCCTCTTTCTAATGCAGATACTGCCCAAACCGGCCTTCTTTTCATTTTTTCCTCACTGTGACATTACCCGTGCGCTCTCTCACATGCAGACAACCAATACCTGGCAGATCTCCTCTGCTCACGCAGTTGCCTTCCTGCCTCATGTGTAACATTTGGGCACTGATTCCTGTTCCAGCTCCATAAGGAGCTAAGTGCTCCTATATTTATCCTGAAGTAGGGTAGTTTGCCTTGCCACCAATTTCAAGGAAGCTTCCCACAGACCTCAGTGTAACGTGTAGCACAGACCCTTCCACTGCAAATGTCATAAAAATCACTGCAACGTGGGATCAGCCACTTACATTGTACAGCATAACATAATGTAAAATAGCATAACAACAACTCAGTTTCCTTTAGGTGCATGTGTATGGATGTATCGGTGCACGTGAGTCTGTAGTTCTCTTTAGAAAGCGACTTCTATGAACATGAATGGAATAAAAGTAGTAATCCACTGGCTGAATTAGAGCCTTTGGGTAAACAACAGGGACCCACTGAAGACAAAAAGAATTTGCAAAGTTTTCTCCCCATTATATGTCTCTGAAAATGAAAATGTGTGCTAGGTATGAAAACCAATCAGCAAGCATAGAATAATCCAAAACTTTCATCTAGGAAACGTTTTGCTGTATTTCTTTTTTCCCACAGTCAAGCAATCTTTGAGAAGTTGGGTTCTGTTTTCTGTCAGGAGCAAATTAATAACCTCCATTTCTTCTTCCCTGCTTTAGAAAGGTTTGTGTCAGTAACAGATCAGAGAATGTGCAGAGGTTTCTGATCAATTCGTGGCTGATGTTTGTTTGCATTGTTTCAGAGTTTGGTCATTTTATTAGATATCCTTCAGATATCACATGAAATATCCACCAGAGCCCAAGGGAGAGCTTGCAGCTTGCCTCTGCAGGAGCTTTGTTCTCCTTGAGAAAGGAAAAACCCTTTACCAAAGAGCTGAGTGACTGTGCAGCGCCTGCCCACATCTCCTCCTCCAGCTCTTGGCCACCGATCCTAGCGAGCAGTGTGCTTATTGATTTCTTTGAAAGACGCATCTGGAGTTTTAGCCAGAAAACAAGTTTGACCTTCAGTTTAGTGTGCTTACTTCATTGGCCTGAATCTGAGATTAAGGTTTTCAAAAGAAATCGGGATCTAAAAAGTAATGGCCTTGCTTATATTCATGGATTATGCCCCAGGAACTGATTTACTGCACACCAGTTTGGAGAGCTGCAGCAGCCCCTCCGGAGGCTGGGGTCCAGACAGGCCAGAACTATGGGACCAGAAGGAGCTCCGGGATGCAATTCTGGAGAAGACCCGCTGCGGGATGGGGTGCACAATGAGCCCCCCGAGTCCCCTCATCAGCACCGCATGAATCCAGAGCCGGGGCTCTCATTTATTCAGTGAAGAGGTTTACTGTTAGCAAAGCTGACGGATAACTGAAGTCACGCTCAGTCACCAAATGGTGCGAATCGCATAGTGTGCTTCGCCATGAGAAAGCCGTTTGGACAAGCAGGGGGGTTAATCAATCAAGAGAGGAATTTGTACTATATCAGTTGTGACAGCTGCGAATTCTGCTCATCGCTATCAATTATCAGGAAGTTTTATTAGACCAGGATGGCAATTCAAGTTTAGCCATAAAAATGTGTATTTCGACTAAGGTAATAATCAGTGGTACCCTTTACATGTTACAAACGCTTTTCTGAATGGGCAGGTTGAATGCTGCATTATTGAAGCTGCTAATCTAGCACATCACTCGGCGGCTGTAGGTTGTTGCTCGCGTGAACACTAATTTCTCAGTTCTTCAGCTAAAGGTAGCATTTTTTCTGGAGACATATTTGGACACTTTATACTGATCATTATTAATGTGGAAACCAAACAGCAATTAAAGTGAGAAAGAAAGAAATGCTCTGGTTTGTAGGACTGCTGAGTAACCGCAGTCCTAGCCAGAGATAACAGATGTTGTGGGTGTTCCGCACTTCAAAAATATCCTTCCCATGGTCCTCAGGAAAATGAATGGGCTAATTTAAATGAAGAGATTCTTCTGTTTTCTGAAATATCATATGCATTTGTTTTATTGACTAATTAGTAAATTAATCCATTGATCCTTAGCTCTTGGATCAATGAAATACATGTCCAGGAGTGTTTGGGGGCTTTCATGGCTATTAAATTTAGTACAGTGATTGGGTTGCTTCTGTTTTTTAATGAATCGCTTTGCTTTGGCTGTAAACAGTGAACACTTTCCAGCGTGCATGGAACAAGCTCAGGGATGTTGGGGGCACAAACAAATGCCCTTGGTCCCTTGCTGCCAAGAGGACAGCCGCCTTGCGTCTCAGCATGAGCCATCCTGTCATTGCTCAGCCCGTGGTGGGCATAGCCAAGTGTGGCTCCTCTTTCTGAACTTTGGGATTTTCTTATTTGCCCTCTCCCGTAGTGTGTCCTTGCCATGTGCCTGCCTTCCTTTGCCATTTCAAGCAGCTCTGTATCTGCCAGGCTGGGTTTTCACAGCAGTTGTGTGATAAGGAGTTACATTTTGAAGGGGTTAAGCTGTGTCCTCTTTTCTCTCTCCCGTGGGTGGGAACAGAGCTAGCTGCTTTCTCATCCCATGGCTAAACATGATGGGTCAGGTTCTCTGGTCTAACCTAGCTGCTCTTAGCCCAACTCTGAGAGCAGAGTGGTTAAACTGGTTTTAGGCCACCCTCTCCGCACCTCTCCTTTTGGCTGAGACTCAGTCTGAGCTCTGGGGAGAGATAAGGGGGTCCTGGGGGCTGCTGGGGCTGCCAGCAGCCTCAGCAATGGTGCTGGGGTGACGACCACTGCTCCCCAGGTGAGACGCAACCGCAGGGGCCGTGAGAGCCGTGGGCAGCGTGCTGCGGGGCTGGCTGCGGGCGAGAGCCCCAGCCCAGCTGGAGGAGCCCAAAGCACGTATTTCTCCCTTCAGGTGTTGTTCCCTGCCCTTCCATCCAGGTTGGAGACATCTTAGTCCCATTCGTAAGCCTTTGGTCCAGTTCAGGAGAGCTTTCAGAGCTGTTTTGGATGAGATGCAACCTCTAGGTCTGACACGCTGTGGTCTGGGTTCTGGTTTGGACTGGTCTGGAGTGAACTGTCAGGCACTGGAAAGGCATTATGCTCCCTCCAAAAGACCTGAGCCTTTCTTGAGAAATCCCTTCATTTTTTGGGTCTCAGCCAAACTTGGGGCGTTGCAGGTGTTCTGTCTTCTGTAAGGATTTTTGCTTCTAAGGGCTGCTCATGGGTAATAAACTGCTTTCTGCCAGCATGGGCATCAGCTTTACTTTGAAAATGTCTGGTTTATTCTTCCTTATTAGACCACCGAAGAAGCTATAATCTGCTTTAACACTCTGAGTAAAGAAACCATCGTATGGGCTCTGCGGAGCCCCTTTGCTTCCAAACCCAATGCCCTGAAAAGAGGCTGGTTATACCTGTGTCTCCTGGAGACCAGCATCCCACAGAGCTGGAGCTAACCCAGGATCCTAAAATTAGAGGGGATTTTACATGCTCTCGCTTTTTTTCCTTTTATCACAAACACTAAGGAAGTCGGGTGGTCTTAGATCAAGGTACATTGATCATATTATTTTTCTCTGTTCTAAGTGTTTACTATGTCTTAGCTAGGATGATAAAGTGGTATTTTTTTCTTGGTGTTTTCAAAGATTAGGATCAAAAGTACTTAACACAGAAGGATGGCTTTCCTGTCTTCAAACAGGAGCAACAGTTTCAGGCTTTAATCCTGTTTACTTGGAGATCATGGCTGAAAACTAGATTGTGAATGTCTGTTGAATGCCAAAGTAAAAGCTGTAAATCTTTGTACTAAGCAAAAAGAACTGACTTAAAATTAGGCATTTCCATAGGGAAGGAGTCCTGTGGTCTTGGTTGTTGTCCCAGAGGTATCTAGGAAAGTTTGATGCTCTCGTTCTTGTGTTGTATTTGGTAGAATAAAAGTGGCCTTATTAGATCCATATGATAAATTATAGATCTAAAAATATCCATCACATTTAGATGACATAATGAAACTAATTTTCACTTAGGAGCAGAAGATTGAGAGGAACTTGGTATGTAACAATTGGGTAAGATATCTGCTGAGGCTGCTCTGCTGTTTCTGCTAAACATTAAGCACAATTAATTACCTCTGTAAAATGCCATTTTACCCAGCCTCATACTTAGATGTGTGCCAGCATCTGAGCATGGTCACAGAGCTGCAGAAACCTGGGGGTAACAGTGAATTTTTGCTGTTGGCTTGATTTTGCAGCCTTTTCTTTTCAGAACAAGGACTGCAAAATCCAGGCTGCCTGTGGACGTCAGCTGGGGCTGGTTGCAGATATTTCTGGTCATGCATCATATTCTGTGGAGCTAAAACACTTCTAGACACTTTTCAATCGAATGTGTCTCCGCTGCCAGTGACCTTTAGAGATTTACAGATTCGCTGTCTTGTTGTCGTACTTTGTACGTGGTTTACATTCACTGGGGTGTGCTGGGAGAGGGGAGTCAGGAACAGGCAGCTGTGTGGTGTTGGACATCCCGTGCCGAGGATGCAGTCAGAAACTCATGGAGGCAGGCTGGGTGGCCACAGGGAGGGCAGAGAGCCACAGGGTGCGTGGTTAGCTGGGACGTGCCCGAGGACAGCGATGGTCCCAGCCAGCAGTGTGAATACGCACTAACTCACTCCTGGATTTTGGAAAAGCTGCTGAGCCAAACTTCCCACCCAGAGCTTGATACGCATTTCCAAAGCGATCTCTTGCACTGAAAAGGGCTAAGGAGCTGTAGACACTTAAAAGAATGAAAGGTTATATTAGGTGTGACAGGTACAGAAACTCAAAACTGAAGAAGCTGCCGCTGGAAGCCCTAAGGTGAAACACAGCCAGTGAGACCTCACATCTCATTCAGGATCCGCATTTCAAACAAGTGGTTGTTACTTAGAGCCTTGCTAGATGCTTCAGCCGGTTCCTACCATCAGCAGAGGCTCATCATTGCAGCTCCAAATATTAACATGGGATTGGCTTTGAGTGGGATTGTCCATGCTGATTTTCTAGGATTAATTCATATTAAGATATACATCAGATGTCACATCAGATACCTACTTTAACCCTTCTGGCCCCACAGTCATAAATCCTTAGCTCTATTGGCCGTATGTGAGTTTTTTCATCTGTGTGCCTCCTGCAACTAAATGTTTTTGGTATCTCTATCGATATGTATCATTTACTTCAACCCCATGCTCCCATGCTCAGTGGAGGGCATAAATCAGCAAAATTAATTAACGATTCTTTGAGCACACTAATGCTTCCAAGTCTTTTAATGCCTTCATTTAAATAGGTAGTGCACGAGCAATATCATAGCCAAGGATGTGAAATGCTTTTTAAAATCTACTGAAGCAATGGTCATGGTGTGCATTGTTTATGTGGGTGATGGCAGGCTGCTGCCTTTACTGTTACTCGGTCTCCAGCCATTTACTGCAGGTCAGAAGCTGTAATGACTAGGAAAGAAATTTGCTCCATTTCAGACAGAGCTATTAAAAGAAAATTACTCTCAAAGTAATTCTTATCTCATGATGGGATTGCTGAATTTTGGCATATTATGGGAAAGGAAATTGCAAATGCGTTGGCTTTTCTTCCCATTAGAACTATTGTTTTATTACAATTGTCATACACGCACGCATGCACTTTTTAAAAAATATTTTTAAAAATGAAACCGTCCTGCCTTAGGTACCAAACATAAGCTAAAGTTAGCAAAATCAAAGAGCAGACTGCTCAGACAGGTTTGCAAAGGTGAGCAGGAATGGCGATTCCTTCCTTTGGCTGTGTAAGTGCCCGTCCCAGAAGCAAGCAAGAGGGAGGCACTGAAGAACAACACCTCCGGACTTCTAGGACTACCCAGAAGGGTAATTCTGCCTAAGAGACACAACTCAAACAGCCCTGCATGCTGAGCCCTCTCCTCATCCCACCCCACACTGTCATCAGGGTGCAAATCCAGAATTAGCACATAGCTGTCTGTGCTAGTGGTTTTATGCTGTCCCACAGGCAAAAAGGCCTTTTTGGTGCTTTCCCATCCTTGGGTCAGTTTGCGTTTCTGGTCCAGCCTGGCTCCTGTCTCCCACCACCCGCTGTGCTGCTCGGCGAGGCCAGGAAACCCCTCGCTCGCCTTCCCTTGCCCACGCAGCCTCCGTGGATGCGGCAGTCCCGTCTGCAGACGTGCAACGCAACTGAGCTGCGCAAGAAGAAACTGCTTTCACTTACCTCTAGTTTTAGACCAAAATACTCAATTTAAATGTGCTTCAATTTCTATCGCAAATGCCCAAGGCAATGGCGTGGAAATAATACGTAGCTTAAGAAAGAAATCAGAAGAAATACTTTTCGTGACCTCTTGGGTATTACAGAGCATTAGTCCTCTAACACCTTCCTGCAGAAGTTGGGCAGGCAGAGCTTTTTGATATCATTCCCAAAGTGTATGCCAGGTGCTTGGGATTTGTCAGCCGAGAAGCGGCCGTGGGTTCGGCTGAAGACGGTCCTGCTGCCGTTCCAGGTGTGCGCAGCAGCGCAGCGTACGCTCGCCCGGGGCTGCTGACGCGGGAGGCTGCAGCAGCTACGAACGACACCGAAACCTTTTCCTCTTCACGAAGGGCTTCGTTGTCTCTTCTCTTACCTCTACTTTCCTCCTCCGAAAGCTTCTGCGTTATAACAGGACACAAATGTGAAATCAGGAAACCGCCTGATAGGCCCCAGTTGACCAATTAATCACGGGTCCATGTGTCTGTGGTGATGGGCCCGGATAAGCAGCGGAGCCACTAACCCTTCCCCTTCCGACTGCTTATCTCTTCCCAAATCCCTTTCCATGAGCTCAGCCCCTCTCCTCCCCAGCACAGCGCAACACTGCCCGTGGCATTGCAGCAGCCAGCTCAAGGACACAGCCTTGAGATTCTCTCCAGAGGTCCCTCTGATAAGACAAGGGGCCATTCTCATCCCATAATGTGTATTTTTTGTGCCTAAGCAAACAAACCCCCTGTAGATCCGTATGTGCAGCTGCTTGTTATTGGCTGGGGTGGGATACCCTCCAGCCCTGGGAAGCAGAAACTAGCTGAAGAAGTGCGCGCCAACCGCTTGGTTCATGTCTGGATCTGCCTCCCGGGATGAGGACAAGGACCCACGTCACATTAAACCTTTCTGCTAACCTGGCTCCTCCTGTAAATGGTGCAGGAACAGGAAACCATTTTCCTCCTCTTTACATTTTTGGTGTAATTTGAGAGTCAAGCTCTATGCAGATCGGAACACGTTAGTAATGTCTGGAAAGTAATTATGGCATATATTATTATTTTAATATTTACTAAGTGCTGACAGTGTAATACTTTTAATAAAACTTTAGGGAGGGTGAAATACATACCACAAGGCATGGTGAGATGAGGATAGTCTTCTGAAATCACTCATTTCTATTTCCATTTTACAGTCACTTTCCTGTGACCTACTCTTAATCATATATTGGTTTCTTTGTGTCTTAAATTATGTAAGGTGGTTAATTATTTTAATTTAAAGCTCTTTAAGGAAGAATGCAAATAATATTTCTGCCTAGTGAAGGCACGCTGTGAACTTCTTACTGAAAAGCTATTTATCATTGTATTGAAGAGCAGTGGAAGAGCTTTAACTCTGCTAGAAGCTGGAAGTCTTTCTTTTCACTTATTGTGATCATGTAAGAGCAATATGCCAAGGGTTATCAGGAGAAGATCTCTATGTTTAAAAAGGAACCGATGAGACTAAATTACATTTGGCCCCTGGGTTGTTTTATTCTCTACAATGAGGGGAATCCACTAAAGTAATTTTGCAAAATCAAAGAGCAGCATTTTCAATGTTCTTCATGTCTGGCAGGTTGGATAATCTAATCCAATCCAGATTTTCTACTGTTTTTTTTTTTTTTGCTCAAAGCAAATTTATCATAACCAGCCAAGTTAGGTTTAGACTTTTTAATCTAGCTTGCATATTCTCTAGAGAATGTACAGTCTTTTGTCACTTGTCACCTAAAGCAATGAATTTCTTTATGGAAAAGCATTGGTGATATTGGTTTAGCTCATTAATTGGCTGTCAAATTAATTATAAGCATTAGTGAACTTGATGTAGATGTTCCATGAAGATTTGAGTCACAACGGAGGTGAACCACTGAGGTTAGGGTCCTGGAACAAATGTTTGTGATGTGTCCAGACTAGTCTTCACCATAACATTTGGTAACTCAGGCAATTGGACCTTGACTATTTTAATTTAAAACAGGTCCGCAGACTTGAGAGAAAAATCTATAGCAATATAATTATATGAATATATGAACTTCAAGACAGCTGAGGGACACAAAACACACTGAGAAGCCCACAGTCTAAAAGAAATGAATAGCTAATAGGTGGAGTTCCCCTGACATCTGGATTTCACTACAGCGGAGCGTCATGGAAACCTGACTGGATTGCAGTTGCAGGCTCGTATCCCATGGCTTTAGCTAAAACCCTTAGGTTTTATACTTTGTTTTAATTCCTAGGTTATTAATTGCCAATACAGATAAGATGTCTTAATGTGCGTGAGCTCTCCTTCCATTGCATTCCATTAGGAAGATATCATTACATTTCAGCCACACATCATTAAACATTTCAAAATACACTCAGAAAGGCAGTTGTATATACGAGAGACATTGTTACAGGTAATACATTTTGCTAAGCCGCGCAATCCTGCAGATAAAGAGGCAGCGTGTGCCCTCGCCGCTGGCACAGGCATGCTCAGGGCTGCGCTCAGCATCCATCGCTCCGCACCTACTAACGCCCGCCGGAGCAGTTAAACACCTTTCAACTTCTTTTTCTTTGCTTCTCCCCCTCCACCCTTCAGCCACTGAGACTGCGTGCCGTCTTTTGCAGGGGAAGAAAAGAGACTGCAGCCCAAAAGCCAAAATCCTCAGTCAATAGGAGGATAGATGCTTCATCACCAGACCCCTTGTGTAGTTATTTGAGTGAGAGTGAAGCTCAAAGGCGGTGAGATACAAAACACTACCAACCCCCTCGATGTGAGGTGGTGGGGAATTGAGCCCTTAATCCACACTGGGCTGTCTGGGCAGCGCTCGCATTGACGGATTTCTGCTTTCCGCTAAATTGATTAGCTTTACAGTGCTGTTTCAGTGGTTGTCTGGGTTTGAGCAAGTCCTGTATCTATTACCAGCCATTCTTCTTATCCTCAGAGAACCTCTCTCAAAGTTCAGCGCAGTGAAGCTGCCCACAAGGTAGTCTTATTATAGTCAATACAAATACAATAAAAGGCAGCAGGAGAGCAGACAGGCTTCTTACGCTGAATGAGAGCTCAGGAGAGATGTGATTTCTTAGAATATGGTACAGCAAATACACCACTGCCCTCAGATATAAAAATCACCAGGCAGTCAGTACTATATTGAAGGCTTTTTTTTTTTTCCCAGCAGTTGTGCATCTGAGCTCTCTCAGAGACCTTTTCTGCAGCTCTATGTCAGATTATACTTAACATCATTATCATGCTGAAGGCGAGAAGTCTCCGTTAAGAGATTCCGAGCTGGGCACACATACTGGCATATTAATTTTCCAGACAGTATAGTACCACTGCATTAAGCCACCGAGCAAGCTTGAATATATAAGTTCCTCCACGAGCCAGAAGATACTCTCAGATGCTTCCATGCTGCATGGTGCAGCCCCCCAGGGGCCAAGGCTGGGTGTCTCAGAACTGGTCTGGGTATTTAGAGCATTGGCAGCCGGGGGGGGGGGGCAATCTGTAACGGGTGCCTACCTGGAGAGTGCGTTCATGCAGTCACAGCACACAGAAGGGACAGAGCACTGGATTATTGGTAATAACGGAGCAAATCAGCTTCTTTTTTTAATATTATTCTTTGAGGGAAGGTGAAGGGAAATTTAGATTTCGCTCATTTCTCCCAATCTCCTTTCCTGCAATAGCAAAGTAAATGATCTCTGCTATTGTGAGCTTTATTAGATGGCTTATCACACACTTAAATGCAATCCTTCAGACAGGAGAGGATGTCTACAAATCCTGTTCTTTAAACATGCTTTGAATCCTGGTGTGATTTACTCTTTCTCACCCATCCATGCACTTATTTTTTACGTTTATCCACTTTAAATTGCATTAACACCAACACTGCACCAGTTTGCTGTGCCGATCTGGCTGCCTTTGTCTGTCCCACTCTCCCGATCAGAGCTGTGCATCGCACCAGCTGCCTGCAGCGAGGCAGCGGTATTTAAAGGAGGTTTTTCTGGAGTCAGTTACTGCAGCTGGATTAAAGAACTACATAACTATCACTGCTTATTTTGTCCTGACAGATTTACTGTAAATCTTTTCTAAAAGTTCTGTTTAGAAGGAGCCTGGTGATGTGTCTTTGCACGTCTAGAACTACAGCCAGTACTAAACCACAGGGTACTCTAACGTGGTGCTCTGGCTATAAGCAGTGCTGACACAGTTCTGGGAGGACTTTTCTCCCCTTTCCAGCACATGCACAATTACACAACCATCCTTGGCCCTGTGGGATACTCACCTGCATCTGATGGACTGGACGTTTCTGAGGCAGAAAACGGGACTTTGATGGGGGAATTATTTGGATGGGGCTATCAAATCCTGCTCCCTCTGTCTTTAAAAGCTCGCTCAGTGGCTGTATGACTTCTTTTCTATTTGCAAGTACAAAAGAGTAGCAACAAGAAACCCTCAAACCACACAGAAAAGGAATAGCATCAATGTGTGACAACGCATTCGCAGCCCAGCCCCCATCTATGCAAAGCAGGACTTTCCCACAGCGCACAGCCTGGTCGGGATTAGAGAAAACCCCAGGATTTTTTTGAATCCTAAAGCTGTTATTTGTATTTGATAAATAAACAGTTGCTTTTATATACCAGTGAATGGTGTTAATGATAGCAGTAACACTCCAAGGTGCTAGCAAACAAATTGCGTATTGCAAACAGTGCATAATAAGGGATTTGGGGAGGGGGGATCACAGCTTAATTAACTCTGCCACTATGTGGCAGCTGAGTTTTCTGAGCCCAGGACAGAGCAGAAGTCAAAAGAAACTCGTGTTCCTGAGGGGGCTGCAGGATGCTGATGCTGATGGATGGTACATTTTGTGTGGTTGAACATCCCCAGGCACCTTCGCCCCCGAGGGACCACAGTGGGATCGGGGAGAGCGAGGAGACCCACGGAGGCAGCAGCAGCGGGATGGAAGGGGAGCGGTGATCCTCAGAGAGATCCTGGAGACAGCAGAGGGAAGAGGAGCATCCTGGAGAAGTCTGAACATGGCAGGGGTAGAGATGGGTTACCTTTCAGTCCTGTTTGGATCACACAGAATAAATTCCATTGGGATCAGCATCCGTATGGGCAAACGCCGTGTGGTGTGTGCAGCTCCTGAGGAACCAACCCCCTGCCACGAGCAGCAAGAACAAAATGGGAGACATCGGTTTAGCAGGAGTTTGGGGTACACGCTATCCACAAACACACATTTTTCAATGGATCTTTGTAATAAAGGCCCATATAGAAAAAAAAAATCAATTCCTCCACGAAGTTGGGTAACTCCAAACAGAAGGAAAATTCCCCTTCTGAATTCTTCTTTCCCAGAGCAGCTGCTCTATTTGGGTAATTCGGACACCACAGTTCCGTCTCCACTGGGTGCTAATGGATGGAGATGCTTTGCGGAGCGTCTGAGTCCCAGTGCACGCTGAGATGTGTGCCGGCTCCCCTGCAGGCACCGACTTCGGGCGACTGCCTGGGGAGGGAGATTTGGGGAGCCCAGAAACCTCCCTGCTCTTCATTTGCTCTTCATTTCTATGCGTGCTGCTGCAGCAGAAAAAGCCATCATGCCTCTCGGAGGGAGTGGGGATCGATGCCATGCAGATCAAACTAGCAGTTGGAAAACTTTGGGTGAGAGTGTAATACTGTGCATGCTTCCAGCTTGGTTTCATTCAAGTCCTGATACTGAGATTTTAGTACAGTGCCAATTTTAGCTTGAATTGTCTGACAGCTTCTCTTTGTGAACAGGAGCAATATTGACAGAATGGTACTTTTTGAAAGAAAAGTGATTTTTTTTTCTCCCCAGAGAAAATAGACTCCGTGTGTAATGGGATGATGCTGTTTCTTCTCCTTCTGAACTAAGGCTGCTTAAAAAGAAAGCCTGATAGCTGACTTTCATTACAGTCATAGCTTTGAGTTTTCTGGAAAAATAGGTATTAGTTATAGGATCTGAGTGCACACTATTTTGGGGGGGGTTCTCCTTGGAGTTACTGCTCCGGTGCCTCCTCTGGGAGGCTGGAGGAAACGTATGCCCTGGGCAAGTCCTGGCTAAATCCTGAGGGTCTCGGGCAAGGAAGGATGAAAGTCGTTGCCTTTTTAATGTGTCTCATTAACTATCCTCTTGAGCTGAAGGGAACCATGGCGTATTAAGTGGTGTCAGTGCTGTAAAGCAGAATTTGACCTGCAAGGGGATGAAGCAGCCCTTCACATGTGCAATGGCAGGACCAAAGGGACCATTTCCCCTTCCTGACCTCTCAAATCTGCTTCCTAAATACCAGTTTGCTGTCCCCTGGACCAAGAAAATTGCTTATGATGGGAAAAACAAAATGTCAACCCTGAATTTCTGTCAGGCTCCTTTTTCTTCATCATACTTATTTTTTTCACATCTTGCCATTCATGTCGTGCCACAATGAGAAGCAGTGAGGAAGGAGCTGCTATCAATGAGTCCTGAAATCACATTATGATGGTAAATCACAAAAGCAGAGTGGCTGTGTCACCTTTGCAACCTGCAGCTTGGAAAGGATGGGTGGGTGAGTGGACACAGCGGCCACTCAAGATACCAGATTTCCATCTGCCTGCGACTTGCCTGCTGCAGGGAAGTGTTTTCTTAACAAAAGACAAATAAATGGGAGTATTCGACAGCCCCTCATGTAATGCTCTGAAATACTCTTTCTAAGTGCAGGGAGATCCAGGGAGAGAAAAGTCAGTATCATAATGAAAAACGTAATTAAAGTTTTGGTCAGATTGAATCCATTACGTCTCTCACAAGTACCCGGTATTGGTTTCAGTCTCAACCCCAGGGATATGTAGTCTGATACCTCTGAAATCCCACGAGCAGGGGCCTAAGCCCGGCATACATGCCGTTTGTATGGCTTAAACCCAAGAATATGCTTCCAACCAACTTTAACTCTGTAGGATTCGTTTTTTATTGACTCTGAGCAAACGCAAGTGTGCAGAAACTGTATCTGCCACAGGGAAGATGGCTTTTGAGACACAATCTGTAAATAGAAGGGAAAGGGCTATTTGGGCTATATTTTTGAATTGACAGAAAGCTGCAGCAGATTGCATTATTCAGTGGGTAATGTAATGTTAATGCGGCCTTCTAGCCGGGGGGGGAGAGAACTTAAGGTTTAATCATTTTGTAATGCACTTAGATTGCCCATTTTAGATTTGTCAGCTGTCACAAATGAACTGCAGTTTTATCCCGGGACTATATATAGAATTACTATTTATATATTTTTCATCTGCAGCTTATGCAGTTTAAATGAAGAAAAGAAAGGAAAGAGCCAGGACAGAGTAAGGGGGGATCCGTCCTCGGCTCTGCTCCATTCAGAGAATTCTTTAGTGCTTCCACGCAGGAAAACGCTGCCTTCACCTAAGCCTCGGCTTAGGTAGTTGACATTTTCAATAAAACAACACCCATTTTCAGCAAGCCGTTTAATGTTGTGGCGAGCGAGGCAAGGAAACGCTGCATTTAAAAATACAGCCACATGGGATGGCAGTTGGTGAACTTCTGCTTTGTGTCTTACATATTTATCATTCATAAGCACCAAACTCCAGGAAATCCTCTCCCATGGCATCACTCCTCACCAGTTTTATTGAAAAACTGTAATATCCTTTTGCATTCTAAATTCTGACTAAAAGCCACCCACGTTACGGCTTTTTGTATACATATTTTAGCAGTTCTCAAACAAAGACGGTTCCTCCTTCGACTGCTGAGTCCTGCTGCTTTCTCTGCTGCGTCTCCTCACAGCATCACTGGAAATCTCGTGGCACGTTGCAGGCAGCCAGAGTGCTGATAAATGTACCTGCCAAAAATAAAAATAAAAAAGGAAGGGGGGG
>JANZLQ010000037.1:17242145-17257629 GCA_026212715.1 Elanus axillaris | reverse complement strand
GGCTGCCCGAGTGCTGATTAATGTCCCTGCCAAAAAAAAAAATAAAAAAGGAAGGGGGGGGGGGGGTTGCAAATGGATTTGCTGCTCCTATTTGAAGTATTTGAATGTGTTTGCTTTTTTGGGGGCAGCCATTTGAAAAAATCCAAAGGAAACTTGAGAAAGCAGAATGTCCCGCCAATCATAGATTTCAAGTATTCCCATTGTCTCGTCTTTTAATCAAATTCTTCCTCTAAAAGTGATTTCTGTGGGGAGTTTTGCCTTGACTGTTCTCTCCATGGTTACATCCTACAGGCCAAAGGGTTTCTTTTCTCCAACAATAATAATTGATATTTTTAAGAAGCAAGAATACCCCTGTTTTTTCGTCCATAGCATTTACCTACAAAGAGCATGATAATTTATACAGAAAATGCAGTCTATCCTTTCTGCAGAACAGCCTGATTTATCGACTATGCATCTGTTTCATATAAAGTGCCCTGAGCAGAACAAAAACCTCCATTCTAGCAAAACCAGGACAGTCTCTTTAGTTTTCAATAAATCATGTTCTACCTGTGGGATACCTTGTTAACGACTATACACTAAATCCAGAGGGGGTTTTCCTTTTTCTTTTTTTTTCCTTTCCTTTTTTATTTTTAACCATCCATCAGAAATATTCTGAGTTTCTGGGGCCAGTTGAACACCTTTGCTGCCTAGGCAAAAGTCCTTTTGATTGCAGAGGGTGTCTGGCGTTAGTAAGCTACCTACATCAAATATCTCATTAGTAACACACATCTCTCTAACAATCCATCTCGGAGTGACCAGGCTTCATAATGCAGCCTGGGAAAACCATAAGCCAAAATCTTCCTTCATTCTCCTTGTAGTTAACATCTTTGCCTTTACCTACTCAACCTTTCGGGTTTTTTTCTACTCAGGTTGCAATTCAATTTCCATTAAGGAGCTTAAATTCTATATCCAGGGAAAATACCTGGGCCCCTGCTATGGGAAAAGCCTCCTTAGAGCAGGAGAGGACAGTGGCCTGAGCAGGAGAGTGAGGGAAGAGAAAGGACCAACAGAGTTATGGAGAAGTGGAACCAGGTTTCAGCAGAAAACGTGCTGTGTTCCCCCTTCGAGCCCGTCCCTTCCTCGCAGGGATGCCAGCCCCACACCTTCCCTCCCCAGCCCTCCTCCCCGGGAATGCCTCGCTCCCGCTGCAAACCCCACTCTTTACATTTTCAGCACCAACTTCCCCCAAACCACCTGAGGGTTTAGGAGATGGAAGGATGGGAGGAAATCCGTGTTCCCAGTGCAGCTCCACTGAAAATGTGTGAGCCGCAGCCAAACCGGACCCAAGGGGCCCATGTCTGTCAAAGGCACTGATGCAAAGCCAAAATCATCATTTGAAGACTTATATTGATGTAACTGGGAGTGGAAATTGTTTTTTTACCGAGGGCATAATTCATGCAGAAGGATGCTGATAGCATCCAAAAGGCTTTAGGCTAGTGTTACGATGCTGTCAGTGAAGTACAAAGGTGTCTAGGGAAAAGGGAGTAAATTCCTATAAAATACCAGCACAGTGAGCCATGGCAGAGCTGGATCTTGTTTCCTACCCTGTGGGCTAGACCTCCGCTTCATCTGCAACCCCCTTCTCCCCCAGTCCTCCTCTGGTGAGCTCCAGCCCACGCCAGTGGTTCCTCAGCAGAGCCGTCGGGTCTTTGCATACGGCTGCAGTACCAGGTCCTTCTGAGGTCCCTCCAACATCCCACCGATGGAGCGGCCATCCCCGAAGAGGACTCGGGAGCTGGAGCACACCGGCTTTGAGGTATGCACTGCCTCTCCTTTTGTGTTTTTCCTGGACAATGGGCATCTTGATTTCTGACAAGGCCTCTTGTTCCCACCATAATACAAATTGCAGTGTAAAAGTCTCACAGATGGGATGAGCTAAGTCCTTGACCTTGTTTCTTTGCTGAAAAAAGCCAGGTGGTGCTTCTGCCACTTTCTCTAGTGCCAGTCAGGAATCAAACAGAACAGTTCCCCATCATTAAATTGCCAGTCTTTTGTCCTTGGGCATAGAGCAAAATAAAGTCACCTTTCCAACAGTTTGCCAACTGTTGAGACACGTTGCTATTTCAGTGTTATCTGCAATGTTATTTTCTTTGCCCAGGTGACGCTTCGCCGGGCTGCTGGGACCAGTCCCGGAGGATGAACCGTGCAGCCTGCGCGTGAGCCTGCTCTAAAAAGCACCTCTTCTCTGCAGGGGAGCTGAAGAAGCCCTTGGGCTTGAGGACACCTTGGGTTGCTTGTTCCTCTCCTCCTAGACCCAGGAATGCCCCAGGCTCCACCTCGTCCTGCCACAAGCGACCCAGGACGCCTGGCAGCAGCATGGGATGTCCAAGGTGCCATTTTGGGCTTCTTCCTCCAAGGATCGCTTTCCAAAACACTTTGGTCTGTGGTGGAGGTTGTGTCTATCCGGTGTTTTATCAGGAGAGTTTCTGCTTCAGCCTTTTTTCAGCTGTTTTGCCTGCCTTTCTGATGCCTTTGCCAGCCTGGCCAGGACTGACTTTGGCCCCTGATAGACACTTCTCCATTAATCAGAGATTTGCCTCAGTGGCAGGGTTGTTCTGAGGTCTAATTAAGTTTACAGTTTCTAATTAAATTGATTTGAGATCCTGGGGTGGAAGGCCTTTTAAGAGCAATCATTTATTAAAAAGTTGGGGTTTTTTGCTCCAGCAACCTTTTGTGTTAAACTAATTTTAGCATCCAGAAGAGAAGGATGAGTAATCCTTTCTCGGGCTTTGGCGATGTTGGTTGAAGCTTTTTCTCATTTACCTTAATCAAAGAAGCAATCAAAAATTGCTAATCACCTTTATGAAGGCATTTATGTCAGGGTGAAATATGTGGCAGTCATATACACAGTCAGGAAGCAAGTAATATTTGCACAAAAAGAATAAAAGTGCTGGACCAAGGAGATGTGGGAGACCTGGACTGCAACCCTCCTGGCCCTCTTCCTATGGTTATTTTTTCTCCCAGCACCCAGATAATTAATGGGTGGTATTCGACAGGGAGTCTCACATCCTGCTCCTGAGCCAGCCGCTTCGAACAGGCTGTCGCTGTGACCTGCACTGCCGCATACCATCATCATTCAGATAAAGTTTATAACTTCATTTCTTCAGAATCAATCAACCAAATCAAATATTTCCCATGGAAGATTTGATTAAATGTCATTCAGACGTGGCAGAGAAACTTCAAAAATTATCAAAATTGACCAATTCACTCTTCCTGCCTTTGTATGCTAACGTTATCTCAAACCTTAATAAACCCTAATCAATGCCTGCTTTATACTTACACATAAAAGTGACCCTTTAAGGCCCTCCCTTGGGGGACTTTAAAGGGAGATTTGGGGCCAGACCAGGTCCTTGCTCACATGATGTTTCCTCCAGGGCCAACTGCACATTAGTTCACTTTTAGCCTTCAGACGGGACTGTTATTGCCTTTGTGCCCTGCTTGTGTTACAGCCTTTTGTCACGGGGAAACTGAGCCACCCCATTGTGATTTTGAGAGTCAGCTGAAATCTTATCTCCTCAATCTTGCCTTCGGAGAAATGCTTGGGTTTTGACTGATATATCATTTAAGATAACTAAGATAATTAAAAGAAGAAAAGCGGAAGATTGAGGAGATGTGGACTGTGACCCTCCTGTCCTGCTTCACTTGCTCATATTGTGTTTCCAATAGCTGGATAATTAATAAATGCTGTTTGATAGATTGTCTCATTTAAGGTAACTAAGAAAACTTGACCTCCTCCTCCGAGGCTCTTGCCTTTAGAGCTCAGTAATATGCAATGGATAAAGACTGAGAGGGCCGTGGATTTTTAACTAGAAGATTTCCTCTCCCACTCCATCCCCCAAAATAATGCTGACTTGTTGAAAATGTCTTTTTCACCTTGAAAGGACACCTTTTGATAAAGCTTTTGTAACACTTTGAAATTTTTTCAGTATTTAAAATGAAATTGCTTCCCAGATATCCAGTCTGAACCATGTTCTTCATATTTAGAGGTAAAATAATTATAAACCAGAATTATAATAAGGCCATAGAGGAAACAACACATTTCAAACTAATCTAAGCAGTTTGAGGATGGACCTTGTCCAAATTTTCTTTCCCTTTTCACTTTGCATTTCTTTTGTCCCGAGTTAAACCAAAGAAATATTTCAAAATCTTCCATGTGCAAAAAACATTTCCTTGCTCAGCTCTAATTGCTCGAGTGAATTATTTGTAGACAGATCACAACTCCCTTCAATTAATCGGTTCCATGAATGCTTATTTTTTTCCACAATCCCTGACCCATAGCTCATTCATAGACCCAATGCTTGTGCTGATTTAATTAGCCATTTAACTCACACGGCCTGTGAGTGTTTCCTGTTTGCACTTAAGCTCAGGATTTGCATGCAGCTTCTAATTCTCACTTAAAATTCACCCCTTCCAAAACCTTTTTTGCCTCTGACCTCCTATGCCGGGTTCGGGGGGGAAGCTGATGCACTAGGAGCATGAATCCAGCTGGAATGAATTTGTTTAAAAAGCTGAGAGGAATTTCACTGAGAGTTTTTGGCATTGCTCACACAGTTCTAATTGCTTTATAAATTTAATGGAGTTAATGCTGGCCACTGGGTGCTGGGCTGGTTGTGGATAAGGGGCATAAAGACAGCACAGGGTCCCAGAACCTTATCTCTTGGTACAGGGATGGTGCCAGCAAGGAAGATAAGGAACAGGAAGGAAACCTCAGGTAAGTGAGACTTGAGACTCCGGGGCAGTAAGTTGGCAGCCCAGGTGATGTTCCCAGAAGTTGCTGTAACCCCAGAGAGTCTGTGGGGTTTGGCAGGTGCTGTGGTGGTCCTGCAGAGCCCTTCTGTTCCCACAAGCCACAAAGGTAGTAAGAACTTTTTTTTTTTTTTTTCCTTCTCTATTCTTTTGTTCACAAAAGCTGGTTACTTAAAGACTACCAGAAAACCAGGCCTGCTAAGTTATCTCAGGTGTGCATCAAAAACTGTTGGGTTGGGTTTTTTTCTTTTTCTTCACTTAAACCCATGTATTTTGTTGCTGTACTAATAGTGGAAAGTTAAGGTTTTGATTCTGTATGAGAGCAACTCTGTGACTCTCTGCAGAGGTAATAAATAAGTTCAGATTTTGGGTAAATCTGGTAGCTCTCCTGTGCCAGTGGAAGAAATCTGTAAGTATATGAAATCTTTCTCTTGCTGATTACTGCAGGGATTTTTACTGCAAGGTAGATTTGTGTTTTACAAGCAGGAATACTATCTAGATAGATGTTTCTGATATGCATCAAGGGCTATATCTGATAATGTTCCCCTCAATTGAAAGTGACAATGTGTATAGAAAAGAACTTGATCTGCTTCTGTGCACATCCCAGAACATTAATTTATTTGGCCAAATCAAGATTCTGAAGAACAAAATTCCTTAAGATGAGGCTTAACACCCAAGCAGCCAAATTCCCTTTGCGCCTCCTTACCTGCTCACCCAGCAATGTGCTGTAATCTGCTTTTGCACATGGCTGAGGCTACAACGTGCAAAAGAGTGGGGACTGGTGTAATTCACAGAAAGAAAAATGTATTTGCAAAACAGCTTGGAAAGCTGCCCACAGAGTCAAACAATATATTTATAGTCATAGGAAGTTTAACCCTTAAAGAAAATCTCCAGGTACTGGCTGGGTCCAGAGCCTTGGACAGTGCAAAGGAGGGTTGCTCTGCTCTCGTGCTGCCTGGGGCTATGTGCAGGCTCTGCCTTCAGTTTGTCCCATGCTCCGGTCTCATTTACTGTAAATAAAGCCCCAGCAGCCAATTTACCAAATTCACTTTGGAGGGCTCTGGTTTTATTTCTAGCTGTTAACCAATGGGGCTGTCATTTGAGAAACTGTGTTATGGATCCGCTCAGAGCGGGTTGCAGCGGGCTGTGCAGTCGGTGGCCACACCAGGGCAGTCGCAGAGAATAAACAGCCCGGCTATAACTCTGTGTGTCACGGAGAGCAATAAAACCCTATCAAGAAGGAATCGCAAGCACCTAATGAGAATCAGATGCAGCGTAATATAGGCCACGGGCATGCTCTTATCCAGATGCGCAGGGAATTATGTACATAAACAGAGTATAATTTGGTTTTACATCTTACTTTTCATCCTCAGCTTCAGAGGGAAATGAGTTAGTTACTGGCAGTGGCGTGGAGGAAAGCTGCTGTTCTGTACTCGGCGATTGCTCGCACACAGCTTGGTGTGATGGAGCTTCCCCTGGGGACCGGGCACTATCTCTGCTCAAGGTGGGCTGGAGAAAACATCACGATGTCCGCTGAGCAAAGAACCCAGCTCTGGCTGGGAGGGAGAAGGGGGAACCCTGTGCCTTGGCAGCCTGGGGGGGCAGGAGAGGTGGGCTGGGGTCCCTCGCTGCCGGGGCAGGCAGTGGCTGGGGGTGCCCCAGCCCTCGCGGTCCCTCGGCGCAGAAGGTCCTGCTCTTGGAGCTGTGCCATGGACGGGGGCAGAAGCAAGGCTGGATTTGCAAGGGGATGCTCATCTCTTCCTTGTGTCTTGGAGAAAAGGGCTCAGCTCCTTTGAAGCTGTGGTTTGGACTCTGCCTTAGGGCTGGAGAAGGAGGATTCACCTGCCTGTGCTTCATGCTCCTGGTGGGCTGGTTGCTGTGCCGGGGGGTCAGAAGGCTGTAGGGCAGTGGGGGAAACTCACTTCCCACAGGAAGAGGAAAGCTACTTACAGCCTCGCCTGCCTCAGGCTACGTACATTTGCACATAGGAATGTATTTGTTGTGATAAATGCAGAGAACCCTGGGCTTAGCGTATTTGAGTTTCAAATGCAGAGGGAAAGGAGGCTGTCAGTCAGCCAAGCAGGGCAGGAAGGCAGATGATCTGGGTGTCAAGCCTTGCTCAGCCTTGGTGAGGTGTATAAATCTGGGCAAATAACCCCGTTCCTTCTCCTTTAAATTGGAATTAACTCGCAGAAAGTCTTTACTTTCTAAATGAAACATACCTTGAGCTGCACCTCTGAGCGCAAGGTGCTATAAATGGGACTTACATTGATGTAATGGACCCATGTCTCCTCTTCTGAGGCTACCTGGAGGTTGGCTGACTTGTTTCCAGGACTGAGATTCCCAGTGTTCGAGAGGGACAAGTCAGACCCCTGCATTGCAGAGGCAAAGACGCTTCACTTGGGTGCTTGGCAGCAAGGGGACTTGTTTTCCCCATGGATCCAAACCTGCTTGACAGCCTCATTCCTCCCCACCACGTAGCTGGCTTCACAAAACCCATCCCTGATGCACACCACAGAGTAGAGGAGAATTGCTTCAAGCCAACTGAAAGCTGTGTATCTTCTCGTTCCCACCAGCCCCAGCTTGCCAGGAAGGCTTTCTGCAGCACAGCACTGGTATCTGCAATGATGCAGAAGAGTTTGTATCGCTTGGCTGCTTGGAGAAAAGGCTATGTTTGGGGCAGATCAGCAGTTTCTCACTGGGAAAGTGATGTCCTCAGAGATTTATCCCTCTGTTTCCCTGTATCACCCTCAAGGCTTGCCCACGTATTTTGGTTAGAAATCCTTTCCCTCGAACATAGCTGAGCAATGATGCGGCTTTCCTGTGCACTACAGTCTGGGATCCAGTGACACCCCAGAATAGCTGGATCCTGCCACCCCGTTACCCAAAGGGATCTGGGGAAGCTCAGCATCCAACAGAATCCAGCTTCAGTACAGCCGGACCTGCAATGCTGCAAGAGCTGTATAATCGAGAAAGATTTGTGTTAATTACCTACTTACCTGTGAAAACCTTAAAGTTCAGGATTAAGGGCAAGAAAATTATACTCGGGGGATATTTTAATGAGCAGAAAAACCTATACTTTGTCACACAAGTCACTTTTTACTTTAAAACTTCCTGGGCTTATAATTAGAAATTTAATGTTTTGTGAACTGCAGTTCAGAAATGATGAGAAAAATGGTTTATATCCCCCCCCTCCCCGTTTTCTTAATCAATGCTTTTAGGTTTGTTTTCCAGTGGTTAATAACATAGCACTTAGGCCCACCCTCTCTCATAGGGGAAGTTTAAATCTACAGGGCACTTCTGGTTCACCAACTGCCTGAATGAAAGAAAATATACATGTAAAATCAGAACTAATGCAAGTGTTTGGCTGTTTGGGAGTGGAGGAGAAGGCAAAGGAAAGACAGGGACTGTCACCCTCCTGGCTCATGGGAGCTGGTCTGATGGGCAGGGTGGCACAGGAAGAGCTGCCAAGGGCAGGGACAGTCTATTCCAGAGGCTGTGGCACCATGCAAAACAGTTAATGAATGACATAATTTAGAGGCAGTTACTTAGGTAATTATACCTCTCTGCTATCCTCCTGAGTTCAGTTCACACTCCAAGCTCTCAGACTGAGGCAGGTGTCACGTTGCTCTCTGCAGAGCTAGTTTTTTGAAAGGGTCTCTTGCTACATGTTTTTGCCTCTCTTTACTCTGAGTCCAGGGGCAGGAGAGCTGCTGGCCAGCTTTTCTCCTCCTGAGGTCACCCATTTCCTCTGCCATTCCTAATATCAACAGCTGTAGCCCAAGCCATGCAAGTGTGGTGTTTTAATGGGCAGCACTCCCCATTGCAGGGGTAAGTACAGGTGTGATGGTGGGGCTCGGTGTGTGTTAAGAGGCATCCTCCCTTACACCAGTGTTGCAAGACAACACCATCGAAGGAAGCTGCACAGGGAGGAAAGAGGTCAGAAATAGCAACCAAGAGGCTGTGTGTCACTTCAGACTGCCTCCTCATTAATCTTGGAGTGAAGTCGCTTAAAAATAACCGTGACCTTCGTTCCCCATCCATTTGCGTGAGGTTGTTTAATTGTTGCTGTTCTGTGGAAAAGGATCACAGCGTGCATGGGCTGAGTGATTCTCCAGTGAGCCAGGCTTGAAGGGACAAGGGCTGATGGGGCTTAGACTTGGTGCTTTGGAGTCCAGATGACTACTTGGGAGGTGGAAAGGTGCTTATCTGAGTTGGGTGGCTTGCAGAAGGCAGGAGGACGCATCCTTGGGGCCGGCTGTGCATGTTCTCTTGGCTTGAGAAAAGTGGGTGTAAGGGAGCGGTGCCCAGTGAGGATGCGGCTGCACAATGAGCCTGATGGATGCTCGGCTGCAGGAGGAAGCTTGCAACCACAAAAGTGGGTTTCTCAAATCTGGAAGCTAGTTTTTTTAAGCCCAGAAGCAGACTTGTCAGTGGGAACATTTGGGGAACAGCTGGTATCCAGCTATCACTGCCCCACCTTGTCCATGGGGATGGATTGCATTGCTGTGAATTACCACGTTGGCAGTGGTCCCTGTTCACACCCCATGCCTCGGTAAAATCGTAGGCTGGGAATGGAAGATGTGGAGCATCAGTTCTGGCTTTATGCCACCTGGGAGTTGTCTGAAGGCAATCCTTGGGTACCATTTCGGTGAACTTTCTAGGAGCTTTTTACTGTCTGAGAAGCTGGTTGTAAGGGACAAGCAAATTTGGATCTAGCCTACATGATCTGCATACAGCAGAAATCTGGATACACTCAGAAGGAAAGAAGGGAAATTAGGACAACAGAAGTTGATGGGCTGAAAACTTAACGTGTTGAAAAATTTGACCTGAACTCAGGCTCTTTCTCTTTTACTTTGTCACTATTGGTTTGGTTTTTGATTTCTAATATTACTGCTCAGGATGAATTTTGCTCCCAAATTAGGAATGAGTTGTATCAGCTAAATGGCAGGCTAATGTGCTAATTCTGTTGCAATGCAGTGGAGAAGTCGTATAATAGAATTCCCCTCCATGTACCTTCCTCTGATTCGCTCTGTGTCTCAGCTAATAGTTTTGCAGCCCTGTAGATTTTGAGTAACCGAATAATCCAAAAGTTTTCTCTTTATTACATCCATCTGCCACACTAGGCTGAGGAGCAGCTCCTTGTGATACACTTAGAATAACACATCTGCTGCTGTACATAGCAGTACAGGGTCCTGGCCCCTTCTCTTGCTTGCTGTGACAAACAAGCAACAGAATGACAAATAAAGCCATGGTTGCCTTTGTCAGCTCAGCTCCTAGTGCTGCAGGCTAGATGAAATACCCCCACAATCATGGCACCATCCTATATTTACTTAAAAATATTAAACTATTTATAATGGAGAGGTCATCAGCATAGTGCATTCATTAGCAAGGGCTCCAGGGAAGAGACGGCAGTGAGCGAAAAACACAAACAGGCTCTACACAAAAGAAGGAGGAAAGGCGCATCCTTTTGAAATGTCAGTGCTGAGCAGCAATTAAAATCAAGAGGACTTAAAACACAGGGAATTTCAATAGTCTGAGTACAACAGCCAGCCCTGGCTGCCAGGGAGCCCATGGTGGGATTCCCGTGGATGTAAGGATAGAGGAACAGGTCTGTGCCACGCAGCAAAACGTAAACGGCTTTTCTTTACGAAAGGAAGGCTGAAATTGCTGCTTGTGTAGAGAGCCGACAGCGGCGAAGGCAGGCAGGCTTGGGTTCATGCAAAGGTTGCATGCTGCGGGGTGCTGAGCACCTCTCTGAACTGTGGGGTGGCTGCCGAGCTGCGCGCCGGTGAGCGCGAGGTCTCTGCCAGGAGCAGGCTGGAAAATGTCACTTCAGGGGAAGAGGCTGCTCTGCGTGATGGGGTGTGAGTCCAGCATCGGGTCAGGTTGCTCGGAAATGGCCATGCGACCTTGCAAAGTGCTCCTGGGCATCGCAGTGGGTGTTAGAGTCAAATGATAAAAAGGAGGAGTGCGGGATGTGCTCGCTCTCGGCGAGTGTTTCTGAGCAAACAGGAACTTGTCCAGTAACTAACTACTTTTGAAGTAACTTAAGGTTATTGCAGTGGTTTTGTAGCTCTTAGTCCCCTTCACGCCATGTCCCGCTGAAATCTGTTCAGAAGAGCTGTTACCCCTTGTGCAAGCACCGTCCGGTCTCTGCTGACTTTGCATGCAGGCAAAAGCTAACTGTGGTACTGAAGCTCACATTAGGATAATGAATTGGAAGAGGTCAGAAGAGATGAATATTTCATCTTTGGCTTGCCATGCCCTTTCAGAAATTAATTTGCATTGGGCAGTTTTGTGGTACTTTTCCTTTTATATTTCCTTTTCTCATCCTTTTTTAAAATGGACATGGATCACATCCAAAACCCAAAGTGCTCAGATGGGCTTTGGGACTGTCCTTGGCTCTTTATACTTCCCATTTCCCAGGCTGCCTTCTGAAAATGTGTTTTAAGAGGTTTCTCACTCCAGCTTTTCCCTTACCTGCCCACAGGATTTTCATGTTTTTAGTGACAACAGAATTGCAGCCTGTGCAAAGTGGCCAAAACAAAACCCAAGGCTGTATTGCCCTTCCTTCTCCACCCCAGGGTCTTCCCCCCCTCCCTGGTTTCTGCCTTTGCTCTTTCTCCTCTCCCGCCTTGAAACTCCACTAAAAATTTCCCAGCTTTTAGGAGTCCCTGCAGGCACAGAAGGAATGATCCTTAATTCCCAATTTTCATCCTACTGCTGAGCCCAGGGCATTTTATTTCAATGTAGAATCATACAGAAATTCCTACAGGGACTTTTCACATCCCTATTTCCTTGTAGCACTGCTGTTGAATCATCTAAGAACTGAAACTTGCTTGGCTGGAGAGCAATGTGTTTTTATAAATTATCAACATGCTGAAATTGGCCCTCATCCAAAGCAAGCCTTCTACTTTGCTAATACGCCTTGAGTCTAATCCCCCTCGTATTGTGGACGACGAAGACGCGTCATCTCCAGCTGGTAAGGCTGGACGTAGGGCCTCATGACACGCACAGGAGATGAAAACCAGGAGCATATATGCCAGGAGCAGCATTATAGCCACCGTACTAGAAGTGCAAAGACAACTCTGTTGGTTCAGATCCTGTCTCCAAAGAGTCATCAGGGATCAACAGCTCCCAAGAGCAGGCACAAGTAATTCATTGCAGATAATCTTTTGACGGGCTCCTTTCTCCCAGTTTTGGTCCTCTGCTGGGCAGTGGACTGTGTCTGTCATTGTACAACACAATTCTGTTTCCATGGATCCGGATTTTCAACTAAAAGCTCATCTGATGCAAGTCAGGAGTGTTAAGATTTAATTCTACAGCAATAAAAAGAAATGAGCCTAGCAGTAAGATGGTGTTGAGGGATATATGGGAGATATGTTGTCCATCCACACGTGGTGCTGTATGGATGAATTTCTTCCCCAGGGTTTTGCTAAATGGTCTTGGGATTGTGGAAAGCCCTCATGACCTCATGCTGGCGGCTGGGAGTTGAGCTGTTCCTACTGCGTGGTGGGAGCAATATCCTGATTTATCCCTGCTGCGGTGGCTGCCCATGACAGGTCTGGCAAGCTGCTGTCAGCAGAACTGTGCAGTGGACGCCTTGACCTCCGCCGGGCAGAGGAGGAAGGTGGAGCTGCTTCCTCGTCAAGCCTGCCTGCCAGAGACATGATTCAGATATTGCAGTTAATTGACTGCGCTGATCCTGCTGCCAGAAAGGGATAATATTCAATGAGTCGCTTGTCTTTCAGCTGCTGCCGTCCAAGACCCTGCATGCACCTTATAAAAACCAGTCCTGTGACTTGGCTGACTGGTTGCCCGGAGGTCCGGGCTCTCCCACGCCCTCCCCTTCTCATTTTACCTGCTGCTCTGCTTAACCCTCCATGCCTTGCAAGCACTCCCCTACCTGGGGAGGGGGTGATGGCTATTTACTGAATGACCCAGAGTGAAGACGGGATTTGTCACAATTTCGCCATATCTCTCTGCTTCTGATTAAAGCCTTGTTCCACAGAGGCGGGGGTTGCTCTGCAAAAGGCTGAGGATCCTGGTGGAAATTAATGCCGCCAGCCCCTGGTAGCAGAGGGAGCTTGACTCAAAGCAGACTGAAACTTGCTGCGGGTACTAGCTCGAAACACCACCAGCCCACTGCCCCATTGTGCCGGGTGCGGCGTATTTTTATGGACAGCCCTGAGCTTGCAGCTGGAGGGCATGACCAAATAAGAAGCCCACGTAGCAGACAAAAACCGATCAGCCCGTTGTGCTGCTGAATACAAAATGAGGAAGGAAGCTTGTAAATACCACACCAAGGAGGCCAGCGTGTGCCGCAAGGATGGGCTGGCGGTCGTACAAGCCCTAGCACTGCCGCTCGCTTCTTGGTCTGCTCATCTGCCACCCAACTGGAGTTTATTTGTTAACACTTCTTCCCCAAGCTGGCTCCCAGCAGAGCCGCCACTGAACCGCACTGGAGAGCAATGCCAGACTGGAGAACGAACGAGCCTATAGATGATGGCTCCGGGATCTGGCCCATCATACTTCTGTGATGATGCTAGGAAAATATAGAGCAAACAACGCTGCAGGAATAACTTAGCCCACATAAGCTGTACAAGAGCTGTTCCCATGATTTCTGCTCAGTCCCCGACTAATTTAGCACGTGGGACAGGCTGGCAGATTATGCAGCGAGACATGCTAATTCGGGCCTGCGGTTCATGTGAAAGAATGACGAGACACTCTGGGAGACAATGTGAGCTAATATTAGGCACCAGGCAGGGAGTCAGGAATCCTAATCCTGACTGCCATTGACCTGCTCCCAGGCCCTGAATCCCTCTTTGGAGCTGCTTGGAGAAAAGGAGCATCTCCCTTTATGTTTGGCTGAGTTAGCCCTGGGAGTTGTTTATCGCAGCCAAGGTTTCTGGCTGTTATTATATATAAATAGTAACGATTATCACAATCTTTCCACAGCGGGTATGGCATTGCAGGGGTAGCGCCTCGTATCCAAGATGTTGCTTTTGTTGGACCAAGCTCATGTGGGCCGTAGATGCCACTTTAGCATGAAGATGCTCTTGCGGGACCAGCAAGCAGTAAGTTTATCAGGGACGTTTCTGTGGAGATACAGCATCAGACACCGCCATCAGATACTTCTGCTTCAGTGCTTCAAAAAGCAAGACAGAGTTTGTGTATCTTCCAAATAACCGAGTGATATCTTGTGGTGTGTTAATTGGCTCTACTTCTGAGAACATTTATGTGTGTGCTCAGCCTTACACATGTGGCTTGTCTGATGCCTGTAAATTACTCTCATGAGCAAAGTAAAGCCGGTCCCCAGATGGCTGCAGGATCAGGGCCGTGCTGTGTGTTGCTGCCTTGTCTGTCGTGGCTTTTGCCAGAATTATAATTATGACCCAGAGAGGGACCCCCCAGCTACTCCTTCCTACTGAAGGGAGAGCACATCGATACTGCTCCGCAGGAACTCCTTCCCAAACCCTCAGCTTGTCCCATCATTGTGCCTTATTGCTACCTTTTTATTTATTTCTTTTAATGTTGTTGGGGGTACTTGGGCAAACTTTTTGTAAGGATGAAATCAATTCTCTGTTATAGAAATCTTTCCCCCATTCAGAGTTTCTAAGAGGGGGGGAAAGGCATTTCTGCTGTTTATTCTGTATACAGAATTGCTATTAATATTTTATACTTCAGTTCTTCAGTTTTGAGGAAAAAACCTGCACAGTGGAGCTGGTGGACAAGATACTGCGCTGATTCAATCCCATGTGCCAGTTAGTCTTGGAAGGCTGAGCTTTTGTGGCTAGTTTTATTTTCAAACCAAATCATGAGATTGAGATTGACACCTTTAATTAGCTCCACACAAGCTGTTTGAACCAGGCTGCGCTGTGAGGAGAGGTGGGTTATTCCAAGCTTTTTTTCTTCCTGCTTTTTTTCCATATTTAAGCCATCAGACTTGAATACCCATCCATCACCAGGGACTATCAACTTAATCAACATGCAGCATCTTTGAAAGGTTCAGGCTTTGCCTCTTCTTTATGGTGCCATAAAGAATTACAGCAGAAGTCTTTCCTGATTTAGCTGTTTTCTGCTAGTTTTCAGGTTTTTTAGGGGGATCGAATAGCAAGTTTTATGTGTTGAAGATAAATAGAGAAAATAGAGAGGAGAGAGAGAGCATGGGATGGAGAGATGGTACCGTGTAGGAAGCAGGGGACGGATAGGGAATGGCATCTCCCTTAGCCTCAGCAGAGCTGATGGTGGAATTAGAGGATGTGACGTGGCTTTCTGTGTATCTGCAGAGGGAAGGAGGAAGGTAATAAAGGAGGAAGGGATGAGGCTTTTGGGGTCTGAAGTGAGTTTGGGTGAGTGTTGGTGCCTTGGGCAGTCGTGTTGAGCCCTCACACCACAAATTAGGGGTGAGCCCTCTTCCTTTTTGAACAACAGAAGCAGAAAGTGAGAGGTTTATCAGCTGAGACAGATGAATTGGCATAGCTTATCTTAGCAGGGCAGAGCTATTGTCTACTGAAAAGTCTCTGGTTACTCATGTGGAGCCATAAAAATAGCAAAAGAAAAATTCCTGGGGAAGAATGTGACTTAATATCTACCAGACTAGGGGCAGGAACTTGCTCCTTCTGTGACTAGATCATAGTTGAGAAGTCTTGACTTTTCTAGTCTTCCCCCCCCCCCTTTCTTTTTTTCTCCTTTT
>JANZLQ010000037.1:17134751-17230884 GCA_026212715.1 Elanus axillaris | reverse complement strand
TCCGTCCTCTCCAGAGCTGTGAGGTAGCACCCCAGAGATGGATGTTACAGCCTAAGTGCCACATCTTTGCTGTTATAAAAATTTTCAGGAATTAATACGATCCTTCTAATGGCATGAAATGGGATTATGTTTTCCACAAGAAGGTTAATCTTTCCACCTATCGAGATGGGACTCCAGGCTCCCTCTTTATGGCCAGTCAGATCACAGAGCAATTAAATCACAATTATGGTCTAATTACAAGCAATCATTCAACATCATTGCAAAATAAGATGTTAACACCATCCTGAGTGTTGTTTCGGTTTATTTTTTAAGACCAAGTTACAACTCCTGCATGAGTGAATTATTGACCTGCTATTGTGAGATTTAAGATTCATCTTCCATGTATCTTGTTAGAAATTTAAGAATTTCTTTTAACAGGTTTGAGAGCCAAACTGTCAGTAGCTCCTTGCGTCCCGTGTTTGGGATTGCCATTTTTCTCTGGCTCAGGCTGGGATCATTCATGGATCTCTTCTGACTGTTTCTGTATCTCTTTATCTGATGCCTGAGAAATACCCCTACTCCTTTGACAGGGAAAACATTTGCCCAAGGGCAGCCCTATTGGGGTGTAAATAAAGATCTTCTGAGTGGTACTTTTGTAGCTGTGCAGAACTGATGATTTAGGCCAAGTCCCTCATTCCTTAGATTTCTTCATCGCTCAGTTTGAAGGTAACTGAGAAGATGCTGCTGCCTCAAGGGCTTTTTCTATCTCATTAGCAAGGTCTGAGCTATGGGCAAGGGTAGGATCCTTGGGACCTCTGCTGAGGTTTTTTAAAGTAATTGACCAAGTTTGTTATTTACATTCCCTTACTTTAGTCCAGACACAAGGTATGCTTGCTAGTTATTTCAGGTGTTGGGTTTTTTTTTTTACGCTCCCTTTTGACTTTGACTGGAACTCATAAATCAAGGCACGTATGGGTTTTGATCTTTGTGTGCTGTAACTGACTTAAATTTCTTGGTGAAAAGCATGGAGTACTGGTTGCGTATGAGCAAGTGCCATGAATTTGTAGGACTATGAGGAGTTTGAGGCAAAATGATAGCTGAAGGCAGGGATCCTTACTGTGAGCAACTGGTGGTACTTGGAGGGCTGGTACTCAGATCCCTCCATCCCATCTGAGCTCCTTCCAACTCTGTGTCCCAACTCCTGGAGCAGCAAAATACGGGATCCTCCTCGTCCATATTTCTGCAGAATTTTTCTGTAGCTGAGCTGTGGAAAAAATTTATTTTTGCCTTTTAGAAACCTAGTATTAAGTGACCTTCTTGCACCAAGGGCACAGGGATGGGTCATTGTCGTCCCTGTGATCTATGAAGATCTTATCCGCTCCCTTTACCCTGTCACCCGAGGCACCGCTTGCAGGATGGAGAAAACAGCAGCTTTTTGGCACTGAGTGACAGCGCTGCTGAGTGTGCAAGACCAGCTCCTGCAGAAACATAATTTTCACCACTATCATCATTTTCTCTGTCTCTCTTGACACCTGATATTTTGTTTTCTCACTTTTTAGTTTGGTCTCGCATAACTTGCTTTGGCTTAGCTGTTGTGGTGGTTTGACAGGGAGTCCTGTGGCAGCTGGCAGCCCATAGAGTTCCAGTGCGTTTGATGGTTTAAGTTTGGGGTTCCCTGCAAGGATCTGGTGTTGGGAAACAAACCTGAGCCTGGGCTATCATCCAGAACTTGTTTTCTACTGATCTGATAGAGAGCTGTGGAAGAGGCTGCCTGTTTCCAGAGCAGCTTGGCAGCTTTTACATTGGGCTGGTATGTTGGCAGATAACGGATTTTCTTTTTTCTTTATTTTACTATTTTGCTTTTCCTTCTAGACCAAATAGGTGGGCCAGCATCCTTCTTGGCCCTGCAGGAACAGCATGGCTCAGGGTAGCTGGGATATTTTTGTTGAGATCCACCCTTCAGTTTCCAAAGGTCAGACACTCCATCCATCCTCCCTCCTGTGACATTTTAAATGGTTTCCAGAGCTATTCCACTGCTATGGGCTGGAATGATGGCACTGCTCTCTTTGCTAGTCCCCAGTCCTGACTTTGGCATCATTTGTGCTGAACTGTTTTGTGTTAGTAATATTATTGAAATCTACATGAATTCTTCTTTTTTTTTTTTTAACTGCCCCTAGTATACCTTGGAGAAACACAATAGTTTTTTCTTCAGGTCCTGGCATTTTAGGCTACATTTTACAGGCTTGGCTTTTGACTAAGAACAGTTCTTGGTTTTATATTTGAGAGGGCTTGTATCATAACTTAAAAGAAAAGTAAGGTAAAAACAGCTATTGGATTTCATTGACTGTGCCCATTACACTAAACAGTAGCGCTCATTACACGGTGTGAAAGTAATGCAAAGTGCCCTGTCTTCATAATGGAACGGGAAAAAACCAAACAAAGCCTTTGGGATGACTTGCAAAGTGGAACAGATGCCCTTACAATTGCAAGGCATTTGAATAAGGAATCAGTTTTGCATGGTTTGCTAATCCTTGACTAAAGAGTTCATTGTCTTGGATTATACATCTGTAATTTTGGAGCCCTGAAGTCAGTGCCTCGGTACAATTAGACTGGGAAGAGACCGACTTTTCTTTCTTCATATCCTTAATCACAGTGGCTTGTTTTTTAAGGGGAAAACCTCAACTCTGGGTTTTTCATTTAGTTATTAACAAAAAGCCTTTGAAAAAGAAGCTGCCTAAAATCCAGCCACTCCCTCAACACAAACAAAGCTGTGCAGATATTGTGTACTTTCAAAAAAACCCCAACTTTGATGTTCAACTTCTCTTATGCCAGTGGTGCAGATCCTGTGCTAAGTGGGTGTTAGTCCAAACTGATGACAGACACAGATGTCTCGGATTTTTTTGGATGCATGAGAGAGAGGGGAAAGTTACCTCCCAAACAGGCTGAACTGGGCAGGTGAGGACCTGGGCTGCAGAATAACTATGAAAAGACTTTTCTTAAAAATAGCAAGGAACACACCTGTCCTCCTCCTTTCCCAAAGGTGTGTGTAGAACTCCCAGTTACAAGTTAAGTGTCAGGGATGTTGCCTGATCAGAAAGTAACTCCCAAAACACGCAAAATGTGTTTAGAGAGGAGATGTTGCTTTATTCTGTGCAAGGTGCAAGATTTCCACGAATGGAGCACACCTCCTGAGGTTTTCAGTCCATACTTACGCACTACAGTTGAAACACCACGCCTACATATGTTCCGCCTAACTATTGCATATTCATTGTGTTGAGCAAACATGACGTGTTGTTCTCCTGAGCAATCATCCCATAGAGTCTTCTATGCCTGTGCGGGGGTCTCTGGTGGGTTTTGGTGGTCTTCGGGGGTCTTTTGGGGAAGAATACCCCTGCTCCTTCTGTCCTCTTATGGTCGTGCTCAACTGAGGACATCAGGGTCTTTGTTTCTCTTGCTCACCCCTTCTTTCTCAATGCTGAAGGTGGATGTATGTCCTCAATTAGCAAGTCTGTGACTCTGAAATGTCCATTATCTGGTGCCTTGACTATTACCCAAACACTCCTTAAGCATCCTCTATTGTAAGCAGAATCTTAAACTAGATAAGCTTTACCTTGAGTACACATAATCTAAACAGTCCTTGAATAGCAATCATATCACACTTCTTATGTTTTAGGTTGGTTTCTTTTTTTTTCTTTAAACTATCGCCGCCTTCTTATTTGTTAATCAGTCTTTTGAAAGTTTAAGGCAACAGGGATACAGGAGGATGTTCCTGGGGCTTAGACCTGCTTGGAACAATTCACCGGAACCTTGCTGGAAGCCAAAGAGGAGAGGTGGAAAGAGATAGGCAGCAGGAGATCCGTGGAAGATACCAAAAGCGTCAGGTTGAGGAAAGTTCACTGTTCACTGCTGGATTTGTTACTGACGCTGAGGCCATCTCCAAAAGCAGAAATAGCTGAGTGCTTTCTGCAGGACCAGCCAGGAGTGTGGCTGTCTTTTCAGCTGATGACAGAGCAGTCTAGACCAACATCTTCTTGTTCTGGGAACCCTAAATGCCTACATCGATGTATAAGATGGGATGCCACTTTGCTGTTGAGTATCTTGTTAGGATATGGTGCCTAAAATAACTCCAGGCTGTTGCTGGAGGACAACCCGCACGGCTCCCCTGCGTGCTGCCGGGACAGCGGGGGGACGCGTGGCACAACCCAGCTCTGGAGTAGCTGATCCCCAGTGAGCCTGGGGAGGAGAAGGCTGTGGTTTGGCCGGGTTTGGGGACATCGTCGTCTCTGGGCTGAGTCTCCCCTTTGCAGCGCTGGCACTGGTGCGTGGGGAAGGCATTGCAGGGCAGGATGCCTGATGGGGCTTTGGCAACCACCGGTCCAGCCCAGGCTTTGTTCTTTCCCTGTCCTAAGGGTGAAAGAGGGATGATGTAAGCCAAAGAATCATGTCCTTCTCCTTTCCCTGGTATGCTTTTTTCCTTAAACAATGAAGTGACTAATACAGCATATCTTCTTAGTGTGCATTGCTTGTGGTTGAGAGGAATAGCGGCAGCCTGTCTGCACGAGCACGTCCAGAGGCTCTGCTGGGTTCACAGCGGGGCACTCCGAGGATCACAGATTTGGTTGGTTTTGAAGAAAATCAGTAAGGTGTTTGTTTATTGAGAAAGGATGGCCTTTTTTGTTGTTGCTACATTGTCTTCTGCCTATACCCCAGCAAATGTTGTGTATTTGTTTTATGTGCAAATATCAAACTTGCTTAGCAATGGTATCTAGTGTTTTGTTAACTTTTGTATAGTCTGTGTGCACTATGGAGTCCTCCCTGTCACCTACTATCTGCTGTTATTAATCAGACTTTCCAAACTGAGATCTGAGCTGACAAGTACTTTTCTACATTTACCATAGCTGTATTACCTCACGTTTGGTTTTGTGTTTTTTTGGTTTGGTTTGGATTTTTAATGAAGAAATATGGACATGCTGAGATTGTTGACTGAATTTCACATGGGGGTATTTTTGTCTGTACTTAACCATAGTCTATATAAATCCTTCATTTTGCAGGAAGCTTCATTTACTACACATGGAGCGAGGCAATTAAACCCTCAATAACGGGCTGTCTCTGGCTTTCTGCAGGAGGTGCAGAACCGCTCTGGGTAAAATGCAGACGGGGTGTTGAGGACACCAGGGCTGTGCTGGTCCAAGGGTTGGCTGCTCGGAGAGGTTAAGTATAGGGGAAAGTTTTATATGAGCACCCAGCCTAAGAGGAGGAGTTTGTGAAAATACTGTGTGTCACCTATCAGAATGATTTGAATTCTTGGGTGAGGCTCCTGGAACATGTGACTGGTGTGCATATGTGTGTGTGTGTATATATATGTTTACTTTTTGCACTTTAGCATTCATATTGTCAGATGCTACTTCAGTAGAGCTCCAGAATCAACTCTTCTTGTCCTCTCTCTTTTTTTTTTTTTTCTTTTCCCTTTTTAGTGGAGACTAATCCCATGACTCCGGCAGTTCAGGATGTCACACAGCCAATATCATGGATTTCGCCATAAGTGGCAAAATTTGTTGTGGGCACAGCTATTTGAAAGCTGAAAAGGAAGAGTATGAAACCACGACCATTATGGCTGAGAACAGTTCCCGTGCCCATTACCTCATCATGAGATGCATGGGCAGCCTTCTGATCCTGTAAAAACATTTAAATTCGCTTCTGTGGCATTCTGGTGGTGAAACTGTTTCAGCGATACTTGTCCTGTAAATCATCTGCAGGAACATGTTGGTTTTGAAAGATGGCTCGCTCCTGAGACCGCTCTTGTTTTCTGTTCGGGTTATGTAACCCGGCTGCTGAAGAACATCCAGATTCCCTTTTCCTGACAAATGCTGGGGGCAGCTGCTATCTAGACCTTTGTCTGGTCCCTGTGAGTCATCTGGAGATTGCAGGAGGGAAAACTAGAGAACACCCATAAACAGTATTATCTCGGAAAGGTGCCCAGTTTCGTTGTGCACGCAGGTCTCTGGCATTTTAAAGGCAATAAAGTGGCATTTAGCTCCCTCACTCCAGAAGCAGGTGGCAGTTACACTTTAACAGGAGGTCATTTCTTTATGAGGGTGGGAGAAGTGGTGAATACTTGGGTGCACAATGGCAATCTTTCAAGCCTGGTGAAGTCTGGGGCCCTCTTGTGCCATGAACTCAAGAGAATTGTCCCTGCCTGGATGCTTTGCAGGAGAGGGAGGGTGAGGACTAAAAAGCCAAGCACAAAGTTCTGTGTGACTTGGTCAGGATGCTTGTGACAAGGTCGTGGACCGGCAAATCTCAGCTCCCCATCACTGTGCTGTGGGGCTCTGCTGCTTCCCAGATCCACATTAAAACATGTGAAATGGATAAATGGCTTCAGCTGGAGCAGCTCCCTTCTGCATTGCCAGGCTGTCCTGCTCAGGTGGAGATTTGCCACGACAGTATTTCCATCTAACATACAAGCTTCTCCTTATAGGTTGTGGGCTTTTTTTTTTGTTTTGTTTTGGTTTTGTTTTTTGTTGGTTTTTTTTTTTTTTTTACTGTGTGCTTGTAAAACATGTCAAAGGCTGAGATTTTTATCTGCAAAAGAGATGACCCAGGGACTGTCCAAGGTGTCTTTTCCATTTATTTTTGTTTTCTGTTGCCAATTTTCCAGTTGTATTGGTTGATGCTGGAAATACACGTATCAGTTTTTCCAGGAGCTAAATACAGTGTTGTTTTTTTTTTGTTGGTGGTGTTTTTTTTTTTTTTTTACATAGTTCTGATCTGGGATAGGATATCTTGGTCACATTGCAGACTGGTAAGCAATTAGTATGTAAATTTGGATCTGCTGAAGCTCTTACACATGAGAAAAGCCCCAATAAAAATGAGAGTGCTTAAATTTAAGCATGTGCTAACGTAACACATTGCAAAGGGCTTTTTCTGTCTGGCTGTCTGGCTGTAAAAGATGCTATAATCGGTGCTGAGGCTTGCCTAAACCAGTGTGGAAATTGCTCTTTGCCTAAAAGCCGGGCAAGTTGTCGCAATCCCTAAGAGCCCACTGACGTTAAAAGGTTGCAGTGGATTAACCAAAATCTATTTCAAATTGCCTTAGTGTAGCTGGTGCATAACTCAGCCTGGTCATCCGTGCCCTGCCTTGGGACTGCCGTGCTTTGTGCCGTTTTGAGTCCCGAGACCGAGCGGGTGAGTTGTCATCGCATCTTGCCTTAACGCTGCTGCCTGCTCTCCCCTGAGGATGCTGGGGGAAACAAGGAAACCCTGGCTCCCAAACTAGCTTGTCACAGTTAACTTGTATTTTCAGTAGTCTTCTCTCATTTGGTACAGCATCTGCCGCAGTGGTAGCTGCCCGGATGGGATCTTGCCCGTGGCAGCGAGCACAAGTATTTTTCCACGGTGCAATCGAGTTGGCAGGGAAGGTTACGTCAGCTGCCTGGCTGGAGCCCGGTTCAGGAGGTGCTGGATACAGGAATTTGTTGGTTGATTTCTGACAGAGCGTTTCTGCTGCCTGCAGCACCTCTCGCCCTCCAGATCTGCGGGGCTGTGCTCGCCAGGGAGATTAAAAACTTTCCTTTAAAAATTTAGGGACTTTTTTTAGCCATCTTACAGACTTTAATTAAACCTGACCTTCCTCTTTTCCTGTATTGATTGCGGACCGAGGTAGATTTCACAAACAATAGTCACGCAGCTGATACTTGCTGCTGTTCTGCTTCTGTTGCTCCATTTTTACAAACCTCAAGCACCTTCCCAGCAACCTGTGGGCTCCGTCAGGCAGAGACCGCTCCTCCCTGAGCTCCTGGCTGAGCAAAGCCTTCCCATTAGCATCACCAACTGATAAACAAAACTTCATCAAGGTCTCTAAAGGACAGACTTTTCATGTATTAGGACACAGCAGCAGCACTGCTGAATGCTGATAGCTGTCTGAACCAGCGACAGAAACAGTGGGGAATATTTATTGCTTATTTATTTTTCCTCAAAGTCCCTGATGTAGAAGAGACCTTGGCATTATTATGCATTGCAGTGGATCATGTGCGGAGGACTTCTTGCCGTAAAAACGTTGTTTCTAGTCCAAGTTTAGCAAAAAGATGGTCTCCGACTCAGCTGTCTTTCAGATGATATTTCAAATCTACGCTTTGTAATATCCAGGTGAGCTTTAAGCTGTAACATTTACAGAAAATATGTCTGAAGTTTCTCCCTCTTGGAGGTAAATAGGCAATCTTCACACTTTCTAGCACCAGCTCACCAAGCTGCCTGAAACCAAGTTAAAAAGTATGGAATGGTATTTGCATTGTTTTCCCCTTCTCTCAAGTCTGCGTTTCCTCTTCACTGGTCAAATCAAACGGCAGTGACATTTCAAAGTCTTCCTGAATGGCAAAATTAGAAATATTCCTTTTCTAAGAAGTCTGCAAGAGGTAGTTTAAACATTGTACGCAGCCACTCCGGTAGGAAGTTGTTTAACTTGTCGAAATCTCTTTTGCTGCAGAACCTCTATTGAAAATGACAAATTGCTTAAAGCAGTTTCCATGTTAGTCTTTAAAAAATTCAGTTTCTTTCCATCCAGAACACGTGGAAGGCATTTGTGCACTTGCCTGACTGTTTCTCTGTCCTAAGGCTCACACTCGATGGCTTTGGACTTTATGTAATTTTCACACTCAGCTGCTCGGGTTTGTTTTCCTCAACTTTCTGTTGAATGGGGATTTCCCATGGCTTAGATGGGAAAAGTAAAATGTGTCCTTGGTTCAGACTTTGGGGACCATGGGGAGAGCAGAAGAGGAACGCTCCAAAGTCTTTGCTTTTCAGAAGTGATGTTCAGAGCATTGCAAAATCCATAATTTAAGCTGGAAAGTCTGTGTCCGCAGCCAAGTCGTTGTACTGTCCTTTAAAGCAGCGTTAACGCTTCACAAAACGACAAAAGGTCTTTTGCTTAAATGTTTTCAACTACTCTGTAGCTGTCACTTTAGCTGAAGGACAGAGGTGGGCAGGTACCAGATACAGAGCCATGCAGTTGGCTGTAACTACTGCAAAAGTAAAAATTTTTCAATTGAAAAGGCTTTTTTATCTTATTAAAAAAAAAAAAAAAAGATATTTCAAGTTATCATTGTGCTCAAGTGACCCTGCACAGAGCAGCACGCTGTGTGGCATGTGTCCCGTGAGGATGTATTGCCAAACCTGGCACTTGGGCTTGTGAAAGAAGAGGGTGCAGAAGAGAAGTGGGTCTCCTTAGCTAGGATCTGTAAATGGCAGGCTCTGAAAATAAGGTGGAAATCGTCCTTCTGGAGTCTTAACAGGCTGAGGTGAGGCTTTCTGTGCTCTTCCTTTCACCTGGAGTGAGTTGCACCAGCCTATTAGTTTGCGGAGCTGCTTTTTGGTGGCCCTGCTGAAGCTCCCCTGGGGACATGGGAGCGAAGGTCGCGTGCCCATCCGCCGATATTCTCCAAACTTGGCCAAAAGGCAGACTTTAGGCTGCACCCAGGTCCATGAAACCCGGCACAAACTGCTCCCTTTCCGACTGGAAGGTGCTTTGCCCTGCATGGCATCAGATGAAAAGAAATCAGCATTGCCCCATTGCTCTGCTCGAGACAGCCCTGTTGCTCAAGAGCGACGATTACCGAGTTCGACAGCAGTCAGGAGGGGATTTGAGGACAATCCAGATGCTTTTTCTATAACTTGAAGGCATGTCATATTCTGGCACTTCTATTTTTACCCACTTTTCTTTTACCTGCTATGATCCTTTCATTTTTGGCAGGTTTGGGCTGATGTGATATTTTGACTTTTTTTTTTTCCCTGTAGTTATTGTTTTGTTGCCTTTTAACACTTGTTACAGTGTTGCTGTTTTCTCTAAAAAGGTACTTTAAAAAAGTAAGTGTTACAAATTTTCTGGGTTCTAGCCTTCTTTTTCTTCTCATGAGTGGTTTTGAAATTAATTTAGTGCCAGACTGCTGCTGTTTTCTGTGGTGGAGGATGTGTCACTGCAGATTCAGGTGAGCTAGGGTCCTTCCTCCCAGTTGCTTTCCTGTTGCAAATAGTGGTTAATATGATCTGATTTAGAAGATAACGTTAGAAACTGGCACCCGCTGGTAAGAATAACCCATCCCTGGGAGTGTCCCCTGATCTCTTGTAGGCAGAGGGAAGCATGGAGGTTTTGTGTACCTTGTTTATGGTGGTGTTTGCCTTTTGTGGAGTATCAGATGTTGCCTTTGGCTATTCTTGTTATGTGAAGAAATGTCTGATCCGTTTCTGAACCCTGCATAGCTCCCTGATATCAGGCATAAAATATTTTTTTAATGGATATTAAACCTGCCTTGCTGGCTTTTGCATCCCTGGCTAATAAAATCAGTGCACCTCAAATACCCTGCAGATACCTATTACAGAACTAACTTCTTTATTCACGTAACAAAGTGAGACCTTTAGTCCCTTTCCTCTTGCAGCATACCTGGGTGGCTTTCTGCTTGTCCAACAGCCAGCATCGTCATAAGCAGGACTGGGTTGCTGTCATGTTCTCACAGTTTTATACCCATGGCTGATAATTAACCCCTTTCTTTAATAATAGTGCTGTGTTTGCTCTGATAACGTTTCTTCTTTCCTGATCTCCAATTGCAATCCAGATTAAATGCAGTCTCTTCCCAGCAAAACACTGGAGTTAATATTCCACCAGAGATGTGCTAATAAAACCCATTGTTACTTGTGTGAAGAGAAGTGAGCTCAATGCATTTGATTTAATATCTCGGGTCGAGAAAATGCACCAAAATGTAGGAGTAACTGCCTTTAAAATGCAAGTTGAGCACATGGGTGTAGGTACTAGATCAGCAACACTTATAATAATTGACATACCAGCAAGATTTTTTCTTTTTTTTTTTTCCTTTAGGGGGGTCTGATTTTTAAAGAACATGGACCCAAATTCTGTGTGAGACTGTAAGCTGAGAGGGCAGACGCATGGTCTGCCTTAGCCTCGGCATTTGGAAGGGGCCCCGTCCCACTTTGCTCGCTGTCCCTGCCGGAGCTGTGGCCGTGTTGGTTTTCACGGGCCGAGTGATGCTGGGGTGCCTGGGTTTGCTGATGGATGTTTGCGATGTCAGGTCTAATGGCAGCGAAGGCAGCATCCTCCTGCGGCCCATTTCGGGGGGCCACAGGACTGTGTGAGCAGGGAATAGTCCCTCCGCAGACATGCCAGGCGTAGGCTTGCAGGGTTCAGAGTCTTCCTAGGTATGGGTATGGCAAAGCACACAACATTAAAATTAATAGGCACTCATGCCATTTTAACTAGAATAAAAACTATCGCAAAACTTATGTACTGAATACCACCGAAGTCTATTTTCCTGGGGAGAGATGGGTGTTTGTGGAGCCACTGGGGCTTAGCTCCTGCATTGCTCCCCTTTTCAAAGATGCCGTGTTTTGATTTATCTTCCTTCCCCAGAATCTCCTTTCAGCATTAAAAAAGCAATGCTTATGATCACTGTTGTCAGGAGCCTGTGCAGCAGTTTGAGTTACTGCCTTTCTGTTTCCAGTGCCGTGTAAGCAAGCGTAAATCTGTGTATTATACAAATTTACATTTGGTGGGATTTGTCCTGACACGTCCAAAGCTTCTGACTCTTGATTCCTTGTATGAGCAACTTCTTTAATATGGAGCCCTGGGGACAAGACCCAATTTAAAATAAAGTTGTGAAGGTAAAACCAGAAAGGCATGGACTGTACGCCTGTGGTCTACAACTAAACTAACTGAGGAGTTTCAATTCTGCTCTGCATTTCGTCTCGAGTGCTGCACTCCTGACGGCAACGCGAGCTTCTGGCCTGAGCCTTGCCTTAGCCAAGACAGAAGCTGTCTGGTGCGGGCTGAGCGTGGCAATCTGGGATTTCACAGTGGGAAGAGACCGATAGCAGCAATTCCTGAGCTGCTTGTGGGACGATATTGCCTTGCTTTTCTCATGCGTGGTGCTTTTATTTAGGTCAGCCTGGCTTTCTGAATTAAAAGACTCATACACATATCACCTTAAGTTCTTGTTGGTGTGGTTTTGGGTTGTATTGTTATTATTTTTTTTATTATTTATTTTTACTCTGCCTAGTGTGCATCTCTTCATTCAGGAGCAAGGTGGTTTTAAGTAGAGTACAAACTGTAAATCTTCCATTAACTCTGTCACGTGATAGCAGTGCGCCTCTGCTAACTCTTTGAAACACCTTGTCTCAAAAGTTTACTGCATTGGCATGATGAGATTCAAAGCTTTTTGCACCAGATGAAAGAGGAAGGCTTTGCTGTAAAAATCATATTCCTTACTGTTCTGGCTTTTCTTCAAATATTCTGAAGTTTGATGCAAACTATCACAGAACTTTCCGTGTGCTTTGTAAACCTGTAAAGGAGGAGTTGGGTGTACGTGTGAATACCTGTGTTAAATAAATGAAGCAAGAAAATGTGCCGTAGGTGCTTGATAGAGACTTCTGTCATTTGGGACTCATTTTTCAAAGAACTTAATTTCTAATTCTAGATGATGAGATTTTTAAGTATGGCTTTTTTAAGGCTGTTGAAATCAGCAGCTCTAAAGGGCCAGATTTTAAGTGATACCTAAAATATACAGGTTTCTTATGGAGGATGTTATATGTATGCACACAGTAGAAATTCGTCAGTAGAGGGTTAGGGGTAGATCCCTGTACAGCTAGAAACTTTTGGGGAAGAAACTTAGTGTATTGCCAGTTTGGGGCTAACACTTTATTTTTCTTAGATACTTGTGTAATTCTTTATGGGTACTGAATTACTTCTGTGACACACCACATTGCAGGCAAGGGCAAAAGTTTAGCAATCTGCAGTGCAGAAGGGCTGATTTCATTGCCAGCTGCTGATTCTGGCTGTGCAGCTCTTGTACCAGCCAATTAAACCCACACTCATTACAGCCTTTGTGGTTTGGAAGTGAAGTGTTCCTGCCTTTAACTTGTAGTTTTACAGGATGTTGGTTTAGGCTGGAGGTTTGCAAAGCTTGAAATCTTATATTTTCCTCTGGTGTGTGCTCAAGGGGTAGGGGAGGTGAACAAGGAAAGCTACACGGACGGAGAGTTGCGTACCGTGAAATGGGAAGGTGTGCGTTTCTCTTTGACAGCATCGTGAACCTGCAGTCGCCTCCTAAAATTTTCATGAAATACGGTGGTATCTGATGTACCAAGTTGCTGTAAATAGGAAAGGTCTCTGCTGCAGTGTCGCTCCTGAAAAAAGGGCCTAGTGCTGTAGGAAGTGCTGAGCATCCCTTCATGAGCATATTCCTTCAACTCCTCGGGCACAGATTTCTGCCTGCTTCCCTCATGGGGAATTTCTGCCATGTTTGCAGACCATTTTGGGAAAGCTGCTGGGCAAAGAGGAGGTCCCAGAGGGGAAGGAGGCAGAGATGGAAGAAGAATGTGACCCTCTGAGCCGTTACTGGTGACTGCGCTATTTTAAAGTTAAACTTAATTTTTAGCTCTTCATAAACAAATCTTTGTGCCAGCTTTTTATATAGCTCTGAAGTCAGTTGTTGTGGCTGCTGCTCCACAGTTATGCCCTCCATGGGTGCCACAGGGAGAAGAGCTGCCCTCTCCCTCCCAAAATGCTCCTGGGCACTCGGGAGGACCTTTGGAGAGGTGCTTTGCAGAAGGCCAAACCTTCCAGCTCTTCTGAACATTGTGTGACAGCTTCTTTATCCAGGGGTAAACAGATCTAATGGATCAAGTAAGATGCTGGACCCATTGCAGGTTACTATGGGAGTTGGTGTCCTCCATCCCATGACCCAAGGGACTGTCTTTGCCCAGTACTTTCATATCTGACCTGGAAAGGCAGCATTTGCCCTGGAAATGCAGTGTGCAGCATGGGCAGGGAAGCAGCAAGGATCTCATCTCTCAAGAGAGGGTTAGTGATGTTTAGTTTTCTTAGGATGTTATAGTCCTGTTGATTTTAACTTGGAAGCTTCAGTGAAAACCACACACGCTGCTGTGAAAATTCATACTTAGTAACAAGTAAACAAGTGATCGAGCAGTCTGACTCGGGAAATTCCCTCCAGACCTCACGGAGAGGAGGAGCTTTGCATTTTTCTAGTCCTGTGTTTATTTTTAGTCTTGCCTCTTAACATTGCTGATAGTACCATTATAGCCCTGCAGATTAAAGTCCCAGCATGGGGTAGAGTTGAAAGAACGATGCTGCAAAGCAGTCAAAACCTCTAGGATCTTGCAGCTGTGTCATGCTACAGGCAATTAATTTAGTCCATTATTTGCCTGCCTGGGTACAGCTCAGTGCCACAGCCCTGTGGAAGTCTTTGATTTCCTTGAGCACCTCTTCTGGTCAGAGTCGAAGTCTTCAGTTATGGCTCTGTCCTTGTGACTTGAAAGTGCCATGTCTGCGATGCTAATATTTTGGGTGTAACAGTGGTCTTTTTAGGCCCCTTACCTCCACTGAATATAGTTTGCACTTGTTCTGAGGATATGTTGTGTTTTAGAGTGGAAAGAGGAGAAGAGTTTAAGTCCTGTACAGCTCCCATCACTTGTAACCCTTGTCTGAAGCTACCAATAACACTCGCAGAGATTTGGGTGGTGTTGGTGAGGACAGTCTTGATGGCAGCACCCATCTGCAAGACCAGCTGATTTACCCAAGAGCTCTTGGCTTTTCAAGGAGGCCCATTTTTTTTTTTTTTTCCCAGGGCTAGCTGTGTTAGTCTGAATCAACAGAAGGGTATTTGATCTTTAAGTCAAATAATGGTGGTTGGGTTTTTGGAGTCGTCTTTCGCTGACCATTAGTCAGAGTCCCCAGAGATGGCAGAGGACGTTATTCAGGAGTGCCTAGCGCTCGAAAACTCTGAGCAATAGCAGTTTCTGTTAACAGCTGAGACGCAGTCTGGATTGTATTGTGGCTATTTCAGAGGAAGCAGTTTCATCAGAAGTAGCTGAACCTAAAGACATTTGTCTTCTGCAGTAATAGAATCTGTACCTGATTGGCAGCAAGAGAGACGTGGGAACATTTCCAATGCCCACTGGCTGCGGAGGTGGGAAGTGTCACCCTTTTTGTGCAGGTCAAGGCTCAGGCAGCCTGTGCCAGGCAGAGCATCGCTGGCGGAGTCTGGCCACCACGGGGCCAGACCCAAAACAGGCCATCCAGAGCTGGGCTGCCTTGGCGTGGAGAGGTGCTCCTCACCTGGCAGCCTGGGTGTCTGCTGCCCTGGCCAGAGCCCTCCCCTCTGGGAGGGCTGTGAGTTGGAAGGCAGCTGCTTAGCCCTCTCTTGTGCCTTGTAGACATAACCATAAGGCATACCCTCAAATAGTTACTGAGGAGCCTAATTCTGTATTTTAACCCCCCTAAGACTAGTTTTCCTTAGCCGTGAGGAGGGGAGCTGTTGCAACTTTGGAGAAAGTCCCTGTGTCCCAGGGAGCATGTCCAGGAGACAGCCCATGCTTGCTTGGTGGACGTTGTCTGGTCAAAATAAAGTGATGCAGAGGGCAAAAAGTCCTTGTTGACACTCAGCAGTATCATGCTAACCTACATCTTGGTAATTGGTAATGATCCCTGTGAGTCTTCTCATCTTCTGAGTTGATCTGATTTCTGATAATGTGACTTGAGGGTGAGTGGGAAGGGTTTGCAGAAGGTTCCCAACCAACATGTACTATTTGGTGTTTTCATTAGTGGAAGGGACCAGTTAACAGAAGTGGGAGACGGTGGGAATGAGGGGCCCAGCTCTGCTCAGATGCGGTTCTGCTGCTACCCTATGTTAGACCAAAATGTCACAGTGCCATTGGATTGTGGAGAAGGAGGCTGGTTTAACATGGGGAACTTGAAGAATGTGTTTGAAGACAAGACCAACTGCTTTGTTGTTTGGGATTTTTTTTTGTAGACTTCTGCCAAATTTGGGTGCTTAGAGAGCAACTCTTGGCAAGCATCTGCAGGCTCTGATCAGGCTTCTTATAATTGAACACCCTTCAACAAAACCAGCTTTTTTGCAGATGAACTGGCTGTTGGGTTTGCTTTATTTTTAAACAAAGCAAGATCTCTGGGGGCTGGTGCCTGTTGGAGTCTCTGCGATAACACAGAAAGGTTCTCAGTTAAAAGGCAGCTGAAGAATAATTTAAAAATACAACAGTGTGAGCAGGGGTGGTTACAGAAACTGGAGATCTGTTTCTTTACTTGGGAGTCTTGGATTAAAGTCTGTTGTTACAAGACAATCCAAATGACAAGTTTTATTCAGTCTCTATTATTCATGCAGTGAATACCTCTTAAAGCTCTGCAGAAATATGTCCTTTTCTAGACTTACAATGAGTAGACAAACACTATATGTTTATACCAAATGCTGGAGGATTTACGGGTAACTACTATGTGGTTTGAAGTAACAATATACACAATGTATTGTAAATGATTCCCTTTTTATATTTGGCCTACATTCAGTATAAGATTAAACACAAGAATTTATGGGCTTAAAAAACATTCTTTCCAATGCTGAAAGCAAAAAGAAGATCTATAATGAAGCTTTACAGTATATAGTATTTTTAAGAGCATTTTTTTTTATTTCCTTAATATATTTTCCATGTAAAAGTACATATTTTGCACTTCAAATAGGATACTGTTGGTTGCACTTACCAGCAAACAGCTGGGGGATTCTAGTGCCTTAACTGCACAGCAGCTGCTAATTAAAAATATATAATTCTACCCTGATTAGCTTATAATGATTATAAACCCCTTAAATTTGATTATTACCACAGCATGGTAACCTCAGCCACCCCCTGTTTCATTGTGGGGCCTGTGAGTAACAAAACTAGTCATTACAAACTGATAGCTGGTTGCTGAAGGATCGCTTCCCAAGGAGAAGAGCACAGGGGAAGAAAGATGTCCCCGTCCCATATGTCTTTGGAGGTGCCTGCTTTAAACTTGTTCTTTTTGCTCAGCCGGGATCGTTTTGGCAAGGACAGGTTCTTTGGCTGGGTGGGGAAGGGGGAAATCTGGGGAGCAGCAGACAAATACCACGACTCCTGGTCAGAAATGCAGAGCCACTGCGTGCATCTGGATGTGACAGGCAAGCAGTGCGCTTTTGCGCTTTAGTCTTGGTGGTAGTGAATTTTCTTCAATGCTACTTTGCCTTTGACAAGTTTATTCTTGTCTTCTGATTTGAATTTTCTTTTTTTTTAAAAAAAAAAAAACCAACCAACCCAAACCCCAACAAACCAAAACAACCCACCTGGTCAACTTTGCAAAACATAAAGTCATGCTTTTCAGCCCTATGGTTGCTTTGCTTTCATCTTGTGCCCATCTGCTTATCCTTCGCCGCTTTTTTTCTCAAGACATTTTGTAGTTCTTGGTAGCAGGGAATGGCCTTTTTCTTTCTTCTGCAGCACCTGGGTGCTTGGGAAATGACATCGTAGGACACAGTAAAAATAAATAACTGCTGCTGGAGAGCAGTTTGGAAACCCTGAGTTCTGGGCAATTTCCCCCGCCGGCTGCGGTCCTCAGACATGAAAAGAGGCCATGTCAAATGCCTTGTCAGAGAGATGCCCTGATCTGAAAGTACGGCTTCTTAGTGTCATTCAGAGTTCGCCTCTGACTTGCTGACTTGGGGATCTGGTATTAAATGGAAGAGCTGAAAGGCCAATTTTAATATACACGGGAGATAATAGAACCTGTCATTACAAAAAAAAAAATACTATCTCCCAGAGCATAAAGAAGTGACTGCATCAGTGCATTCTTCAGTTAAGTGCTTGGATAGAGGACGGCTGGTGCTTGCCCCAGACCGGCATGCAGGTCGTGGCCGCCGGAGCTGGAGAAGAGCAACGGAGCCGCCGTGCCGGGCAGGAATCTGGCTTCTCCGCTGCTCCAGTGACAGCTCCAGCAGCTCTCCTGCTTGGGTTGGTTTTGTTTAAACTCTGCCGGAGTCCGGAGATGCTGCCTGCCCTTCAGCTCTTGGGTAAGGTCTCCATAGACCTGGCTGCCTGTCATACCAGATCCCAAAATGTTTTGGACAGCAGAGGTGTGCTGGCCAGTGCGAACCGAGAATTTGTCCCAAGATCTATGCACTGGTGGGACAGCCAGCTGGGTCTTTTTTTTTTTTAAAGCTATTAATTATGAATGATTATGTATCAGATAACACAGCCTAGATGCTTTACTGTGTAGCTGTTGTATTGCAGAGGTCAGGGTGAGGCTGGGGTGCCTCATATGAGATATATGGGGAAAGAGGTTTGGGTTTTTGTTCCTTAACGTTATTCTTATTATTCCCCTTAGCTATTTTTTGTCTGGTTTTGGTGTTTGGGTTTGGTTTGGGTTTTAGTTTATTGAGATTGACACCACCTTTTAAGTATATTTTAAAAAAAATTATATAATTTCTGTAAGATTTTGATGCACAGATGTTCTCTTCCACTTTCATTCCACCACATATGGACATTTGCATACAAATAAAAAGAGATGTTTTCTGTGTGTCTAGACAATTGATAGCTATTCATTAGGTAAAGTCAGCTAATATAATGCTTGTTAATTTTAAAGCTCTCCTGTGGCTGACAAGGAGCCAAAGCTATCGATTACGGTCTGAGAGATGCAGTTCCTTGCAGCTCTGAAGGATGATCTCTGGTCTGAGAGTTACAAGTCCAACATCAGCTTGGTCTTGGGTAAAAGAGAAAATTTTGGTGACTTCTAACTTCCTCTCTAGACTCAGCCTGGGATGTGAGATGGCTGTGCAAAAAGGACAGAACGATAGAGATTTATGATTCTCTTCAGCGAAGAGGTGACTTGCATTGCCATGACATCTTGTATCTCAGAAGAAGTTAATCACAGCTTTTTTTCGGTGTTGCTGGGTTACATTGCTTTGAGAAAAAACAGAAACTGCTATGAGCAGTATGAATAGCTGAAACCACAAGTCCCACTGAGATTACAGCCAACTCCTCCTAAAGGAAACGGATTCAACCACCAACATAGTTTTTCATTAGATGATTTTTTTTCTGAGTGAACAAAATACCCCTATTGTGGCATAATTGTTTAGCTTTTGGAGATGTAGGCAGAGTTGCAACTACATGACTGTTTAAAAAAATAATTCAACTTGATGAGGAAGGGAAGGCAAAGAGACATTTGGCTTTTTATTACATTTTGTAGCATGTTGCAGGATAATGCAGCAGGTTTTAATTTTCTCGGTTTCTGTGCTTTTTGGCTCTGCAAGAGCGGGAAGGAGGAAAGTCTGTCTTGCATTTCAGGACAAATCTAAATCTGATGGACAAAAGTTTTGGCTATCTGATTGAAACCTTTTGTTGCTGAGACTGAATGACTCTACCAGGCTGGCAGGGTTGGAGTGATTGATTTCTGTCTCGGATTCATCGTTTTGAACTGTTAAAATGTATTTACTTGTGGTTAATGGGAGAGTTAATCTTTTCATTATAGCAATATTGTAATGGCTAAAAATCAAGCTGAGCTGCGAGTGGGCAAAATGCAGTATGGAAAAGCCATGGAAGTGGAGTTCATACCCATGGATTTCATTTCAGTTAAGCATCTTTTGATTTCTGGTACCTTGACCGTTCAGTACCCCAGAAATGTACCCAGTTCTTCAAGATGTGCAAAATGATGGTGGTTTTGATAATTAAACAGGAGATGGCTAAGTTTAGCATGTTAATGCTTGTCAACCGAAATTACTTCTGCTTCTTAGCTGAAGGCCCAGAAATTGGTTTGGTCCATTCTTTCCCCACCCTTGTATTACCAAAGTACATCACTCATCAACAAAAGATGTTACTGTTCCATGCAGATAGGCTTGTCAAAAGGCAATGTTTACTCAGGGGTTTAGGAAGTGCAGACAGTTAGGAATTTAAAAAATGATCGAAGAACTGAGGATCTCAGATCTGCGGTTGTTAGTGCAAAGAAAAGACAAAGGTTTCCAAAAAGGGTTTGAATGTATACCCACTGGAAGCATGATGATTTAAGATGCATCAGACTGGGCTAGCACAACCAGTTTTAATCCTACAGATCTCAGTTGTGCTCATGTGCTGCCTAGGATAAATGTAGAAACCATACATTAGGAGATTTTAAAATATAGGATTAGCCAGTCAGTATTTCTTTGTACTTTTCTCATGGGAAAGAGATGGTTGCACCATGATCACAAAGTGCCAGACAATGCAAGGACCTTCCCCACCCCCCCTTTATTTCCATCTCTCCTCACAAAGGCAGTTCCTTGGAGTGGTGGCTGTGCTTTGCTCCTTTTTTCCTAGGAAGTTTGCAAGCAAAATCTTGGAGCTGCTGGTAAAGTGCTTACTATTATCAGATCTTTGCCAGAAAACTTTCTGGATAAAGCTGAGCTGTGTACATGTTTCAGAATGCCTTTGGAAATTAATAACAAATGAGGGACTAAAACTAATGTCTTGATCTTTTTCAAAAACTGCTGAGCACCTCATGGGTGTTCCCACGGGTATTGCTTGGTGAATATTTCAATGGCTGCAAACTGTTGGGCTTGAAAACTGCACCACGAGCCTGTCGAGCACCCGGGCTGCCCACAGCTCCTCACCTGCCTGTATTTAAGGCTCCTTTTCAGGCAGGCTCTCATCAGAGATCTGGAAAGCACATAGCATGTAGTAGGCACTCCTGAAAGTAAAGAATGTCTTTGCATCACTCTGGATTTAAATACTTTCATTTATTTGGTCTTTAATGTTTTATTAACCATCTAAACCAGTTTCGATTGCAGCTAAAGGTTCAGTAGCAAAACCAGATAAACCAGTATGTTTTGCTAAACTAAACATTTGTTGATAGGAAGATACTCCAAGTGCTCTTGTGTGCTCTTGCAGAGAGCTGGGTTGGTGAGGAACGGAGCGCGGAGCCCTGGCAAGGCAATGCAAAAGGTGACACTCCAAAACAGATGGAAAGCATCCAGAGAAGACATATACTTGAAAAGGAGCAGAATCTAATTAAAATAGTCCATCATGAGGAAATGAGTATGTTGGAGCCTTATTCAGCAAGAGGGAATATCGCTCGAGAAACTGATATAAGTAAACTTTGTCTAGATTGCAGAGGAAATTAATATAGACAGTTGATTAAAAATGTGAAAGAGCTTTAAATTTAAAACGTAATAAAAAGGACAAATAAAATGTCATTCCCATAAGCACAGACTGACCTGTGAAAGCCAAATCAAAATGGAAAATGGATAGCAAGTTACTTGTTTAAAAACAAATGAACAAACGAAATCCCCAAACCTGTTAAAAATGATGAAAAAAATGCAAATTGCTTTTAGAAAATACAAGATGGCTTGCGACTGTTGGTGCACTGGCCCATGTTCACATGAGATTTTGCAAATTAGTCTGCTGCTGCTTCTGGTCCCCGGCAGCTCTGAGCTCCAGCGTGTGGCCCCCGATTATTTGAGAGCAGCCTTCGTCTCTACGTCTCTGGCTCCCACGTAGCATGACTTGCTGGAGGATGGTTGGGATGGAAGTTCAGGACTACAAAAAACCAAATGTACGGCTTGACTGAAAAGTACCAGTATGCCAGTTTAGGCTGTTAGACATGGTCTCCTGTAGCAGCCAGTCCAACCCGCTGGCTCTGGTCCCTCCCTGGCCCTTTCGTGTGGTCCCGTTGGGTGCAGGGTGGGTGCGGAGCAGCCCTTCTGGAGCACGGTCTGGTTGTGTAGCAAGGAGGGATGGTTTGATTTCTGCCTTTTCGCAGCGGTGTCAGCAATTTGGAAGAATGCACTGAGGAAAAATCGGAGCGAGGCTGTCCAGCGCTGCTTCCAGGGGCTGCTGATGAAGTTCAGCCATCCCTGGTCTTGCCTGGAGTAGGAAAGCTGTGTCACGGTGTGGAGTGGAGCGAGCAGGCAAGCTGTGTCTCAAGGACAGAGCCAGATAACAGAGATAACTCCTATCCAGGCACTTGCAGCAGAAACAATGAGGGTGTTTACATAAATAGAGCTCCCTGCAACTGTGCAAAAATGATAACGGTGCCTCTAAGGCTGCTTGGGGTCCACAGACTTCTGGGCTTTGTTATGGCTTGGAGAAGCACCTCTGATTTATTTGTTTTAACTACCGTAATTGCCTGAGCATACATGGTGTTAGAGGGGGCTGTTAACCATTGCAAAGCAAGCAAAGTTTTTTTTTAATCATCTTGTGTAGCATTTAAATAGGGGGATTTGCATGACATTTATTTATTTTTATGGCTTTTGGGGCAGAAGATTTAAATCTGCTGTGCTTTGAGGAGCAAACTGGTCCCCTTGTATCTGCAACAAGATGACTCTTCTCTGAAATGGGCCTGATGGTCACACCAGCAGCGGATTGTGGAGCCAGCATTTGTCAATGGCCCTGGCATACCAGAGCCAGGTCACATCTGGAGGCAGAGGCTCAAGAATTAACATGGAAGACGCCTGGGATTTGCAGTAGTGTAGTACATGTACCTGTGTGACAAGGGGATCTGGATGTGAGAGTCCTCACACCCACGTCTCACCGTGTTCCTATCATCACATCGCCTCAGGAAGGGTCAGGGCAAGGCTATTTGCATTGATAAGTAAATGTCAGCATGTATCATATGGAAATGTGTGTGTATTATTTATTTTTAGACACATGTGCACGCGCAGGCACACACACACATATATATATGAAATCTCTATCCTGTTTCTTGGGAGCCAACCTTGTTCTGTTGTGCTGTACGAGAAAGTATTTGTCAAACTGAAGGTAATCGTGATGCAAGTCCCCAAAGCAATAAAAGGAAGTTCAACATGCACAGCTGCTCTGAATGTAATAAATTGTGTCTCAGGGCTGCAGGTGTTTCATGGGGAAAGTGGGGGCATGAGTATCTGGGGTTTGGCTTGGTATTTTTTGTTTTATCCAGTTTCTTCATTGCACTCTTTAAAACAAATGTGTGTGCTTGTCAATCTGCAATGGTTTTTTGTAAGTACGCACCATAGCAGGAAGATGAAGGTGTCTCCTACAGAAGCTAGGTTTGTCCTTTCATGTTGCAGAGGCAATTTAAATAGTCTGGAGGGCTGCTCTGAGGAGGACACTCATCACTGGGGACAAGTAGGTAAGTGGATGTGACTCGGGCACTTCATGAGTTGCATACCTGGAAAATCTGGGGGAGAAGAGGTGTTACCTAATTTGAAATGGCAGCATGCTTCCATTTGGAGAAGGCTAATTACTATTCGGGAGATAGCATGGGATGTGTATAACTTTACCCACTGAAATCTCTGTAGTCTTCCTAGGATAACTTTTCTCGTGTGCGCACAAGTACAGCAGAATATTATACAAATGGCTTGTTGAGCTGAGGGCAGGCTGGTATCCCAGCTCTTGGGTGATCAGAGAAGGTGCAAGATCTTTTCTGTACAGAGACATTTGGGAATTTCACCCCAGAAATATGTGGTGTGGATTTTCTGAAGTCATAACATCATGACACCACCAACACTTTACCAAAGTTTTTGTAGTGCCTTTACCAAAACTCCTTAAAAAGAAAAACAACCAGCCTATTTGCAAATACGTAAGTGATGGCCTTCCAGCAGAGCTTCCATGCACAGCAGTCTCCAAAGGTTTTTTTGGACAGGTACCCCTCAGCACTCATGGTCCTGTCTCAGGGCAAGTATTGAGATTATCAGTACCTGCCCAGTTCAGGCACAGGGACTCCCACAGCATCATGTTTGTTATATTTGAAATTTTACTTGACTACAGGTAAATTAGGAAGTTTGCTATGGAACTTGTTCGCTGGGACTGCGTTTTTTCTTTGCCATCCATCTTCACCTGCTGCGTTTTCCTTGTTGCCAAACTGGGTTCTTACAGGATGATATTCATCCATCTCAGCCCTGAGGAGTATATTAGGTTAGGTTTTGGGTACCTGCCAGCATTGGAGATAGCTGGGTTAGTCCCAAGCAATCCATTACAATTTGCATGCTGATGAAGGTGGGGCACTGTCTCTCATTTAATGTTGTGAAGTGAAATAATTGTTTTCCAACCGAGTGACCTGACATGACTTTATAATTAATTTTGTAATTGGTGGAACACATATTTTCTAATGACACCAGTCAGTTGTCAGCCAGGACACAATGTTGTATTTACTACCAGATTGCTGCCTTTGACTAAAATCAACAGTTCCACTCTTTGAGCACTGGATGATCCATGACACCATGTCGCCTGCGCCTCAGAGTACTATTTAATTGACTTACAGGGTTTACTCTGAAGTTGTTGGCTAGCCTTGTAAACACCACTTCTCTGAAAAATCATTCGTTGTAGCTGGCAAGCTCAGTATAATTTTTGTGTGAAGAATTTTATTTTTTTAATGTTTGCAGGTGTGCCTTTGCCCACTTCCTAGGGGAAAGTCATGTTCTTGTAGTGTTGCGAGCAGTGTCATGTGCAGGGAGGACTATTGATGTAGTAAATTCTGTGTATTTGTATGTAGACACCTATATGTTGTGCCTCCATCTTTGCTGAGCTGAGAGGCATCTCGTGCCAAGAGCTGCTGAGGGGTCACCAGTAGCTCCTTGGGGCGATGCTCAGCTCAGTGCTGGGCACGAAGTAGCCAAGCAGAGCATAGCCATCCTTGTGATGGGTGAGAAAATAAACCAGGCAGGAGACATTAGCATTGATTTGTTGGGTAAAGTTTTTATCCAACGAATCAAATCTGATAGGGGGGAGAAGTTGATTTCCTCAGGTGATTTCCAGGTTTTCTGCTTTGTTGGGAGTTTATGCTTAAAACTGTTCTTATTTCTAGTATTTGTTATCTTTCCCATCAGGGAAACCACTTTGTATTTAGCAAAAGGGTGAGGCAGAAGCACCTTTGATGAAAATGTTGGTTCCAAGCCATTTTGTTACAAATCAGTGCAAGTTCCAGCAGCACTTAGCAATTTTGCTTGCAACTGTCAGCATACAGCCTGAGTGATGTGCAGAAACCACTGGTAATTGAACTACAGAAGTGCTTAAATAAGAAACTATTACCACGTAGGTGAGGACCTTGTGTAGTGGAAAGTAAATGAAGATGATAAAGCTGTAGGGTCTCCTGGTACAGGCAGGATTTTACCATGTGAAAAGCCATCTTTTGGGGACTGGACCCACATGCAGTAGGACGCAGGTGTGTGGTGGCTGGAGATGTCCCCTCTGGGCCACCAGGTCCATGGGGAGCCGGAGGGAGGGTGTCCTGGTGCCCCGTAGGGCAGTTTGCCCACATGGATGGGTCATGCCAGTCTGCAGGGTGGGGATGGGGGCAGGTTGAGTTTGGGGAGTGTTTTGTCCTACTACTGTCCCAGTGAGCTGATGGGGTTTAAATCCTCTTCAGTCCCACGGGAAGCTGTTTTGGTCTGGTTTTGCACCCAACCTAGCTTTAACCAGCACTGTATCAAGTGTAAGCGGGTATTTGAGCGTGGATCTCTGCAGAGAGGACCAGGGATGAAGGTTCCTGACCTAGGCTGTGGTGGAGGAAGGCTTCAATCAAAGAGATTAGTTTGGTTTTTGCATTTCCCAGATTATGTGGCTGAAAGCACCGTCCCCCTCCGTCCACACTAACGTTTCTCTCGCACGGCTGTAACCGAGGGAAGCCTCGGAAAAGGCCCGTACGGGCATGACCACGTGTACGTAAGAGGTGTAATTAACGGCATCCTCGTAGCAGTCCTGAGTCATCCCATGTTACCTCACTGGAGCACCGCTCCGAGCAGCAAAGGGGGCCCGGAGCGGCCAAGCCGTTGCCTGCATCTCTCCTCCACATCCCGCCGACAGCCATCCCGCTGGGAGGGTGCGTGTCCCTTCTCGGGGACCACCGGTCCCTCCGGACCCGCATCGCTCAGTGCTGCCGCATCCAAGCTCTCTGCGAGGGCATCGCCATCAGGCAATGAGTTTGTTAGATCTCAGCTGACTTGGCTGGTGCTCGTCATGCAAAGGGGATGACGCACCTGTCAAAATAGGGCCAAAGTGCTGTTATTTGGGAAAGAGGGGTTTGTGTACTTCCCTTTAGCAGCGTGGTCTTTTCACGTGCTGTCCCGTGTGCTCTCCCAGCATCAGTGTTTGCTGCACTGGCCAGATCTGGTATAAAATAACCCCTTTTGTGAACTATTTTCCCTGCCACCTCTGTACCGTTATTTTCTGTGTGGTTGCACAAACATTCGACATAACACAAACAGCGATAGGAAGGGGTCAGACAAAACCGGGATTACTGCTTCCTTTCCCAGTGACAGTTTTGGTTTCAATGCACATCAGACTACCACCTAAGGGAAGGGGAACAGAGCCGAGAGCTTAAATATTTGCCAAAGATATGCTATCACCATGAAAAATGTATCGACTGTTGAAAGGTAAGGGAGGGTGAAGTTAACTCTGGGAAAAATAGCTGGTATTTCAGTTTTCAAGGTGTGAGGAAATTCTTATTTTACCTGGTGCTAATTTGTGAATTATAACCAGATGAGTGTGACTTGAAATTCAGGAATAGCATATACAACACTTTTGATGGATGCTATGCATTTCGTTTCAACCACATAACCTGCCTTGGGCTTGTTTTTAACATATTCCTTTGAGTTCAACATTTTTCTGGAGGTCTCTTTAACTTTGGGTGGCCTGCGTGGATTGTAACAACCCGGCACAGTAGGGATGAGTAATAGGAGAGTCAATGTTATTTCTGAATTTCCTTGTCTTTGAAGACTGAGGTCAGATACTTTGTTCTTCTGGCTGCAATCAAAGCCCATGGTTTGATTTTTCTTGAATATATGTGTGTATTTCAAGTCTGTGCTCTCCCTTAAGTGGTTTGTTAGCCTTTTAGAGGTTGTATTTCTTCTTTCTTTAAGAAAATGAGTTGGAAGCATCGGTTTGACTCCAGTTGCTTTCAAAGTCTCGTTGGGAGGAATGGATTGAAGGAGAGCTGTGGTGTTAAGTGACATGGGGACTTCATCCTGGTTGTGTGTTTGGGGTAGCTTTTGCTCCAGCAAAGTGCCTTTTTCCAGTGGTCTGGCAGCAACTCAACAACACTGGGTATTTTACTGTCAAGTAAATGTAAAATACAAGCAGCTTTTGTGCAAAGGTGCCCCATTAATGCCAGTCACTCCAAACCTTGCTTTTACCGAGGATGCTTGACCCAAGCAAGCAACCTGTCATCAAACAGACCGAGCCTGCCTTCTGCTGAGGCAGCGCTCTGCTGCAGATTGCCTTGGGAGCAGCCTGCAAAGTGCCTGTCGGAAAATTGGAGCAGGTTTTTTTCTACAGTACTAATGCAAAATCGTAAAAAAAAATTCAAGTGTGAGGTGTCTGCAGCAAGACGGTGCAGAGGAGGATGGTACTTCTCTGTGTGTCTGGTGGTCTGGGACAGAAATGCTGAGGAGGTGGGAGTCTTGCTCTTGCACCTTTTTCCGAGGCGCTGCAATTACCTTTCATGTTAATTGACTTTTACCCCATCCCTCCCTTAAAAAGACACAGAAATGCAAGACCATGACACCAGCATCTGATTGAATACTGCTCGTGCATTTGTGTCATGCTTGTGAAATCTTATTCTTAGTTTAAAATGTTTGTATAAACTGTCACAGCTTTGGACAAACTGGTTGCTCCTGCCAGACAATCTCAGTCGTACCACATCTGCTCTTGGCCTGTGTTGGGAGAGCTCGTTTTGAACCAAAAAAAAAAAAGGGGGGGGACGGACGACAACGACTGTAGTTTCATTTTGTGTGACAGCTCTTAAATGGGAAATTTCCTTTTCCCCTTCACTTTTTTCTTTTAATTTTGCGTGGTTATGGTCCTGCCCATCTGGCAACTTCAGCTAAGGTTGCCTAGGACTTTTCCAGATCTCAGAGTGGGGAAGTTGAATTTTTTAGTGTGACAGTTCTGGGAGAGATGTACCTGTAGTTTGCGGTCCCCAGCCTCCTGGAAAAGTCTTAATTACCTAGATGTAAGCACAGGTCTGTGGAGAGAAACTTCTCACAGAAGCTGGTTTTTCTTATCTTTTTGCTGCAGTTACATGGACTTTGATTTTTTTATTTATTCTTTTTTTAAGAGTGAAACTGAATAAGATGTTAGTTATGGTATTTTGTTGGCGTTTCCCCTGCAACAGTTCATTTATTCTGTATAAATGCAGTGTTATGTATTCCAGGTAATTTATATAATTACTGTGCCATTAAGCTTGTCTAGTTAGAATCAACAAAATTAGAAAATGTGAAATTCGAGGGTCTGCAGTAGTGGTTGTTTGGTTATGTTATATCCTGTATGGGATTCCTGCATGAGATCCTTCCTTTCTCTTTTTTGTGCATGAACCTTTAACACCATCACGAGTTCCATTAAAGCTAAATGATTAAACAGGAAAAATATTTGATTGGAATGACATACATGTAAAACATGACTTCTTTAGTGATGTTCTTAGAATATTTAATGTTTTCATTTCCTGGCCTCTGGGAATTTAACTATGCAGCCTTAACACTGCACTCCAAAGGAAACAGGGAATGGTTTCCCCCTTGTTAATTTGCAGAGCTCCTTGCCACAGTGTATTAGTGAGGGCCAAAATTCAGCGTCTGAGACGATGCCAGTAATTATACATGAACTGTTGGAGCAACAGAGATTAAGGCAAAAAGCCACCCGAAACAAAATCCAGCCCTTTGAAATTAAGAATATTGGATGGGATATGGCTCCATGCTTCAGGATATAAATCAATATTAAGTCTGGATTTGGGAAGAAGGCTTCTCTGGAGCACTTTAGGAGGCATTGCTGTCATTACTCCACCCAGTGTCCTGTGCCTCTTCTGGTCCAGCCAGGATGCTCTTGTCTGCCAGCGGTGATGTTTAGCATGGAGCATCAGAGCTTTAAGGGTTTATAAAAGAGAAGTGATTCCTCTTTCCTTTCTTCACTTCTGCTGGAGCTATTTTCAGTTCCTTCCTAGATGCTGTTTAAATCCCAAGTCTCAGTGTTTGGTCATTTGTTACCTGTCTGTATTTCCTTGTCCCAGATCCAGGTTTTCCACCTAAACAGCAAGATACAATTAGGGACCGCAGGTGTGTTGTACTGCTGGGGGCATATCCATTCCACTTACCAATGGATGGGAAATTCTGCCTTTATGGGGTTTATGTGGCCATCAGTCATCATGCCGCTGTGCTTCTGCATGAAATCACAGCAGTGGGAATATTTCTGAGTGTTTTCAGCCAAGGACTGTAAGGCAGCCCAATGTCATGGATGTCCTGAATTCTCCCACACTTCCCTCTCAGCTGTCGTCCAAGACCTGATGGCTCTTACTTCATTTTAAAATCCCTCAAATAAGGCATATGCTAATTGCAAGCTTGAATTTAACCTTTTGCCTGAATTTCCAGGAGTTGCTGCCTTTATGCTGGGCCAGAGACGCAGGTCTGGTGCCTGAGAGTGCAGGGCAGGACCTCTCCTCTCAGGGCAAATATATCACTTCTGAATAGGAGGTATATTCATGCACTGCAAGTTTGCTCCAGCTTGTTTGGAAGCATTGTCAAGTCAAGTTTTGCTGAGGTTTAAACATGCTTTTTGACTGTGTTTTCTTTGGAGTTTTTTGATTCATCAGATTATAAAAACTTGGTGGATGAAAGTGGGTTGGATTCCAGCTGGCACCAAAAACCCCCCAAACCTGTGAGGTTTTTTTTTGGTTTTTTTTTTTTTTTCCCCACCACCACCCCCTTCATCCCGTATTTTGCCAAAGTACTATTTTCTTCAGACTTGGTCTTAGAGAAAGTATTCTTCTGCAGGAGTTAAAACTGGTTCATTCAGCCTTTAGGCCTTTCTTTGCTCCATAGTGGTTTTTATCAGTTCCAGTCTGAGAGCACAGTGCCCTTTTCCTTGCAAGAAAATGTGAAAATGTGAAGCTGTAAGGGGGGTGGTGGGGGGAAAGAGAAGCAATGTTATTTCTTCTCTGAAGTCGTCAGCCACAGAGCTGATACAGATGGCATTTTAATAGATGAGGTGCTCCCCATCCAATATTGTGATAGAAATGCATTGTGTGCAGAATCAGTGAAGTTGGGGAATAAAAATTAAAAAAAAGATTGATTTTTGTTTGATAGAGGGGGAAGGGCAAAATGTAATAAATGGGACTGTTAAATGTTTGGTGATTTAATGGGGTCTTGTCAGCCTCCTCTAAGAGCTCTTGGATCCTAATAAAATAATTCGGAAATCTTGGGGATAAACCAGCTGCTCCTCATAAAGCTCTTGTCCAGTCAAATTGTTGTCAAGGGTTTTTTTAGATGTTTGCTTGTCTGTATGTTTAGTTTTCTTATTTGTATTTAGAGAAGGGCTTGAATGAAACAGGATTAATCTCAGGAAATTAGGGTGACACAACCATCAGTTTAGGTACAACAATTTGCCTTTCTAATGTGGGTACTTTGCTTCTGTGGAGAATAATTGATCAGGCTTCAGCATCTGAGCAATTGCCTCCGTTTATTATTTAGCTGTGCTGGTTTCTGTGTGTGAAATCTCCCCTTTCCCACAAATCCAGTCTGTGGAGTCAGCCTTGGGGAAAGAAATGACTTCAGAGCTTTGGAAAAACAAAAGTGCAAACTTTAACAAATTTCATCTTGGCCAAAAGCATTTAATACCAAGAATATTGTAAATGCTTTCTGTTGGAATTACTCCCTCTGGGCTGCTAATCTGGGAGCAATCCAGGCATTTGCTCCTGACCTTACCCCCTTCCTGGAGATCCACGCGTGTTGCTCATGAGAGAGCAAGATGGGGGAAGGAGGGGCTGGTAGAGCTGTTGTTTTCCAGAGGAAATGAAGTAATGTCACTTTTGGTAGGAATTACAGGCTCTGCAATGTCTTCAGAAAAGGTGACACTCCTCAGAAAGGAAAAACAGCTGACGAAAGGTCTTGAAGGCACCTTCAATGGTTGGGTGCTTTCTTCTCTACCAGCAGTGCAGGCTGGCTGTAGTTTTATATGTGAGCTGGTAGTAGATTATTTCATCGCTTAGTCCCTTTGCTTGTTTACCGGTGGATGGCAAAGACATCCCCCAGGACTAATTTACCAAGGTTACACCTGCAGGAGCAGGACGTGGGGCTGTGAGATCCCTGGGGTGTGGGGAAGGTGGCCCTTAGTGTCCGTACAGACCGTGGTGTGATGTGGTCCGCCTTACCTGGGAGCCTTCAGCCTGTCTCTGCTAGAAACCTTGCATAGTCTGCATTTTTATGTTATTCTTCAAGAGAATCCTGGTCCCGGCGGCAGTGGACCTGGAGGGTGCTGCTCCATCCCCAGGCACCCACATAGACCCGTTGGACGGGTTTCCACCTGTGGAGCCCTGTTGCTTCAGCACTGTTTAAATAGGGAGATCATTTCAAAAGCCTTTAGCCTTGGCAACGGTGTGCAGGTGCCGAAGCCAAAGATTGGCCTCCTGCAAACAGCAGCTTTGGGAGCTGTCAGGAGTTTTTGATATCTGCAGCAGGTCCTCCTCGCTTCTGCTGCAGCAGCATGCTCCTTGGGACTGTGCTGGAGGCTGGGGCTTGCTGGGGAGAGCTTTTGTTTTGCTCAAGATAGCCACGCTGGCGTTCCCCCAGCCTATTGAAATGATCAGATACCTTTTAAAAAATTTTTTTCCTTTTTCCTCCTTTACCCCCCCCCCCCCCCCATATGTAATGTTTCAGTGCATTGTTTGTGGAGCCAGGCAGTTTTATGTACTTGGTTTTTGGAAATAATAAAAACTTAAAATATTCCTCCCCTGAGCCCACGGCAGCCAGGCAGCATTGGTGCAGCTCCTAGAAGGGGCTGAGTGTGTGATGGTGCATGTGGGATGTTTGAGTGTTTGGGGCTGTTTGTCCTCAGTTTGCTGCAGATCAACCAGGCATCGTTAGCGTTTTTAATGAGCACTTGGCCTTTTGATGCAAAGCCTCTGCATACCCTGTGACCTGTGTGTGGGGGACCTTCTGCAGCACATCGCTTGGGAAGGCTCAGGAAAGGTTAACAGAAATGTTTATCCATTTTTTGCTCAATTTTTTACTTCTTCCTGTCTTTCCTGTTCTTACCCAGCCACTCAGCTATGGGGGGAGAAAAAAAACACAACAGGTTTCCTTGCAATATTGGTTTGAATGTTCTGGAAAACAGGAATTGTGAGTCATCGGTCCCAAATTAACGCTTGTGTGCGAGGCTGAAATGACATGTAAGAGATGGGTCACCTCTGGAGACAGGAAGAGTGTGGTATCACGCTCATAACTCTCAAGGCTACAGTTCAGCTTGTGTCGGCTCTTCCGTTTATAAAATTCTCATTGGAGAGGCTTGTAAACACCTCTGTGTACATTAGTCTCACTCTGGAATTGAGGGTTTCAGCCTGGGAACAGGTTTTATAAACAAACAGGCCTCTTCTGTTGCTCTTACACTTTAAAACTCAGCATGTAAAAGTTTCTTTACATGTCCTTGGAGCCTGCAGAGATCAGCAGTTTCTGGAGGAATTTGTTCTGCCAGGTTTCTTTTGAAAAACGTAAATACAAGCCACGGGTTTGAGATGGTTTTCTGGACTTCAAGTATCGAGGGTCTGGTTCTGACCTACTTGCTAGCATTAGGACATTAGGAGCAACAGGTTTCTCTCATCTTCCAGGAGATTTTTTTTAATTTTTTTTTTTAAACTCCTTTCTTCCTTTCCCCATGTGCCCACCTTTGCTAGACCCTGCCTTCCTCACAGCAAAGCAGGCTGATGCAGATGGACCTCTGATCTCCTCCATCCGAGACACCTGGGCTGATGTTAATACTGAGCGTGGGAGCACCCATGGGAGCTGGAGGAGCAGGCGCTGCCCTCAAGCTGAGTGCTTGTTTAATCCTCTGATTTGCTTAATGCAAAACTATCTCTGCTTGTGTGTAAATGTCCTTGTCTCCAGGTCGATGGAGCCAGAAGAGGTTACTCCATCCAGCTTTAACTACCTCCCATGACAAGGAGGTCCGTGAGGGTCCTGTACCAATTTCTGCCCAAAATGAAGGGGTATCTTGGCCAAGCAGAGGTGTCTCTCACTAATACAGCTGTCTCTCGGTAACTTGGCTCAGCTACTGTATACCACGGTCAGGCACTCCTGGTTTTGGCTTGCTTTCTTGGTAGAACAAGAATAGGACAATATTTACACACCTTTTCTGTCCATCTTGAGATCGCTACTTTTGCTGTAGTGCTTGACCTTTGTCATTTTGGTAACCAGGATTGACCTGAGGGTGTTGATTTAATCAGGTCTTGGAGCCTTAATTGGTTGATATTGTTTAAGGAGCCAAAAAAAGCCCCAGAACCTACCTAGGTTAAAAACGAGTATCCCAAGTCAAGATGAAATTCCTCCTTCACTGAAATGTGGTTTGGAAAAGTATTTCACCACTACAACTCCTTTCAAGAGTTGACCTTGGATCGTTAATCTTAAAAATATGCAGTGCAGATGAGTTTTTTTTTTTTTCTAGGGAGGGAAGAAATGCCACGTTTCTCAAAGCACCTCCCTGGAATTAGGGGAGAAAAACCCAAAACCCAGACTGGTTGATAAATGGAGTATAGGCTAATCCAGGAGTGGTGAGAATGTAATGCCATCAGAATTGGCTTTATTGTGTTAATTTGCTATTTTTTTCTTTGCTCTCCTATTATTCTTGTTGCAATTTGCCATCCATCAATGTGTGCATGTTAGTAAGTGCTTTAATTCTGTGTGAAATGATAAAGCTGCAGCCTTGGAATTTGAAAAGCTTCATGTTTAGCCTCCACTAACGTACCTTATACCCACACTTCATCCCGGCTGCTCAGCTCAGGTGGCCAGAAATCCTCTGCCAAGCATTTGGAACAATTTACTTTTTGGCTTCTCAGAAACTGCTAAAGAAGCTCTCAATTTAGTGTCTGGTGCTGCACAGTCCCGCGATGCAGCCCACCGTGTGTGGGGTGGTGATGGGTGATGAGGGCAGTAACATTCCTGGGGAGGGAGGGAGCAGAGCCTTGATATTTGGCAGGTTGGATCGCTGTCAGATGAGCGGCTCTCTGCCCAGCTCTGCCTCACGGCAGCGATGAGGCCAGCCTCTCAGGAGCGGAGATGGTCACTTGCTCAGGCCATAAAAAGGACTGGAAAATGCCACTTTGGATGCTGGAGATGGTCTTTGAGGGTTCAGCTGGATTACAGCTGAAACTGCCTCGACTGCTTTGAAGTGGTGGTGGAGCCGGGTGTGCCGTTGGCTGGCCATCGTGGTGGACGGTTTCAACCATCCAACGAAAACCAGCCTGCTCTGGGTCAGGCGAGGGTGCCCTCCCCAGCTTGGCCTCTGGACACTCGGCCATGGCTGCACGCAGTTGCCAGCTAAACTTGCTTTCGTTTCTCCCACTGTTCCTGTTTGTTTCACTAATCTGATCTTCCTACATACATTTTCCTATAATTATATTTTTGCTCCCCAACTCTATGTAACAGCCAGCTCTGTGAAAGCAGGAGGGCAGAGCTGGGGGAGTAAATCGGGGGCTGCCTGCGCTCCCAGACACAGCGGTGGTGGTGAGGAGGATACGCCAGGTGTCTGGATATGTTAAACGCAGGGAGTTAATGGAGAATTAAAGCTGAGACCAGAAATAGGCATATTGGCAGGTGGAAGGTGATCGGTAGAGGAAACAAAAGCTTTTGAAGCCAGGGCATGAAATAAAGAGGAGAACTCACTTGCCACAGCATGGCTGTGCATTCAGGAGAAGGAAGATGCAGAGTTCCCCCCAGTCCTCCTGGGAGCGATGTGTGGGGCTGGAGGGCTCGGAGGGGACCGAGGAGAGGTGTGTGGGGCTTGCAGGGAACCAAGGAGAGGTGTGGGGGGCTGGAGGGCTCGGAGGGGACCGAGGAGAGGCATGCGGGGCTCCTCGGGCAGGGGTCTGACTCTGCACCGGGCTGCAAGCGGGGTCTGCAAACCTCAGATGCCAGGCAGGTATCGAAATGTTCTTCCTTGGGCTGAGGAGGAGAGAGGGTAAAGCAATAGCTGTTCTCCCCTAGCGCTGGCCGGTGAGCCCCCAGGGTGTGAGCTGTTCTGTTTTTTAATTAAAAAAATGTATGTTTCTGTAAATGCTCTTGGGGGTGGGTATCATTGAAAATATGCTCTTTGTTCAGGTTCTTGCTGATAGTGGAAATTGGAGGTGACTAATTTCTAGAGTGTTTCGTCTTTTATTGGCTACAGATAAGGAAGGAAGCAGGGCTTGTCACAGCATTTACCGCTGGGGTGGCAATTCCCAGATTTTACCCTGTTAAAAGTGCATGTCATTTCCAGTTATGCTTTACAAAAGGGTGAGGAAATTTCTGTGTATTTATGAAGGAGTTTTATTTTCCAGTCTTTTTCTTAGTTTTGAGAACTACTTTGCAGGACTAAGTTTTTGTGGAAGGACATGTTGGGTTTTTAATAGATTAAAAAATACATACAACATGGCACCAAAGTTGCGACGTGGGACTGGGTTTGGCTGAAAATCAGAGCTGTGCTTTGAATCCCACAGACAGTGGACTTCCGCTCACAATGTACGGCATGAACTGTTGCGTGCAGTTGGTGTTATTCCCACTTCATCTTCAGAGAAACTGGGAGGTGGAGATGACTTGGGTGGTTTTTCTAGACGAGTGTTTCTTTGGAAATCATATCCCGGCAGGTGATAGAGCTACAACAGTGTCTGCTTCTGTGTCTTGACTTTATTGCGGGGATCCCTGGTAGGGAAATGCTGACACGAGTCCGGGGAACCTGTTGCAGGGTTGGGGAGGGCATCGTGCAGACAGCGACGTGCAGAGCCTCTCGTGGGGGTGGTGGGACTCACCCCACAGAAAGAGATGGGAAGAGATCGTCTCTGAGATAGTTTTTGAGCCAGTGTGAGTGTTCATGTATGGCAGACACACACGCTGGCAAAGGTAGCTCCCGAGCAGCCATTTCTATCAAAGCTAGTCTATGAGGACTTCTTTTAGTTTAAGAGTGAAAAATACAGTTAAACTGGAGACCTGCCTACATGCCCTTACATGTGGGGTGTGCGTGTTTGCTCTGCTCGGAGCTGCAGGTCCCCAAGCCTCGTTTGTGGGATTTAAGTGCTTGTGGATAAATCACACTAATTTGGACACTGGGCAGAGCACATTGAAATGAATACAATAAAGGGCTGCATAATTAGAAGCCTTTCAAAAAATACTAAAAAAAATTAGACTTTCTCTGACCCTAATGTAGAATAGTAAATGCTATTTTTTGCTTGTAGTTTTGCACCTTCAAACTGCTTTTCACATACCAAAATTGAGAAGGTGATGGGTAACGGGAGTCTTTATAAATTCCCTCTTGATTCTGATCTCTGTAGAGGCAAAGTTATGTCAGAAATGTCCAGCTGTAGACAAAATTGCACCCGTGCTGTCCGTCTGGCAGGACTGATTCCCCTTGGCTGGCCGAGCTATCTGTTGGCAGCCCCAGCCCTGCTCGTGTCTGGCAGCGATGCTGCTCTCTGTTCCCAAAGGAGGGGCTCGGATTCACAGCCTGCTGATGAACATGCATGGTCCTGTCCAGGGAGGAGACAGGTTGATTGTGCACAGATACACAAGTGACTGAAGGTCAGCAGTAGGACGCCCGGTAGAGCTGCTTGGTACTTCTGGCCTCTACTTTATTAGGCTCTGTTAAAATTAACAAAAGTGATCTTGAGTTTTGAATTGCAGTGCCAGATATCTGCATATGTGTTCCTTTCCTCCTCCACCAGATCCTAATGATTTCATGTATTTTAGTAGATGAAAATACTGAACTAGCACTTGAATGAGAATTAGTTTGAGCCAGTGGGTAGAAATTGTACCCATGGGTTAAATTTCATTTTCTTCCCTCCAAGATATTGCTTATCCCCACCCCTTTCACTGGAAGGGTTACCTCAGATGCTACATATGGATGCTGCAGGGAATCTTCTCTAATGCGCTACTGCTGAGAAGCAGGATCACAGCCCTCTTAAAATCGGTGGTGAAACCAAAGTGAATGCAGTAGAGTTCCTTGAGATTTACTGCACATGTATACATATTTGATTATGAAATATGACGTGCACATATGTAAATATTTGCCTAAATGAAGTGGCCTGAACTTGCTGACACCAAGGATGGCTTGCTCTTCTTGGCTTTGGGCAAGGGTGTCGTGGGAATAAGGGTACCTGACACCAAACACTTGGCTATGAGAAGGATGATTTATAACACAGAGGAATTAATTTCTAATGAAAGGGGATACCTCGAGGGAGAAGGTAGAGAATTTGTAAAACAGGAGTGGTGGGAGTTCAGCCCTTGCAAAAATAGGCAACCAATGGAGTGATAAAGAGGAGAGGTTAAAACAACAGAGATGCAATTGGAAAAGCTGTGTGGACTGGGGAGACTTGGACATGTTAGAAGATGCCCTGAAAAAAATAAATAAGAAACAGAAAAAGGAAACTTAAAAAAAAATCTTTTTCTTCCCATCTGTCTTGTGCCAGGTCCTAGTTTGATTTCTGTGTGCACCTGCAACCTGGTTATGGCTAATTAAGGTCTGAGCAGGCAAAGGTCTGCCAGAATGGAAACATTGGGAAATTAGAAATTTTTTTTAATGCTGGTTTATTTGGAAGAATGGTTTTAAGTTTTTAATGTGTGAATGCATTTCTGAATATATATGGAGTGTTATACATCTATATGAACTGTTTCCACCATATTATTTCCTATTTTTAATGCTTGAGGCCTCATTAAAATGGGTTTTATGGATATGTTTGTTCACACACTTACATAAAATGGGCATGCATGTAATTATCCATTTCAAAATGAAGCTAGCAAATAGCAATTTCACTTTGCAGTGTAACAGAAGTCTGTGTTTTGGTTTTTTGTCTTTTTTCTTTTTCTTTTTTTTTTTTTTTTTTTTCCACTTAGAGCCCCGTGCAGCCCCTGGCTTTGTTCTCCTGGCTTACTCACTCATTACTGCTTGCATCTCCAGGTTGCAAAAAAAGTCAAATGCTGTGGTCGTTCATCTCTGAAAGCCTGTAATGAGCTTATCAGGAAAGAACTATAAATATATATCTTGTACCCCTCTTGCACTTGGAAATGCTTCCTCAGGCCATGAATAATTAGGTTGGCCCACCTAAGCTAATTACAAGCTGTCTCACCGTTCAGAATACCTTCTGGGTAACATTGTTAGGGCTCTCTTTCCAGGTTAATGGGTTCTCTGTACTCTGAAATTAGGTTGACCTTTACCACCCTGACCAAAAATGCACTGTATGGGACCTTTTGCCATGCCAATTTGTGTCTCTACTTACTACTAAGAGCATCATCTTTCCTCTTCTTTGAGTGGTGAGCTCAGAGGGAAAGGGCAAAGCCTGTCTTGATCAGGTACTTTGGAGTCCATCTGCGGGCTCAACAGTGAAACTGTAAAAACTTCTTTGAGAGTCTTTTGAATTGCAAGGTGGAAGCAAGCAAGTCCTTAATGTCCCTGGCTGTATTTCAAGCCACTGCAAAACTTGATCGTTTGCGCTTCTGATGTGATTACCTTTCAAATCTGCTCAGTGTTGTCTGGCAAACTTAACTCACCCGCTTATCTTCAAGAAAACAAATGTACCAGTTATTGCCTACTAGAAAATACGAGTTGAGCTGTGTGATTTTTTTTTTTTTTCCAGTGGGCTTGCTGTGATTTTGTTTTGACAGATTGAGCTGTGTTTCACTTTGCTTTCATTTTTCACCCTGTCAAAAGAATTTTTAGTGCTTTTTTTTTTTTTTTTCCCCTTCCCCTGCCTCTTGCTGTCTCTATGGATCAGTGCGTTGAAGCAGTGACTCCTTCTCTGCATTGCTGGTTTGCAGCTTTGCGTGATGCAGAGACCTGAGTTGAACCTTCCCGATGGGAAGCTCAGGTCAAACCATGGCCATCTCAGTGGGCAGCGTCTTCTGCCGTGGGCAGAACATACAGGAGAGGGGGTAGGGGTGGGTGAGCCTCCAAGGGGGTGAACGTCTTAAGCAATCTGAAAGTTTTCTTTATTTTTCATTTGACTTGTGCTGTGTTTCTTGTGACCCACCCTGGGGAGCAGTGTGCCTTTGGCTGGATCATCTCCGCTGCTCGGGGTCAGCTGTAGAAAACGTTGCTCTGCCCTCGGTGTTGCAGAGGACGTGGGACGGTGGCTGTTCCCAGCTGCAGAAGCTGGTTTGTTGAAGTTGGTGTGTGTAAGGGCTTAGGGGTTTGACTTCCATTCCTGCCCTTGGCTGAATTACACCCCTTCACAAACCCATGTGGCGTATACCGTATTAATTTAGGAAGTCTTTGTTAGGTTGTTTGGATGTGTTGCCTTTATTGGAAGAAAGCAGCTGTTTAACTAAATCAATTAGAAAATGATAGGCTTTACATCAAGCTCACTTTAATATTGGCACAGTTAAGTTGACCTGGCGCTGCAGGGTTTAGTGATTAAGTGAATGTCTGAGCTACACTGATTAAGCAAGGAGAAGCTGAAATCAGGTTTAAGAGTACCATCTTCATGACTGCAGTTTCTGAATAGGCTCAGTAATGGAGCCATAGGAGAATTGAGCGCAGGAGATGGTGTCAGGCGAGGTGTGGTCCCTGCCCCTGGGGACCCTCAGCTCTAAGGGGAGCAGAAGTACAGCAACACGTGCAGCTGCCGCTACTGCAGCACATGTGCTGCTTGAAAACAAGTTGTGCCAGACCCCTCCTGCACTGTTGGCAGTCCGGGCATCATATATACAACTTGCTTTGTTCTTTTTATCAGGCAAATGCCCCACGTTTGTGCAGAGTTCGTGCACAGTGCTTTCCCTAGCCATAAAGGCTGCGGGTCCCTACCGTGCTCCCTGCAGCGGTGGGTATGTCTGGTCCCTGTTGGGTCGATGCTGGAGCTGTAGTGGCACATTGCTCTCGTGTCTCTCGCTACCCTGGGATATGTTCTCGAGGGATCAGATACTGTTTCTCTGTCCATGAGGAACTGAAGTAGTCATTATCACATAGCAAATCCCTAAGTATTTTTTTTCCTCTTCTCTCTTCTAAGCTTGGATTGCTTTTCTTGGATGCTGTTTCCCTTGTTTTATGAGCTGTATGTGCCATTCTTGCCTGCTTAATACTTCATTTCTTGAAACTTTTGAATTCAGTCGCAATGCAGTGACCAGCAGGTCTGGCTATATTGTCAAGTCTTCCAAATTCTCCCTCAGTCTTTAGAAGTGTACTTAGGACAGGCAGAGATTTATTTGCATAACTGGTCAAATGGAGGTTAGTGTGAAATAAAATACATGCATGTGTTCCTCTTGGCCTCCCCCGACGCTGGGTCATGGCTGGCTTATTTTTTCTGGGTCCTCCCACTGTCAGAACCTCTCAGGGATCTGGGCTCTGGTCCACTTGCTGTCAGTAGTAGTTTACTTTGCTTCTCGGTAAATTCTCCCAAGTTTGCAAACCTCCCCAAAGGCTATCATATGACAGCATCCCTCACGTGATGGGTCTGGTCGTGGGGAAAAAAAAAAAATCTACTTTCTTGTAGTCCAAACATAGAACCCTTTCAATTATGTATGAGTGAAGTGTTCAAAGGACGTGAAACCTTTGAAGCTGGCTCAGGTGTCTCTTCTCCCCCCGCCCCATCCCCCACCCTCCCTGGTGCTTTATTGTAGTGGTGGGATGTATTTGCCATTCCCCGAATGAAATAGAGAGAGAGAGTGATGGGGAGAAACCCAGCCAGGGCTATACCAAGATAACACTTCTGGCTCGGGTGGTCCTCGAGCCACAGCCTCTGCCAGGTGGGGTATTCTCTGGGGAAGTACCGCCAAGCACATGTCCTCTTCTGGGGTTCCTCCCGAAGCAGTCGCTGCGGCTCTTCCTTGAGACGGGACTATGGAGCAGGTGGACCTGTGATCTGACAAACTATGGCCTTCATAGATGAAATGAAGCCAGTGCCCTGAAGCAAGACAGTTCAGTGGCTAAGTGATACACGGCTCTGTTAGAGCTCTCTGAGTGACTACAGGCCTAGTTCAAGTTTCACCTCGAGTCCTGACCCTGAAGTGTGCCCTGGCAATTCCCCTCTCAGATGTCCCTATAATTTGGGACCCAGCATGGGTCTGCTGTGTGAGGTGCTTTGGGCAGGGCCCAAGGACAGGCTGAAGTGAGGTCCTGGAGGGCAGCGACTCGTCTTCCAGAGGGTCTCGACCTTCAAAAGATGGATATTCATTGGCATGTGCTGCTCCTGGAGCTGAGCAGCCTGGTCCTCTCCTGCCTCCAAAGGTTGCAACCACAACACCGTCCTTGAGCGGTGAGGTGACACTGGAGAAGGTGGCTTGCCAAATACATGCAAGGACCAGTGTTGGCATCCTCAGCGGTTGATGTGTCCATGGCCAGGGTACCTGGTGTGCAGCTTTTGAAAATGTGACTCCAGTGACTACTAGCTCCTGGACTTTCCAGGCCCAATTCTCTCTGAGTTGTTGGTCGAGAGATTTGCTACCAGAATTCCCTTCCCTGATACTGGGGAGGGTTTGTAGATGAAAGGAAGGTGGTGTTACAGTGGAAAATAGCTTTTCCTTTCCACTCCTCCCTGGTGAATGTAAAATGTTTCATTCTGCCTAGAGTTTAGCTACAGGTTACATTTAAAGTGTTTGTTGAAGCTGAAAGTGGTTATACTGGTAGCTTAAAAGAAATAAAAGCAGTGACTTGAGACGGCAAGATAGGAGACAAAGCGGCACCAGGGAGGACAAAATTCCTATAATGTTTATATAAGGCTGTAAGAAATTGATTACAGCTCAGATAGGTTTTGTTGCATGCTGCTGGGAGGAATCATAAAAGTAATGCAACAAAGTTTTGAACACTGTGTTACTGCCAGTCAGTTTGAAAGCCTCATTTGCCACAATGAAAATCTTTCATTTGTTCTTGCTAACTCCAGTTGTGTTCACTTCCAACTTCTGCGCATTGCTGCTTTCAGGATTTGGGTCTTTTGGGCTGTAGTCCTTTGGGGATGAATAATTTCTTCTGTTCTCAGTCATTTACAACAAAAACAGAGCTCAGGATTTTGCAGAAGTCTGTTTCCCCACAAAGGTGTTATAACTGTTTTCTATAAGGCAGGAATTGTCCTCTTCTGCGATGCTAAGAGCTTTGGAAAAGCCTTTCCTAATGTTCTTCCCAATTTGTCCCACCCAATCCCATCACCTCACTGAACTGTGCAGGGCTTGGCACAGCGGCACATGGTGCCCAGCAGCGGTGCTGGGAGATGGCAGCTTTCCTGCAGCCCTCCTCCTGCTCTGGTGGGACCAAGCCCTGGACTCACACAGCTGTCCTGGAGGATGTCGGGGGTCCTCAGCAATGGCTTGGACCCCAAGCCACCCCCTTTCTTGCAGCTACGGAGCGAGTACAAGTAACAGATCTTGTAAAGACTCATTTGGGTTTTGGCATTTAAGGCATTTTACAGCCAGAAATTCTCTCCTCTCGCTGTCTTTCCACCTGCCCAAGGCAGCCTGTAATAAATCTCAGTGTCTCTGAGCATCTATAAGCCACCTCTGGTAAATGAAATTACTTTCACCTGTGTACTTTCTGATGCTCTCTTTCAGTGAATGTGCATTAAATTGTTTTTTTCAGTTGGATCTTCTCTAAAGCATTGGCATCTTCTGCCTCTTCAGGAACTGCATGCAGCAGCAGAATGAAAGACATAAAAATAAAACACATGGATTGCTCGTGTCCAGCAAGACTAAAGACTAAAAGTACTAATAAAAGAGACACAGGAGTGCTGTCTTCCTGTCTGCCACCTTGCAAGGTCCCTGGTTCCCCTCTGCAGGGCTGCTGGAAGGGGTGGTGGAGCAATTCAGGATGGGTTGCTCGTGGTGATGCTGAGTGTCCTGGGCAGAGACTGCCTAGCAGTTACCCTGGATTTGAGTTCTTACCTGAGAACAGAGTGCACACAATGCCTTGTCTTCATTTTTGTGGATAACTTACCGAGATGACTGCAGATGCTCATTTAGCCTTTGCCTGCTGGAGATTTTTTTGCAGAGCAGACAGGGTGGTTTAAGAGGTTATGAAGCCCATCTGCTGTTTGCTCATGCTGTTTCAAATGAGGAGAGTGTGTGTGCGGGTGAGGGTGCTGGCAGACCGTTTCAGCACAGGTAAAATGCACTTGGTCCAAACTGTTAGTCAACAGTCAAGTTCATGAGTTGCTGCAGCTGTTTTTTTAGCACACATCTGCATAGGTTCTTAGGTTACTTCAAGGAGAAGTCCAGTAAGCTGGACACAGGATTGCTGAGCTGCACAAAAGCAACTCTAAAATTATTAACCTGCTAATTTTAAGCCATTGCTTTACTTTGTCATTTGCATCAATGAAAGCAGCACTCACCACTTACCTTCGAACACATACCTGTGATGGAAAGATGGATTTTAATTGCCGTTTCTAGTTTCACTGATGATAGAGAATGGAGGGAGTCTGGATCTGATGTTCTCTGAGCAATCATCCCACCAGATCTCAGAAGATGATAGCAAAGTGCCGAATCCCATTTGGTCTGTTCCCACTAAGAAGGAAAATCAATGGAAGCACATCTGAAATAGCTGCAAACATGAGGAGAGGAGAAAATAATATGGCACTCAGACAAAAGGACTCAATTCTGTTTATTTTCATGTTAAGAGAATTGGGTTGAATGAGACTGTGTGTGGCATCGGTTTCAGCACATCTGGCATTTTGTGGTGTAGTTTTATGTGAAAATGAGGTGCAGTCTTAAGTTGCAGGATCTTGAATATTAGGATGTTTCATTTTAAACTTCTCAAACTAAAAAGTTGGTGTTTTGAGAGGACTGAGGTTTTTCACAAATCAGTGTCTATAAAGTTGGATTTCTGAGTTCATTTATATACTAGAAAAACTGTCTTGACTTTTTTTTACTGTTATTATTATTTTACTGTGAAGTGCTAAAGTATCTTTGAGCCTTCACTGGTAGTAGAGGGAACTACAAGATGTTCAGCACATCTGATACTTCCTATGTACAAGGTCCAACCACGGATTTGAGTGCCAGGCACCTCTAGTAAACATCTTGATTCATGTAATGTAAGCTTAGGACAACAAAATTAGAATCAGATGCTCTGGGGTTTTTTTTGTTGTTGGTTTTTTTTGTTCCTTCCCTGTTTCAGTCCTAAGCCAAATGGTTTACTGTGGAATACAGCTGAATTGCTTGCTTTATCTCATGAAACAAATACTCCTTTGTTCCTTTTTCAGACTGATATTTTCCTTAGCTCTGTGTTGAGGCTAGCTATACCCTACCTTCCCTCTTGATGTTTTTGATTTTTTTCAGAGTGCGAGCAGTCATAGCGGTCTTGAGTTCAGCCTTCACTGCTAGCTGACAGAGTTGTCCTTTCCATGCCAAAAGGAACCTGCTGCATAGGCAGTGGAGATATACTGATAAATTCTTTGCTTTTGTGTTAGAGTTTTTTTGTTTTGTTTCGATGTAGTGTGTATCACTTCCCATTTGAAACTGCTTTTATTGTATGGTTGGAAAAACCCTCTTACTTGGCATCGGCAAAGGAAGCAGAGTTTAAAAGGAAAGAAAAAAAGACTTTAATTTAATAAGCAGTATTTTGGGGTTCCTTTTGTTACGTGCTACCTTTTGAACTCTGTAAGCCAACATGCAGATCTCATTCACAATAGCGTCACTGTGTTAAGCTGCACAAGTAAACACTTTAAATGGGAGGAAGCACCTGCGTATCGCTATTGTCTCTCTTCTTCCATTAGCAAAAGCCTCTGGGCTGACTCCGTTCAAGCCAAACCTTCCAGTAAGTGGAAATCCACAGGCAGCAGTAGGCAGAAAGCAAACCTCACTGCCTTTGGGCTGGCGGAGTGAGCGTGCATTGAAGGACAGCCGGTCATGGAGGGGAGTGTGGGTGTGCGTGTAGGCACCCGCACACGGGTGAGCTACCAAGCGCTTGCACATCTCCTTGGCCTGGGCCCTGAAAGAGCAGGTTGTCAGAATTACAGAAGTCGGCAAGGTAGGTTCACACAAGGCTTACTGTACCTGAGGCTGATGGTGGGGCTGGGGAGGCTGATGAACCCTGAGGGCCATGGTGCTCTCAATGCATGTAATGCTCTGAAATTATTCCAGTCGTCCCACTTGTTGGATTTGTGTAATCAAATGTTTGACTTGATTGCTTTCCAGTTGAGTTTATACATTTTTATGGACCGGCACCGTTCCTTGGTGAGGAACTGGTTAAGATGTCACAGTTATAGATACAGCCTGTAAGGAGTTTACAAGACAAGCTTTAAAGCTGGAAAATCTGGCTTGTATAGAAGAGCCTTAAAGGCTAAAATCTCTTTAGTTTACCCAAGACAGGTCAGGAGGTGACTTATCATGATCTAAAAGCATCTGCAAACAGAAGATCTTTGCTGGTAGAGAACTTCTTTTGATCTAGGAAACAAAAGCATAAAAATGTTCTATCGACTTGAAGCTAAATTTGGGTAAGTTCAACTTAGAAAATACTAGGATGGATTTTCTGTCTCCATTGCTGTGTTAATACTATGCTCTGTGCCTAATGAGAAACTGGGAAGTGTAAAAATCGCTGGATAAAGTGCTTAGTGTTATATAGGAGATCTTGTTAGAGCAGTGTCACTTCTGGATTTCTAGGTTTTCAATCTCTACATGTTAGAGACATTTGGTGGTGGTGTAGTACCTGGGGAGTTGGAACTACATCTCCATTTATTAAGTGTTCATTTCTTGGGAGTTGGAGATACCTTTGGTGAGATGTTAGTAATTATTTTATTAATCCTTCTAACATCCAGTTTCCATTTAGGAGAAATTGTCTTTGTGCCCTCTAGTGGAAACACTATTTATTTGAAGGCTTCCAAGTTGGGAGAAGTTCTTGCAAAAAAAAGTGGAATGTTTGAGAAAGGCCATAGAGGAGCAGAGCAAGGCTGGAGAGATGAGGGGTCACAAGAGGCGGATGTGCTCTGTGCTTCCTCCGCTTTGGTACTCACAAAACTGCAACGCTAGTTATGTACGCAGATGTGTAGCTTTTCAAATAGAGGAGGTAAGGGAATGTGAGTAGAGAAAGAAGAGATCACGCCATGCTCATGTCAGCCAGGCTTGGTGAAATTATTCTAGATGACTTGAAGAAAAACTGGTCGCAGCAAGCTCTGAACCATTGGTGATTGCTGTCGATGTTCCCCAGGGATGTGGTGGGGAGGGAAGAGGAACAGAGCAAAGCCCACTCCAGACCTTCAATGGGAGGTAAAGGGAAGACCCAGAAAATGAAGAATCAGAGAATCTGACCCTGATTGCTCAAAAAAGTTCCAGAGGAATCTGTGAACAGCAGAGAGGAGGATGAGGATGGGGTCGAGAAGAAAAGCTGACTTGTAAAGGGGGAAGAAAAAAAATCAAATCTGTCCAACTTGCCTCTTTAATGGGTTAACTGGTTAGTGCATGAGAGGGACTGCTGATTTGATTAAGGCTTAGGGGCAGAATTTCTTGGTGAACAGCAAAACCCATCGGGCACCAACATGATGAGGTATAGGGAAGAGGAGGGTGGGGTGGCTCTGGAGGGAGCAGGAGGCGAATGACCGAATGCAAGAGGAGGAGCAGCGGGCCGGGTGGTACGCGGTGGTGGGGGCTGTTGTGGATGGCCAGCTCAAACAAGTCAACAGCGTCCGGAGGTTTTGAGAGAAGGAGTCAAATCTCTTTCTGAGTCATCATTACAGAAGCGTTGTGCACAAGACAAGGCTGATAATTGCTTCCCACTGCACGGAGGGGTGCTGGGCGGTGCAAGGCAGGAGGAAAGTAGTCACGCTTGCAAGTCTGGAGATGAACCGCACAGATGGGAGGCTCAGCAAACGAGGCCGGAGAGGGAAAGCTGAAGGAATTGTATTTGGAAGTATAAGCCTGAGTGCAGGCAATGCATTTTCTGACGTGTAAAAGATTTCTGTAAAAAGGATGATGATCAGCTTTTAGCACCCACTGGAGGAAAATACCTTTATTTGCCTGAAAAAAATATTAAAGGTGTGTGTTGGGGGAGAGTTTCTCACTAGGAAGGTAATGAAGCAATAGCAAAAGAAATTGTGAATCTGCTTCACTGAAGGATTTGCAGAGCAGTTAAACCGGTGCCTCTTGCCGATGGTGTGATTTCTTCCTCCAGTCTGTTTCCTTCTGTCCATCCACCCACCACACAAGGTCTATTTTACTCATTAACCCACCAAGTTAGACTTTTTATTTCTGTTGCTAGAGGTGCTTTCAGGGGCCAGGGTCAAAAGCAGTAGCAGTGTTGCAGGCTGTTACATGGCTTTGGGATATAAATTCTGCTCTCAGTGCAGTCATGAAAACTTCAAGCACAGATGTAGATCACAAGAAATTGCTGTCGTCCCATACATTTTTCCTTCCCTCTCACTGTTTCTTTCTGGAGCTGCTCATTTGGGATGTTATGAGACCAACAGATGTGAATGTGATGGAGTCCCTGCACACCCCTCCCATCACTGTCATCCTCCCTTTCGTTGTGCTGGACTGTCATTCTTGTTTATTTTGGTTTGAATTATAATTGCAAAAACTGTTACAGTGTTGTTTATTTGCTGTGTGTCATGAGTCACTGTTTATATTTGCTGCTGTTTGCATTGCCTCTCCTCTCCCTCTGTTTTATGCTCGAAGCCACAGTTTGCCTCGGAGCATCTTCTTCTGAGTCTACAATGATCTGTGCTCCTGTGAGTGCAGGAAAAAGCAAGCTGACAATGAAGATCCAGAATTAGGCTTCCCCCCCCCCCTTTTTTTCTTTCTCCTGGCATTTTGTAAGAGTCCTTGCTCGAATGAAAAGATTCCTTGGAGACTCCTTCCCTGAGATCTCTGTGCTTAATTAGTCTCTATCTTATTTCTGCCAGGTAGCAAGATCGATACTGCTTTTTCTGGCTTGCAAATTTCGGGGAAGGGGAGAAAATCATGTTAAAAGGGACTTTTTTGAAGTTAGTGAGATGCTCATGCACAATTCCATCGTCTGCTGTCATACTGGTGAAGTTAATCCCTTCATGTGCGCGTGTCACTGGGGTGGAGAGTCAGATGTCCTGCACAAAACCGTAACGCAGGAAGGGTTTTGAGGGGCTTTGCTCTCAAAGTCACAGCACAGCAGCAAGTCGTTTTTCCTTTACCATGCCTCAAGGTTCTGGTATGTAAAATGGGGATAAAGTTGCAACATCCAAGCCTAGCTCCCCCTGCTGCGGCTCCAGCCATCACCCTGGATGTTGAAAAGCTTCCACTGTCACTTGCTAGGTTTATTTTTGGTCCAGAATAATGTTTTGCGATGCATCAAAGCTTTGCATGTCAAGATCACTAAAGCAACCAGCTCTAATGCCTTTTTGTATCAGTCATGTCTTGGGACAGCTAAAGCCCAGGAGGCTTGCAGGTGCTTGGTGTTTCAGCCTGAAGGTGAGCAGAAGTTGTTCACATGCAGCATGTCTCTGCCAAATGGCACGTAGCAAGGTGTAAAGAAAAGACCATGACCTTGGTGGCTGGCAGGGCGGTCCAAGGGGTGGCCATCGCAACTGGCTTGTCTCAGGGCTGCCCAAGAGAGATCGACAAGTGCCTCAGTTTCCCTATTGAAGGAAAGGTGTCGGTGAGTCTTGCAAAGCACTTTGAGCTCTGCAGGTTGGAAATGCTGGGTAAGAGCTTCTTCTCGGCTGGAAAATCCCACTGACTATGGGTTTCTCCTGGTTCTGTAGGCTAAATGAAGAACAAAACTCTTCCTCCCAAGCCATTTTAGGAGGCTAAATGGTCCTAGAGGGTTTGCTTTGAAGCTTACAAGCTTGGTGTTGGCTGCTTACACCGCCAGTGCAATTTCTGTCTGAGGCAAAGGCAAATACCCAGGTGCTCTGGGTTGGGGTATCTGACTGCAAGGCCACAGTGTGGCCCCAGTTGCAAGGAGCTGCTGGTCTATCAGGAATTGACCTCCCCTCTGGGAGGGGCTGTGGGTGCTCTGGGTGGATGGGGCAGGAGGCTTCACAGTTTTCATGGCTTTGGGTGATCCCTCATGCTTCCTCTTCTTGCTCCTTGTAAAGCACTGTCATTGCAAGCCAAGAAAATCATACGGTTCCTTGTCTTTGAAATCTGAAAAGTAACGTCTTGCAAGTCACTCTGTATATTTATCAAGAAGAAACAGGCAATTTATTTGTGTCAGCTTAATGGAGTTTCAGCTTACACAGCTCCATGTGGGAGAAGTAAGGATGGGTCCCGAGTCTGTCTCGGGTTGTCCACCAGCTCAGCAAATGTTTGGTTATGAATCCACTGTAAAATAGCTCCAAGCTTCTTGTGCCTCAATTAGCAGCCGTGATAAGAGAGCAGGCAGGTTTTCAGGTATAAAATGTCCATTTTGACTGTTTAAGTGTTCTCCTGTGGTCCACAGAATGTAAATTTTTAAATCTTTTTGTAATGCAAAACCTTTTAACTATCTCCAATTTATAAATCCCTAGTTTGGTACTTGAGTGCCTGTAAGAAAATGCTCATCTTTTAGTGGACAGTAATCAGTGTCAGAGGAAATGGGGAATAGATGGCATGTTTTAAATGGTGTCAGTTCCAACGACTGGAATCTATAGTTTAAGTCACTTATATTTAATCATCCTTTAAACACTGAATTTCAGCCTCTGCTGCTTGACTCACAGGAAGCTGACAGCTTTTTAATGCCACTATGGTAACACTTGAAATTTCCTTAAGCTGCTGTACACTGCGACGTGGCTCTTTACCGCATGTGTTGGTGCTGCATCTGCAGCTGATTGTCCGAGCCTGGTAGCAGCTGGGTGCAGGAGTTGGGCTCTGCTTCACCTCCTCCCAGCCCCAATTTCGGAAGTCTCAATTGTTTTACCTTTTTACGGAGCCTTAACATCTGCTGTAAATACCACAGCAAATGTAACAGCTGCTGAGGGCGGGATTATGGATCTAGGGTCTGGGTATAACAGCTAAACATATTCTAGCAATTCAGCAGGTTGAAAAATAAAGTGGATAAAGCTGTGTGCATCATGCTCCGGATCTGTGCGGTGGGGTTGTTTCCTGCTGGAGTGTGGTTGCGCCTGGTTCAGACTGGGGTCCAGTGCCTGGGAGTGGAAAGCTTTGATTTTCTGCATTTCAGCAAGGAAAAGGTGCAATGTAGAGTGCAGCAGGTCTGGATCCTGCCCGGGGAGCAGAGCAGCAGTGCTCCCGGGTGTTTACGGGAGCCCACCGGCTGCAACCAAGTGTGTGGGGCTGTCAGCTTTGCTGGGTCTGTTGGTGACATGCACACAAGACACTGACTAGTCACTGCAGTGACAGTGTGCATGATTTAAATCTGCATTTTATAGGGGTACATGTATGTGGGTGCATATGTATATGTATATGTAAATACATGGACACATGTATGAAGAAGACGGTAAGCATTTTTAAAAAGCTGCTGAGAAGCCCTGTATGTGTTTAGGATCACATGGGATTCTGGTTCCTGGCTGCCTCCCTTCCGCCTGCTCCCTCGCCCCTGCCCCTATGGGTAGTCTGACTGCGGATGAAATAATTTAATGCAATTCTTGCTCTCAGCGACTGGTTGACGGCATTAGCAGGGTGGGAGTGGAATTTCATCCATAAAAAATACAACTAGGCTGCCGGGGAGTGAGCCCCAGCAGAAGAGGTTAGCAGCAAAGGGAACCCGTGCACTCCCTGCGGAAGGCAGAAGTTGGTTGCCTTTATTTGAAATTGCACGTTGAGAGGGCATTATAACAGACTGTTTGCCTACATGGGAAATAGGTAGTTTTTGTTGTGCCTAGCAGTCAAATTATATAGTCTTAAATTAGAAGCTGCCACTTCTATTTAGAACAAAACTTGCTTTTCTGTATATGCATGAGCATATTAGTGTTTCAAGCTTGCTGAGCTCTACGGAATGTGCACCGGATTTGCAAAGGAGCCCATTAGCGCTCGCAGAGGTTAACAGCAAGGAGGGGGCAGCAGGGAGGAATGTCTTAATGAGACAGGGTGAAGAGCTGATATGAGGACACGGAGCGCTTGGAGCCACCTTCTGCTGTGGGAAGAATCCGGCTGTCGCTGGAGGTGCAGCAAACTGGGGTAACGGGCAGCTCGGCGGTCCTGTCGCTGTGAGGGAGAGGAGTTTTCCAAACTGCCTCTCTGAGACTCTCCTGCGGCATTGGAGGTGGCTCAAATGTGGATCAGGAGACGATGGAGGAGCTTTGGTCCTTTACCTGTAGCCACCGAGTGAATCGGATGCGGAGGAGAAAAGACCCGTGGGCCTCGTTTCCCTGGGGCTCAGGGGTCCCAGGTCCAAGCAGAGCAAGAGGGTGGCAAGTTCAGCCTGAGCTGTGGGAAGGACTTAGCTGCCCAAGGACAGCCCAAGAAATGGGTGGGAGAACAGCAAATGACCGTCAGCCGGCGGTCTGTCCCCAGCACAGCTCAGAGCAGCCTTGAAGCTGCTCCCACCAGAGCTGCCGTCTGCCTGGGGCTGTGGCCGCAACTGACCCCTCTGACTTCCACAAAAAACTCTTGCAGATGCAGAGGCTCAGCACCAGCCGGTGGTGTGAGCTGGCCTGGGCTTCGCCTTTGCTTTCACTCCCTCCCGGGAGCACAGCCATGCTGCCTTTCCTCTGCCACCAGAGCCATCCTGGCTGGGGACGAGACACGGTCCAAGACATGGTCTAGTGGGCATGGACGATGGTTGGACTCGGTGATCTTGAAGGTCTTTTCCAAGCTAAATGATTCTATGGTTCTATGCCAAGGGACAGTCCGTGTCCTCCCCGGTGTGACGGGGATGGCCCCGGCCATCGGAGAGTATCACAGGGCGGCATCCTCCGCGTCAGGGCTGCGCTCCCCTGTGCAAGCCAGGCTGGAGGGACCTGCTGGGGCTGTCGTGGCTAAATGCATCTGGTGCCAGGGGTTCATCTTTTAATAATACTCCTTAATTTTAGAAGCGTTTCAGTTCCTGAGGTGGCTCAGAGTTGGCAGGCAATGCTGCGCTGGCTTTCAGTGGGAGTTTCACGGGCCTGGAACCCCACTGGAAAGATCTTACAATGGAATGTGGATCTTTTTGTCTGTGCGTTTACAGCTCTCCAGATTGCATTTAATTTTTTATTTTATTGTTTTAAAGACAGAGATCTCTGTAGTCACAGGAAGAACTAAAGGAATAATTGGGAATTTATTCTGTGCATGTCGCCTTGTTTCATGTTGTTTAAGTAATGGTAGGGAGCTCGTAATTTCTCTGAATTTATTCACTGCTCCGAATTACAGCATAAATTTGGGGGGGGAAAAACTCCAACAACTTAGATGTTCATGTAAGTTGTGGGATGAGCTAAAAAAAAATATAAAAGCATTTAGCTTATTTAGTGCCTGCTTCCCCTGAGATTTAAAGCAATGGTAACTGCCGAAGGTCTTTTAGCTCTAGGATTTTTCCAGTTTTGTAATGTAAAGGTTCATTTTTTGAGTTCCCTGGGCAAAAATGATGATCTAAAAGCCTTTTACTTAATAAAAGTGCATATTTCTACTTTATCGTGTGACTCCAGGAGCTGAGTTTTTTTAGAAAACCATCAGATATGTGTGAAAATCATCAGTCTTGGCAGCACTGAAGTTGTTAAGGAGCTGTATTTGCTCAGAACTGAGCGTATTGGGACTGGGTAGTTTGCAGCAGTCTGGCGTGCTGAACAGCGTGGCTTTTTTAAAGCTGCTGGTGCAAGTGCTTAAGATTCTATTTTGAAATTTATTTTCTGCTGCACTTGATAAAACTTTATTCACTGCAATGACTGACTTTTTAAAAGCAAAATCCTGGAGAACTGCAAGTAGCTTCTTTGGGGAAGCATGGATTTTGCTCTTTGCCAAGCTGTTGATGTCAACACTGTAAATGCAGGTACCGAGAGATGTACTGTGCACCTTTGCTCTTTGGGGTGCCTGGAGGTTCCCCACTTTCCTGTCGCAGGTGACATGTGCCTGGCTTTGGGTGGCTTCATTGTCATCACAGCGTGGCCTGTCCTCCTCCTGGGTAGCTCTGAGCTGTGCTGGGGTCCCAAAAGCAAGTCCTTGCGCTTGTGGCTGGGAGGTTGCCTTGGGGGCAGCACCGTGTATATGTGGGGGGGATGTGAAGTAACAGATGAGGTGGTGACAAATGATGCAGATGTGGCTGGATCCAGGATGGTGGGGGCACGTTGGTGGTGATTTATGCCTTTGTTCAGTAAGAAACATAGGGGGTGGACTAGAGTGGGAGTACTTAGGGACAGGCATAATGGGAATGATAAGGTCTGATTTACTGTGAAAAGGTTGGTGGTCTCTTGTGATTACAAATTTTAGCAGAAGAATCAAACAGCTGGTGACAAAAAAACCAAGCAATCAGAGGAAAAAAACAAAAAGACCCCCAAAACCTTGACAAAGCCGAAGTTTTTTCCCCAGTGTAACCAATTTCCAGTCCCATATGGGAATTGCTATACTCTGATAAAGCTTCTTTTATGGATTGCAGACTCAGAAGGGCCCTTCCCCAATGTTGGACTCTTTATTTATTGTGTATGTTCTTCCTTTCACTATACCAGAAATCTTTCTTCCTTGGAACATATTGTACCTGTCTGGTTTGAAAATTTAAAACCTGAACAGCCTATGTCATCCTTTCCATCCAGTATGGACCAGCAGGAGACCAAAGCCGTTCTGGTGGAGACTGGTGCATCCTCTGGGCTACTTTGCTGGGTCTTTGTAAGGAAAGACCTGATTTCAATTGAACATCTTTGAATTTTATGTTTTTATGTGAGCTGGACATGGATCCCTCCCTGCTCCATGGTGATGCGTGAGGCTGCCTGGTCCTTGCCTGGTCCCACCAGATCCTCCATCCCCAACATCACTGCCAAGCAGTGCCCCTGGCCCCTGGGAGAGTGTGTGGCTCCTGCTCAGGGCTAACCCTCACCTCCACCGCTCAGCTCCAGCAGCCTCCAGGCTAACCTGCCGTTGCCTCTTCAGGTAGTTTAACCTGTGCTAAATTTCAAACCGAAGAACCAGCCCGATACCATAGCTCTTGTGAGCACCAGGGGAGACCTGAAGAAAGGAGAGGGCAGGATCACACCTCTGTTACCTGTTCTCGTGCTGACGACCTGTTCTCTGGGCCGCTGAGGTGAGGGTACGTGTAACACAGGTCTTCAGCTGTCTGCCTTCTGGGCAGCTTCTACAACCCCCCGAGTCCCAACTCAATTAAAAGGGCATATTTGCAGATTGGGAAGACCTGGGGAAATGGCATCATTTATAAGGCAGATACGCTAAAAGCGGATATTTCTGTAGCTGGACATGCAAGTCAGCGTGCCAGCCCTGCCCCAGCCAGCCAGTGGGGATGCCAGCCACTGCGTGGGCACCCGCTAGAGCCTTGGTCCCTGTCCCAACCGTCTGGCCAGATTGGCACCGGTGTCTTGCATAAATCATACATTTATAAGAAGTTGGCTGATTTAGGATTTTCACCTGAGGTGCGACATGGATGTATTGCGGGGATCCTGCTGTGAAATGGGCAGAGCGAGCGCTCCAACTGGGAGACCGGCGGCCGTTCGGCCAAGCGTGGGTTTGTGTGCTGGAGTGCAGGCGACACATAAGGAAGCTATATGGAAATTGGATCGGATTCTGGTGCAAGATTTCTGGCAACCTTCGACTCCAGGGAAGCAGTAGTCCCTGAACCAAATGTGCGCTTCCAGCTGCGGGAAAGCAGCCTGCCGTTTTCATCCTTCTGCCCATTTCCCTTTCCGATCTATAAGATTTCACGTCTCTGCTCCAGCAGCTTTGGTTATATTGCCAGCACTGTTTGGATACTGGAGGAGACTTTTTTTTGACAGTCACTTGGGAGCTGTTCCTTATTTGCCTAAGTTCTGGGTTTACAGTGATGCAAGCAACGTGATACTATTTAGCAGCTATAACAGAGGTCAAGGCCCTGTTGTCTTAGGTATTGTAAAAATGCCTTGTAAAAGGCTGTACATTATCCAAGCGTGCTACAGGCAAGGCAAGCAAAAGGAGGAATAAACCAGGCCTTCACAGCTGCTCCTTATAGATGAGAAACTGAGGCACAACCAAATGTGCAGGTGTGTTTTGCCAGCACCTGAAATGAGACCCAGCTCTCCTGTGTTTTGCTATAAAAGACTTTTTGTTTATATGGGTTGATTTAGAGGCAGTTGCTAAAACGGGCTATGGCGGCGTGCGCTTTGCTCGCTGCTTTATCCCCTTTTGAGTTGAAATGCTTTGAAACGGATCCAGGATAAAGCTCATCCACTGCTGGGACATCTCTAATCTACTTTCAGGGAAGCTTTTTATTTTTTTTTCTTCCCCCTGAAACCTGGCTGGGGAGGAACCGGGAGCATGCTCAGTGTCCCGCGCCCAGGTACGAAGCAGAGGAGCGCCGGCGAGCACACCCTGCCAGACTTGTGTGTCTTTGCCTGGGGATCCCAAATCGGAGCGAGTGTGTGAGAGGCAGGTAAGGAGTGCTGAGCACGGGCTTGCACGGCGTAACTGAATCCCAGGACAGGTTTCTTCTTCTCCCTAAGACGCAAGGAAGAGGCTTGAGTAAGAGTAAATGAGTCTGAAAGGAGTTTCTCAAGGTGCAGCCCCCGGGCTGCTGCTGCGGCTCTTTGTCTGCTCCCTCTCCAGCCCATCCTTCGGAGCCATCTTGAGAGCTCAGGTTGATTTGGTGTGTTTCGAATTGAGTTCCAGGTCTGCTGGCTGGCAGGGCAGGGTTGCCCATCAGTCAGCCTGGCTTGCGGCGCACGTCTGCGTGCTCGGTGCCAGCGTCAGCTTTGGCTCCAGCTTATATTTTTGGAAATTAAGTTTACAAGCTGCAAGTATTACCAAGAAAAGCTGTTGGGTAATTTTTTTTTTTCTTAAAAAAAAAAAAAAAAGAAGAAAAATGCTGTTCAATTTTTTGCTTCTTTGAAAATAGTAAAATTCTTACCCTGGTGGTTGTTAGGTGGCTGCCGGAAAGGGAGGTGCTATAGCCCTCTCCCCGCGTAGCTAAGAAGTCCTGTGTGTTCTTTGCTGCATTGAAATGCTAAATATTTATGTTACATTTATGTTTCCTTGCCGTGATCTTTACTTATAGATCATTGTGGTTATAGTTCCTAAATGATTTGAGCTCTAATAAATAGTTTATTCTATTTCATATCAACAAGCTAAACTAATAACTTCATCTTTTAGGAAATAAATTCCTTTTATTTCTTAAGGTATTGTTTGCTTTTACTATTAAAGTTGTTTACAAGAAATTGTTTTCAAGCAATATATTGTTCACTTGTGTATTTTGAAAGAATAACAATAAAACATTATTGTGCTCCTGATTTCCCTTTGAAAAGGCAAAGTAACCCTCCAAGCACAGTTGCCTTCCTTGCTGTAATGGTTCTGCGCTCTTTACTATTGTGTTCCTTAAATAAAAAGCACAAGATGATCCTGCCTTACAGAAACCTAACAATTGTTTTTATAAACAGTGTGTGCTCTTGTATCTTGCAAATAACTAGGTTCTTGTTTATAATTGTATCTTCTTAATGAGAATTCAAGTTGCTGGATACTTCCGTGTTTTTTGGAACTAATTGTACCATCATTTTAAAAAATGCTTTATGTAATTGAGAGTCATTAACTTCTGATATAATGTGATATAAATGGAGGAAGTCGATATTTGAAGGGCTCTCAGGGCACAGATGATCCCAATAAGGATCGCTCTGGACGGGCATTCAGTGAATTCCTAAATTTAAAGCCGCCTGTTGCTTCTGGCTTGGTGCAGAGGTAAGTACCAGCCTGTCCATGGGAACTGGGTTGGGCTCATGAAATTGGGAGGACCTGTGCTTCCCAGAGCTAAGCATAGACTTAAATATATTACTGAACACAGCCTTAACTTGTTCTCCCTATTGCCTGCACCTGCAGGTACTGGAGATGGTCAAGGGCCTGTGGGGGTGGTGGTGGTTGGGTAGATGTTGTTCTTTGCTTTGAAGGGCTGGTGATAAAAGTTAGTCTCCCCACCCCCAGTCATCTTGTCTGGGGATGCAAATGATTCCCTGGTGACTGATGGGAAAGGGAAAGGTAGGCCTTTATAGCTCTGACCAAAGCCACAGGAGAGTGCTCCTAAACGCATAGAAAATGTTTGCAAGATGAGCTTGTTGGGACAGCATCCTCCGCAATGCTGCAGGACCGGGGGCAAGCCGAGCAAAAGCACCCAGCTCCGGGGAGAGGAGAGGAGAGGGCATGCCGGGAGGGTGCTGCGAGGTGTGAGCAAGAGCTGTAAATCCTTCTGAAGCAGTTACAGCTGCTGGAAACTTTACCATAGGCACTTGAGCTGCAGGTGGCTCGGGGCGAGGGTGCTGGGGAGATGGGTGGGCGATGGATGCTGAGCCGGTGTTAGTGCTGCTGCTGCCCTGCCGGCCCCTCGCCTCAGGCAGGAACGTGGCAGGAAAGTTGTTTTTCTCCATCAGATAGAAGCCGCTGATTATTTTCACCTCCAAACTATACTGCCAGGTGTGCTGCTGAGTTTCAAAGGGATTACCCCATCCTAGAAATACCGACTGCTGTTGTTTGCTGGCTGTGCCCCACACGCTTTCCCAGCAGCATCTTTGTGATGGTCCATGGGTGACAGAAGCACCTGAGCTGGGCACAGACTGGTTTCCTTGCGAGGATCGCCGGGCTGTGGGCAGGATCCTTGGCTCTTCTGCTGCTGCAGTGTCGATATGGCTGTCCTGAGTTTCTCTCCGTGCTTGACTGATGGTGGGAGAGCCAGCATGGTTCAGGGGAAACTTTGGGTTGTCTCATTCATCCATCTTAGTCATGTCCTTCGTAACGCTGATCCTCTCCTTCTCTCCTTTCTGTCCGTCCGTCTTTCTGTCCGTCCGTCTTTCTGTCCGTCCGTTCATCTTTCTGTCGTTCTGTCTTGAAGTAACACTGCTGGAGCCCAGAGGCTTTACCTTCTCTGTGTAGGATCTTCTGACAGCAAAGCTCCAGGGATTCATCCCTATTATATAATGCTCGTAATCCCTCTAGTTTCTGCAAGTAACGTGAAACCTCCCCGCTCTGCCTGCACACCACAGCAGGGGTTGTCAGGCCGGGGACGTGGGCTGCCTGGCTCCTGTTAAAGTCAGCCCTGCAGAGTTTTCCTTTGAGAAGATGGAGCTGCTTTCTCTTGCTGCTCACCATCTCCTGTGGTATTTTCCATCTCCAAAACTATTTCCCTGTGAATGAGTTTAGCAGTAAAACAAAGCCCAGCAATAAATGGCCTTCCAAAACTGCGCATTTTTAGTCTTCTGATCTCGATGCCTTTTGTCTTTGGGCTGTTCTGACCTATTCATGTCAAGAGTGCAAAGAATCTGTGAGACTGATAAATTTGTACAGCCCCTGCATAGTCTAAGAGAAGGTCTAATTTGATCTGACATTTACTAATCTGCCAAGACTTTCAGTGATTTGTTTTCATACCGAGTTGAGTTTCATATGCCACAGAGAAATGGGTAAACATATTGCACTGGTAACAACAGCAAGTATGAAGCCAAGTTTTTTGTATTAATGCAGTTCAAAATTCCTTTCTGCTTGCTTTTTATGGGGATTTATTTCTTTTGCTAATTGTCAGGTTGCTAATTTCATTCACCTGGTGAAGTGCTGGCAGAGTATTTGCTGTGAATTTTTTGAGGCTTTTTGTTTGGTTTAGTCTTGCATTGCATTCATATTTTCCTAAGTCTGTCGCCTTAGCGCGCGCCAGTTGTAAAAGTGATTCCAAATATCAGATTGTTTTTCTACCCCACACGTGTCACTGGTCCAACAGCAGCTTATATAGTGTATAGATATTCTTGAATTTATGTCCTTAAATGGTTCTCACAATAGGGTGGGTAGGTCCCTGATTGTTTATGTGTTTCTGGCACTTTGTGAGTAAATTAATGAAACTGAAATTCCCCACTGCATGGTTTTGATGTTTGGTGGGCTTTGTTTCTGTTGTTTTTCTTTTATTTCTATTTATGTAAGTATTTTAGGATACCCTGATTAGGTTAGGTAACACTAGAAAGAGTGGGTTTTAGACCTGGAATCTGCATTCACTGAAATCAAGCTAGGAGTTTATTCAACCCCCTGGATCAGAAGAACTCATTTCACAGTTCTAACTGTTATATCTGAAATCCAGAGGGTGTCAATCCCTTTTTTTTGTAAATACTGTTCCTTTACAGAAATCCATAGTGATGGCATAAATGCAGTACAGGAAAAATTAGTTGTCCTTTTAAGAAAAAAACCAACCAACAACCACACACTACCTGCAAAACCTCACACTATTAATTTTAATTTCAAGCCTCAACGGTGTATTGCCTGCCACAAAATAAAGCACGGTAAAGGATCGGACAGTAAAGATGCTCGAACGTGGGGTACCAAATGAAGGTGCTACCTTGGAGTATCCCATCAGTTCGGAGTTTGTTTTCATATTGCCTTGAGAAGTCTGTTTTGACAGTGCTGTCTGTTTTGAAGGTGAGACATTGGGTTAAGGTTTCCAGGACCAAATTTCAGGCTCGTGGTCAAGTGCAGCCCGGCTGGGGTGTACTGCAGTGCTCGGGACTCCCTCTCTCCAAGGTCTCTGCTCTCACCATGCCGGTGGTTTTGCTGCTTCTTTCAAGGAAAACCCAAATTGGTACTCTCTGCATGACCTTATGTCACATAAGCTTTCATTGCCCAATTTCCATATTGGTTTCCTTCCTTGCAAACCCTCTAGCTCCTTCCTGGGCGGAAGACAGAAGGGAGTACAGGGGTGGGCTCTGTTCCTGCGTGGGAATTAGGTGGTGGTGCTTGCGAGGGCACATTAGCCCCTGCTATGGGAGGCAGGAACAGCCGTATGTCACTCTGCTTTCATAACTCCAGTAACATCTCTGCAGCCCTTTATCTGGGGAAAGGGCTCCAGCCAGCGTAGCCGGCCCCGGGGCCTTGTGGCACAGTCATCTGTGTCCTTGTTTTATTTCCTCAGCTTGTATTTCGTTAACCTTTTACCCTACTTGCTTTCTGCAGACTAATTTCTGACAGGCACAAAAGCAAGCTCAGGTTTTCTGGTCTCCTCCGCACGCCCGTGCACACGATCAATAGACTCGACCTTTCTGATGGATGCTCGTGCTCCTGGAGCAGCTGGTGGAAGTGCCGAGGTCCTCAGCATCCTCCTCCTTGCCTGGTGTGCCATCCCTGCCCGGGGCTGGGGAGGGATGCCTGCTTTAAAACCATGCAGAGTAGTCTACAGCCTTGTAACCTAACAGCAATCGGCAAGGAGTTCATTCTTTCTGGAATTAGTAAAACATTAATTGGCTGCCAGTAAACCTGGAGTCGAGCACAGCTGGCCATGCATTTTGTTTGGTTTGGTTTAAAAACTATTTAGGATAAAATCTGTTGACAGCTTAAAGCTGTGTAGCAAACTTCAATTTTTTTTTTCTTTTTATTTTTTCATATTCACACCACGAGTAAGTTGGCAGAAGGTTTGGGATGTTCACTAGCTATATTACAGTTTTTGCTATCAGCATATTAACTGCACACTTGGCATTTTACAATTGCAATGACTTTATATTAAGCAATTCCTTTGATAATTGTCAGTGGGATTCTGGGTTGAGAGAGCATTCATTGTGCCTGGGTTCTTTGTTAGGGTTTAAAAATAATAGCAAGTTTTGAAGACAAAGGTTTTTAGAGAGGCCAGCTTGCTTCTCACAGGGACTTTTAATAACTAACAGGATACTCATGTCTTTAAAGCTGTAGGGAAGCTCTGAGCCACCTTTGAACTGTAACTCCTTTTGCTCCATTAGGACTTTTGCTATGTACAAGTCATTGCTTAAAAAACCACATATATATATATTTTTTTTTTCTCTCCTCCTGAAGAGAGCTTATTGTTCATCGTGTCAAATGCTGTGAAGCTGGGTAGGAATGGTGGCTCAGAGTAGAACTCTCTGCTTCCACCACTGCTTCTTCTGGCTGATGTCCAGGGTGACAGGGGAGAAGTTTGTGTGTCCATTTTGGCAGACACAGCCTGTCTTTGCCCAAATATTGTGTAATTGGAAGTGTGGCATCAGGGGGGAGTGGTGCCAAAAGCTGGGGTGCTATGCAGTCAGGTGGACCAGACTCCATATGACGCGAACTGTCTCACAAAGAGTCATAATAAATACATTTGAATATGTTAATTGACAGTACTTCGGACTGTAAATGGGAGAAGTTGGTGAAGGAAAGGGGATTGTTTGCTTAATTTCAACTACTGCTGCTGTTTAGGCTTAATCAGCCCTGAAACACTTATGCTTGCCCCCCTTCATTTATTTATTTGTCAGCCCCTGTCCATCAGCTTGCACCAATTTGCTGCGTAAGTGTCTTCACTGTTTAAACCTTTCTTCTCGCTTGCAAAAAGTGTGGCTGTGGATTTTTGGTTTGGAATAGCCCAAATTTCCAGGTGGTCTCCAACCAGCTGAGGGATTTCAAACCTCACGGCCCAAATCAGTGCTGTTAGTTCCCAAACCGTGCATCAGGAATCATGAAAGGCTTCGTTTCTGCTGTGGTCTCCAAGCTCTAGGTTGCTAAGCTGCTTGATGTGACCCCCCCATGGTCCTGGGAGCACCGAGATGGTGGCGCATGCCTTGGACATTGGTTCTTCTTGGCTAGGACTTGTGTCGTCTTGTGGCCCACGACAGGCAGTGGGTGAACTGCAGGTGCAAGCCAGCACTGACGTGCTGCGAGGTGGTGTGCCGTCAACTCTGGAGATTGGACATATTGCCTTCTGCAGGCTCATCTCAACCTCCTGAGGAATTTGGCTCAGGCTGGTGATAGAGGTGGTGTCTGAGACCTCACCCTTTTTTAAAATAAGCCTAGACTGAAGCTTATGTTCCCATTATTGAGAAGGAACGGCTGCAGCAGGTATGTGGGATGTTACACGTTGCAGGGCAATCAGTAGAGAATTGTTTAAAATAGTAAAGGCTTTTTTTATTCCTTTTTTCTCTCCTCCTTTTTTTATTATTATTATAAATGACCTAGGCAGTGTACTAAAGAGTTTGATCCTGAAAGTCTTAGAAATGCTGGCTTAGGCCCAATCATTTTTATTTGCTGAGGTTAAGTAGGATATGATTTTTTTTATATGCATCAGAAGAAGCTTATACATGTGTGGCTTGTTTTATGTCTTCGTTTTTCTGCATATGTCAAATATTTGAACTTGTAACTCTTTGCTCCCTGGGATGCTTTGTAAGAGAGGCCGAAGCAGAGAGATTCTCCACTTGCATTCATCACACTAAATGTTGTTGCATTAGTTCAACCTGATTTGATATGAGTCAGACCATAAGCTTGGTAAAATTCATCCCCACTTCACCCAGGCAGGATGGGCCTGGGCAGCCCAACTCATCTATTAATGGTAAAGTGGAGCTCTTCCAGTGGTCTGAGTGGCCTTTGGATATATATATTTTTTAAATATGTAACATGATCTTTAAGTACAACTTTCGCACCTGCACAGTTGCAATAGATGGTTTTTGTGAATGTGTATCTCCTAGAAAATGAGCTTTTCGTCCAAGGGACCTGGAGGCAGTTGTTCTGCCGTTATCGGAGAGCTTTAACCGCTCTCTGGTGCACCCCAGGTTGTGCCATGGGCCTGCTTAGGTCGAACAGCGTGAGCAAGCGCACGGGGAAGGAAGCACTGCTAGCCCACTTCTCTAAGGGTTTGCTTAGACGTGAAGGTGGATTTGAAAGCTCTCCAAGCAGAGAAAGGTCTCCATCCAGGGTCGTCTTCTTGCCCTGGCAGGAAGGACCTGTTCCTTACGAGGAGGAGGGTGTTTGTTGTCTGTGTGTTGTTACCCCAAGTAGCGACTGTTTTTTAAAGGCCAAGAGCATTGCAGGGGTCTTAATTCTCGTGCCCAGGGTTTGTTGTCCATGGATTTAGCATTTTTGTTAACTGTTTGCTGAACTAACGGGACTTTGATACAGTATATTAAAATAGTCTTCTTTCACAGCCAACTAGTACATCTGGGTGAGTGATCTGGGATGTGTCACTTCTTCTGGGAAGTCTTTTTAAACATCTCTTCCTCATCTTTTCTATATAGTAGTACCTTCTTCTATGTCCTTTTTGTTCAAGTATATAAAAATGGGAGATTGTGTTCTTATTAATCCATTCTTCAGTAGCTACAGATGAAAAAATGCCATTAAAGCTCTGTTGTAATTTTAAAAGTAATGCATCGTCAGGAAATAGAATACACTTTTTTTTAACAGGATGGATAATTAACCACTGAAGCAATTTATCAAGGGTTACCCAGTGGGTTCCCTGATGTGGAAGGTGTTAAATCAAGCATTGATGTATAGGGAAATGCTCTAGTTAAAGCAGAAGCCAAGGAGGAATTGATTGATATGATGTGGCCTGTGTGACATGGGGAGATGGGAATAGATCATCTCAGGATCCCTTGAGGCTATAAATCCATATGAATCTGTTACCTATAAATACTGATAGAAGATTAGACCAGGATGTGTAAAATGCCTTTAATTTCTCTGAGTGACCGCAGTGCCATATTGAGTCATTGTTCTGGGCCCAGGTCGGTGTCACCTTGTGAATTAACAGGGTGATTTAATGAGCACTTCTGGGTTGCTACCTCATGTGGCTTAGCTGGTGAGAGGGAAGAAGATCAGATGCTCAGAAACTGAGATGTCTTTACAGAGCAGATTTCACCGTAAGAACTGCCCCCCTCCACTTGTGGCAAAAAAACCCAAACTGAAATAATGAAAGAATGTGTATTTTATGCTTTTTTTTCCTAAGGAGAAGTGTCAGCGGTGAGGAATTTTTTTAAATTTTTTTTTTTTTTAAAGAGACTAAATGGATTTTATTGTTGTTGTTAAATACATTCAACAAAAAAGGAAGCACATACTTGCTTACTCCTGCAGAGGAGAAAAACTTAGAGGCTTTCAGGTTTTAATAACTCCTTGCTTTGAATTTCATCTGGTTCTGATTGTAAAACGAATCCCCCATTTCACAGCTGAGTAACGCTGGCAAGTGTTATAAACCTGTGGCCCAACTCGTCCTTCAATTTAGAGATACTGCCCACATTTTGCAGGATTACTGAGAAAGTGCTTAAGAAAATATTTTTCTAGTTGCGCTTCTGTGTTAGTCATTGGATTCATAGTAAGGGTTATCTTTTCTTTATATCAGCATTTACTTCATCACAGATTTGTGCTGCGTCCTGTTTTGAAAGTAATTGCTAGCTAAATGATGGTGTAGCTGTAGTTCATGTGGGAAGTGCCTGCCCGTGAATACTAAAAGCTTGTGGAGTGATACCTGGTATATTGTGGCTTAATGGAAGTGCTGTGTTTGATCCAATCTATATCACTTTGCTGTTAAAAGTGTTGAGAGGGTGCATATAGTTGGATGAGGGAGTGAGAACTTAATCATGGTTTTTAGAGATGAGGTGCTTAGACGTAGAAACAGATAGAAAAAAAAAATAATGCCCTGAGTTGGCTGATTACATGGAGTTTTACTGTAAGTGTTTTGTTTTTCAGCAATGACTTGATTTCCCACCCCTCCCACCCCCCTGTCCCCTCCAGCTCAGTGTTGATGGGACTCAGCAGGTCTCCATCTTCCCCACCGAAGGTAGTGGCTATAAGGTAGCGGCGTCTTGAGCCAGGTGTTTGCTGGTGCAGGGGCTGCTGGCAGCAAGGCTAGTGCCTGCCTTGTCCCAGCCTGTCCCCTTCGTCCCTGCTGGGCACAGGGGGGACGAAGCAAATGGCAAATAATGCCAAAGCCCCGAGGAGCCTGGCTCTGTTTTCATAAAGCCAGGTCAGCTGTGCTGTCCTTACCTTGACTGTTGCCAGGGATTAAACACCACCCCCTCTCCCGCCCAGTTTTTTGGCTTTTTTTTTTTTTTTTTTTAATACACTGGTGTTGCTGTGCAGGGATGCTGCCCGGCGGAGGACGCGGGGCCGGAGGTAGAAGGATGCTACGAGGTGCCTCCAGCATTTAGTACCTGCTGCAGTCGCTTGATCAGGTGCGGTCAACAGATCTGGGCGCTGCCTTTGAGATACCGATTTTCTTGACCAATGGATTCAAAGGTCTATCTGTCTCTGCTTTACTGTCGCTATTTATTGCTTCAGTATTTGTTTGGCAGAAGGTTTTTGTGTTTTAATACCAGCCCTGCAGTCCGTTGCCAGGAAATTTAGAACCTGTGAGCGATTTCAAAGGCCATCTGACTCCAATGCTTCCAGCAGGATTTATGGTTTTGGTGGTGCAGAGTTACAGTGTCATAAGCTTTTTATTTGTTCGTATTATATCATGGGCATCTGCAGACTGTTGAGTCCGTCTCTCTTCAGCTGTTTATGTGCAAATATGTCTCTGATCTTGTGAAAGGAGGTCATTCTTTATTTCCACTGACTGTTGCTCCAAGAAAAAGCCTCCCTGATAAGTCATTAAAAGAAAATGGAATTAGTCGTGCTAAAACCGATAGCTGCAAAATGCATATGACTGTAAAGCTCGCATGAAGGCTGAAAAAAGTTCTCATTATTTGGAGTATACTCCAAATATTCAGTATCCGTTCAGGTTTTATTCTGGTACATCTGGCCTGCTGCATGCACTTCAGCTGGCAGTGGAGCCTGGGGTGTGTTGCCAGGGCTGCAGTGGGATTCCAGAAAGACTTAATTTCATTTCTAATTGTTGCAAAGAATAATTTATTTAGCAGTTAAGCTCCTACTCTGTTTCCTGCCTGGCTGAAACAGTAGCAAGTTCCCTTACTTCTGAGGTGACTTCTGAAATTGTGACTTTAGGTGGAATCTGAAGGTTGCAGTGTAGAGGAATTAAGGTCTCGTCCTTTTGCTTGCAAATGACTTGTGAATTCCGAGCCAGGACTTATTACTTACACCTATTTCTGGCTGGTTATAAAGTAAATGTGTTTATTACCATATGTGCTGTTGTGAATTCTAGCAACTGCCAAATGTAACAGAATAACTAGGTTCATTTTTTTGGAGTGCTTCGCTGGGGATCTACCTTTCTTTTTTTTTTTTTCTTTCCTCTTTAACCTGACAAAATAAAATATCTTTTTCCAATAGGTGTGACATGTACTTCAGCAGGAAAACAAAAATATATTTTCTAGGTACTGGTCAGGTCTCCTAAGAAAGGGCACTAGGCATTAATGAAGGAGGGCAGAGAGAGAGAAGAAATCTCAGGATCTGAGCCTGCGGATGTCTGAAACGATATGTGTCTGTGTGTGGGTACACGGTGGGTGCTGGGTCGCTGTGACATTAAGTGGCTTGCCTGCCAAACTGCCCTGTTACCATTGCTTTATGAAGCAATGCAGTCATGACATTACCGGGTCATTTTATTTCTGCTTAAAGCTTTAACGTGTTCTGTTGAAGAATATGATGCATCCAAATAAAATCCACTTCTGTGCCATTAATAAAAGGTGTGTAACAGAGTTCAGATCACTGAGTGATAAAAGTCCAATTTTACTCTTCCCCCCAGTTTTAGCCATGTCTTTCAAACATCATCTGCAGATGTCTTCATTATCCATGTTTGCTTGTTGTGCCCTGGACAAGCAACAGAGATTTTTGTGGGAAAGCAATATCCTTTACAGGGTAGTATAGTTGAATGACTGTATGCTTTTGCTAATACTGCTGCAGAAAAGTTACATACAGTTCCCGAGTCCTGGGCCGACAGCATGCCATCGGAGCGTATGCCATACTGGCAGTGTAACCTTCGTTCCTGTCTTCCTAGTGTTTTATCTGGTATACGTTTGCTTATCCAAATATTACTTTGGGTTTTTTTTTATAGCTGTCACCTGCTATTCAGCTCAGAATAGCAAATGGCAGAAAAGAGTTACAAATAGCATCAGCGTTTTCTTCAGTTTATTTATTTGATGGCTTCTCTGTATAGCTATTTGAAAGGGGAAATATAGAACAGTGGTACGATATTGCGAGGGCAATCGAGGATTTGTGGTTTTGTCATCCCAGGCAGTAACCAGCATGTAGCAAAGGTGACAAGCCTTGTCCTGGAGAGCTCCATCTTTGTCTTTTGATATGTTTTTTTACCCTAGTACTAATCCCCTCTTGTACTGGGATTTCTAGCGTGGCAGAGACGGAGTGGCACCTCTGTTGAGCCACCTCCAACAGGTCCAGAGGCGCTGACAGAAATTGCACTAGTGCTTGAGGCATCAGTCCAAGCAGTCCTCTAAGGCGGCCTTAAGGAAGTGCTCTGGAAACATCTCTTCTGGGTCTTTTGCCAAATGTTTCAAACAGGGAGGGTTTTTTGAAATGTAATATAGATTATTTTTGTAAGGAAGGTTAGATGTTCTGAAACGCATATTTCTCATGTAGGCACCTTGTTCCCTAAGCAGGTTCTCTTATAACATTTTAAAAATGAACCCTACTGTGCTTTACGGTGAGAACGGTGTCAGCTGGCACATTATCCGTGAATTCTGGAGATGTTGTTGGGAAGAGTATTGGTGTTGACTCGGGTGTTCCGCTGGGTTTTTCACAGGTGGATTTAAAAGGGGTACTGTAGCGTCAGTAGATGCTCCACTTTCTGCTGTGAGTAATTGTCTAATAGTGCTTTGTAGCATGTAACTGTCCTGCACATCTCATCTCGGATGCAGCTCTGTAATGCTAATTCTTAAATACAGTGAGATGGTGCATTAAAAACAGGCTTTATTTCAGTTTTCTTAGAGACAGCAAGATAGGTGAGGTACCTTGCATATTTTTCTTGAAGTCAGTGGATTGTTGACGTCACATTTGTAAGTGTTTGAGGCTGGGAAGCAGCTGTATAAAATCCTGAGGAATCCTTCAGTTGTGGGGAGGAGCTGTGGGGGAAACAGGGTGTCTGGTGGGAGGAGGACTCCAGGTGTGGCCTCCAGGATGGTCTTGGCGAGTCATTCCACTTGTCCGTGCTTCAGCTCTGCTGTCTATGAAATGATGATAATGATAGCAGCTGACTTCTTTGAGCTTTGCACATAGGGATGGCTGTGTCCTTAAAATCTAGACCTGTGACAAGCAAGTTTTGTTTTCACAGTTGCATTGCTATGAAATTCTTCTGATGCTGTTGTTCCTTTTATGAGCTGGTCCAAAAGGACCATATTAATATAAGCACAAGTCTCCCACTCAGTTGTGTGGTTTGCATGCCCTGATGTGCCAGGCCATGGTCCGGAGCTGAGGTGGCCATGAGATGGTCCTTGTCTCTGGGACTGTGGGGAAGGGCTTTCTGGGGAACCCAAGACTAATTCCAGCCCTTTTGCTATTTTTTTTTTCCTCCCTACCTCCCCCGCAGTGCAATCTGGCTATTAATATCTGCGGAAGTTTAATAAAAACAAAAATAAATATGGACTATTTCACTTACTTCACTTCCACTGTAATTGCCAGCCATATCTCCCTCCATTATCCTTTCATCTTCTTTTCAGACTGGCTAATAGTCGCTTAGTGATTACATTTAATGGCGTGAGAGCCTTTTAGTTTGGATACCTCACTTTTTCTCCCCTGTTGCTTATAGAGATGTTTACATTTTTAGCCAGAGCTATGATTTGTCTCCTATATAATTGCATGGAAAGTAACAGTTCACATTCCTAGACGGGCATCCTGAATTTGTTTTGATACCATTTCCTTTTTAATGCATTTCCCACACTCGTTTCACCCTGTACAATCTCTTGATTAGTTTAACTGTGGCCTTTCCTGTAGATTTATTTCTTTGCAGTGAACTGCATATCTTGGCCTGCCTAGTGCAGCCCGTAGGGTTAAGTTTCAGAAATTCATGGCAAGCAGGTTGAGATGGAGGAAAGTACGGTAAAGGAAATATTTCACTAGGTCCTGCTTCATGTAGCTGGGGTGTGCAGTTTCATTGGGACGCTCTCCTTGCATAGGTGCAACTGGTGCTTGGAGCACTTTGCTGGTGGAGGTGCATCCCGGTGCTGGAGCAAAGCCAATGCTGGCAAAAGCTCTTTGGTATTGGCTAACTGACCGTGCTTGGACAGGATGGAAATGTCACTTAAAAATTATCTGCTTCATCAGTTTTACTGGTGAAAATATTCAGGATGGAGCTCATCCAGGGAGAGCGCCTGATCTCACATCTCGCCTGCGTGGCTGCTGATGGAAAACCACGGCGCTGAGCAGCACGGCTGTGCCGGTGCATCTCTCTGGCCGCGGGCAGTGGAAAGGGTTTTGGCACAGCTCTCTGAGCTCGGGCTCGTCCTTGTGCTGCCCCACGTACGAGGGGATGGGAAAGGGGGATGGTGTGGCCACATGAGGCACAAAGCCACTACTTCTTGGATGGGAGCTGCAATATTTCATGTGGGAAAAACATGCCATGTGGTGCCAGGCTGGTAGAGGAGAGTCTGGGGTATTGCAAGCCCTGTAAGTATTCAAAACACAGGTCTCTCTTAAGGCTTTTATCTGTCTGTGTGTTTTCTGTTCTGGCACCAAGAAATTTGGAAACTTTAAAAAGAATGTCCAGTCTTAGTGTCTCTGGTGTAGCAGCATCGCTGACTCATCACCACTTAAATACTAGATAAAGCCCTTGTTAGGGAGTGAGGGATTTTTTTGTTAAAAAGCCAGAAGATGTCTATTTTCATCACTGAGTTTGCAATCCTAGCAGTTGGAGCGAAGCAAAATTCAAAGCTTTTGAGATGTGGCTGGGGGTGTGTGGAATGAATAATGATCTAATATGAGGCCTCAGCAGGGTGAAAAATGTAAAACTAGCATCTCTTCTGCTGTTGGTTTTTTTTATTTAAGATAAATTCACTAGCAATGAGAAGTATTTTAAACGTTGCTGCTGTTGCTGATAGGAACAAGCTATTAAATTGCTACAGTCGACATTCCTTTGGGTCCTGGTCATAAGCCAAGCTGCCAACTATTTGTAAATTTACTGACAGTCAGTAAGCAGAATACAATATTTAAACTGTCAAAAAACTAATATCCACTCGTTTCAGGGAAACGTAGCTCTGCTTCTCTTGTGCCCTGGCTTTTCATAGTGTTCGGTTACTGCTGCTATTTTCTGCTTCTTTGAACTCCAAGACTGACCAGGCAAAAGTAGAGAGGAGATGAAGAAGTATCTGCCTGCCTCCCCCTTCCCTGGGCACCCTGTTCTTCTCATCATCCATAACAGTATTCCGGTCCTTTTTGGCAGAGATGCTCCAGACCGTAGCCAAATTCCTGGGCTCCCAGGGCCCGGGTTCTCCCTCGTGCCATGGTTTGCAATGGATGCTGTTCAGTCTGAGTGAGCTGCAGATATGAAGGCAGACATTCGCAAGTGCTAACTATATATGTATGCTAGCTTCCTGGGGTGCACACTCAGAGATAGCGGAAAGCAGCCTGAGAAAGCCTAGAAAATACTTTGAACTTATTTATCATACTACTAAAATGTTGTGGGAAAAATGGCAGAATCATTTGTTTGCTGCTTGCTGTTGAAATGCAGACCTGTTATGAATTACCCTTGCAAAGATATCTCTCTGTTATGAGCCAGCATTGCATGAGGAAATCTGCTTTTCTTTACTATACAGCAATGTTATGGGTTTACCCTCTTGTGGACCTTCATCTGAAATAGCTTTTTGTGTAACTGCCTGTGTGGGCTTCCATAAAATATAAACCCAGGTGGGTTTTCCTCATGCCCTGCTGAGCAGTAAGTCTCCTGTCCCATCGGAAGGAGGAGTAGTGGAGTTGGTGGTAGAGAGGGATCTCCCATGGCATGGCTCTCCTCCCCTTGCTGTGCCCCGCCGGGAGGGGAGCGTGTATTTGCCTCTGAGAAGGGATCATTTCACCGGGCACATGTAGGCCGTGGCTTTGATAAAACCCAGAAGGGTGAGTTTGATGGTACTGCTGTGGCGATTAGATTACGGGCAGCAGCAAAGTAAGAAATTGCTTTTTGTTCTTGTTGTTTAATCTAGAGAAGTCTTTTTTTCAGACTTCAGGAAAGCCCCTGTTCCATGTCAGGATTATACCAAGCCTGAAATGTTTGGACCAAGAGGGGAAAGGGCACGATAGCAGCTCATTACAGAGCGGTCAGTGACCCCTGCGGAGGGTGTTCACCTGCACGGCCGGGTGCCCGGGCTCGAGTTCGCGATTTCAGTCGGGTGCTGCAGAGTTGGATCCTTTCCCCTCCTGTGCCAGAGGAGCGAGCACGCCTCTCTGTCCTGCTCTTTGCCAGGAATTCTTCCCTTAAAATAAGGAACTTGCCTCCTCAAAAGCAGCGCTTTCCCTTGGGTTGGGTGAATCACTTTGTTCATAGAAAAAAATGTGTTGTGACTCGCTTGAATTCCCCACCGTCTGCGCTCCTGGGGTTCTCCGCACGTAGTGCGTGGGAAAGCGATGCTGTGACTTTCCACCGTCTCCTTTGAAGCTTGGCCCAGACAGAAGATGTAATAAATTGGAAGGTGGTGGGTGATCTGGAGTATCCTCAAGCTACAGCTGATGTTACCTGGCCACAGAGAGGCCACTTGTGTGTCATGTTACTGCTCAAGTGCAAATAAATACAATATTTATCACTGGGTGCTGTCGGCATGTTAGAAATTAAGCTCAAAGCCTTCTATACCAGTAAGTGTTTTACCAATCATTATAGCATTTGTCAACATTATGGGCTGCTGCCTGTGCCAGTAATAAATGCGTGGTGTTCCTGCTAGATTAAATGTTTTTTCCAGGGAGAGGTGTATTTAATGAAGAACAAACAGCACAAGCTGTAAAAGGGGCAAGATCAGTTATTTTTACAAAATAGTTGTAAATGGCATAGAGGGAGGTGGCATGGGCTGCGGAGGGATGCCTCGTTGTCGGACCCCGGAGAGTTTCCTGGAGCAAGCAAAAGGGAGATGGGTTGGGCACCTCCAGTTTTTGGCAGATGTCTTACATTTAAAGAAAAAAGAAAAAAAGGCAAGCAACTAGTTGCTAAATAAAACAAATTGCTAATTTTCTGCGGAGGCACCTGGGGCGCAGAAGGTGGCAGGCGGCAGCCTGGTTTGTGTTAGCGGCATCCGGGAGAAGCGTCATCACCGGGAGAGCTGCCGAGCTGGGAATTTTGCTTCCCACCCGCTCTGGGGTAGGGGTGCGAGGGCTGGGCTCCTGGGTGCTGCAGCCAGCAAGGCGACGGGCAGTCAGGAATGGCTTTGGAAAGGAGGAGGGAGCTGCAAAGCCTGTTCTCTCCTTCGGGCTGGAAATGCACAGCTTGACTCTTGGTTTCTGCTTCCTTTATTTCAAAAGGGCAGTTTTGATATGTGCTCAGCTTGCCAGATGGTGGTGTGCAAAAAAAAAAAAGGCCTGAAAGCATGGGGGAGGGAGGGAGAAGCATGTCCCTGCCTGGGACTTGGGGAAACCTGACTTCCTAAATTGCTGTCAGCTGTTGGAGAAGTGGAGGGCGTAGCCAGGATTATGAAAATTGGGATTGTGGTATTTGTTATAAATACGTTAAAAAATACATATCTCCATCCTACTTCAGGCAGTGAGGCTTTGGTATAGGGGTTTTATACTGGCTTTTCTTCTTTTTTTTTTTTTTTTTTTTTTTGTCCTAATGTAAAGATGATATATAAGCAATGGCATTAGCTGGGATCTAGGAGGTCTTTCCATCTACTGGGCAGGGAGGGAAGGATGAGGAGTGATGACTCTTTTGTGGCTCCGTGCCCACATGACACTCTGCTCCCTCCGGTGTGGCGTGGCCTCGAAGCCCGGCAGCCGGGCGGGAGGTGCGCTCCGGGGATGCGAGGGCATCCGTGACGGAAACGCACCCAACACGTCCGGCGGAGAGAATGAACGGCCGTGGACGTTTTGTGAATAGAGAGCTGAAATCCTGTGTGACCTGGGGGCCTCCTTTCCCAGGGCTTCCGGAAGATTTCTGACTGTTCTGTGCGTTTTAATGTTGCCGCAGTTTCTCCTGATGTTGAAGCTTGGCCCTTCAGGGGTCAGTTGCTGTACTTTGTTTTTTGAAGCATGGCAGGGATTGACCTGTTTGAGTTCAGAGGTGCCCCTCTCGGACATCCCCACATGGGTTCAGAACTTCCACGTGTGCCCTGCACCCGTGGGTGCCCAGCCCTCCCGCAGGAACACCCGGTCAGTGGGAAACCCTCAGCACGGGAAAAGACGCAGAACTCCAGATACATGAATCTATGTTTTTAGCCAAAAGCCTGCGATGGTGGAAGTGAGACAGGTTACGTAGGAGGGTTTCGTCCTGAGCAGTGGTTGTTCATTGCTGCTTTGCTTCCCTGGGCTTAGGTCTGCGGTTTGGACCATCTTTTGCTCTCTCCTCTCAGCAGCCCCATTCGAGGCAGCCGTGAGCACCCACCGGGCAGCGGGACCCACTGCATGTGCTTGGGTGCTTCGGGATCACCTACCCTGTTTCATGCAAAACAGGCACGGGGCCTCCTAACTGTACTAATGGGGGAAAAAATGAGACCTATATATTGGAAAGTGTAGTAGTGGAAAGCAGCAGAGACCTACTATGCCATGAGAAATCTGTGCGTGCTCCCAGGAGGTGGGAGCTCACAACCTTTGCAGTAAATAGCAAGCAGGTGCATGTGCAGGATCTTCGGTGTGAAGCTGTTACTGACCACCACCAAGGTGGGGCATCCAGGGCTGCTGTAGCACACTGGCATCCCACCGGTGCTGAAACCATTTAAAAAAAGTTGCATTATCAAAATACCAGGAGAGAGGAGAAATGAAGAGCCAAGACCATTTGTTTGAAAGACAGCGTGATTAAGGATTCAAATGAAGTAACAAAGCTGTTGGATTTAAAATGAGCTTCATGTAGTTTTTATTTTCTGAAGAAAAGTTGATGTATTATCTCCCTAACAAATGGCTCATGCTGCAGAAGTGAAGCATGACACCCTTCTCCAAACCAGACTGTTCAACTTTATAAATGACAGTGTCACCTATCACTGTGTCAGCAAGATAAAGAGATGATTTTTCAAATAGTCCAAAGGCATTTATTTTTCATTGCATTTTCCCTAAAGTGAATATTCCACTTGAACCCAAAGCATTACTGAACTAATAGACTTCCTCTGCAGCCACTGTGTAGAAGTAAATACTATATAATTTTTAATGTATAATTATGTCTACTATTGTATATAGTATGTGTATCTAGTATATCCATATATATATGCTGTATATGCATTTAAAATACATTAGATTTAGTAAATATTAGGTAGTAAGATTATACCTATACAGGTACTAGAAATCACAGTTCGTTTGTTAATATACCATGTCTGTTACCTACTAGCCAAAACTTAACCTAAGTAATCTTGAGACCTTAATGCAAAGGGGGCCGGAGGTACAATTACACCCTCTGTGTCAGAAGAGACTCTTTTCCTCTCTTCTGTACCTCATCCCTCTTACAGTGAGACACTTCAAGTCTTAAGGCTTTAAAAACATGATTCTGGATCACATCTGTCTTTTGCAAATGTAGTTCTAAAAATATTTACTATTCCCTTTAGGAAAGAACTTTTGAGTCAAGGTTCAGAAGATCCTTTGTTACTGCTGAATGCATATGTTTAATTTATAAAATCTTGCTTAGTTAATGTGGTTTATCAACTTTAGGTCAGGGGGACTGTTAGATCATCAAGCCTGACCTGTGTAACCCAAGCCCTTGGATCCCACCCAGCAGTTCTTGGCATTCAAACTGCAGTATTGACCCCCTGGGTCTGAGCAGTGCACTGGAAATGTGGCTGTCCTCCTCACCCAGCTCAATTTCACAGCTTTTTTTTTTTTGCCTTTTTTTTCCCTCTTTTCTCTTTTTTCTCCTCCTAAGAGTTTTTTTTTTTTCTTTTCTTTTTTCTTTTTTTTCCTTTGACATCTGGCTGCAAACTTTGTGCTTTCTGAATCTGCTCCAGAAAATCACTGGAGTACTTAGCAGCAATGCAATGCTTTCCCTAACTCTCATGTAAAATGTGGGTGGGGTGAGGAGGGGGAACATGGCCAGACTGCTACGTTACATTGACCAGCCTCTCTGGGTGACATTGTAGGACTTGCACACAGGGAGTGGAAGAACAGGTTTCACTATTAAAAAAGCAAAGTCATACAGCAGGATTCCCATTTGAAATTAGATTACGCATCCAAGTTCATCACCGTGGTGCACTGATGCACCCTTTACCTAAAGTGGTAATCGTGATAACCTTTGTCATAAATTTGAACTTCAGCTTTGCAGCGAATCTCATGAAGTGGCAGCCACAAGACTTCTTCATCAGCAGCCTGGGGAAGGGAGGCAAAGACAGCCCAAAGCAGTATTGATTTCTCAGCAGTGGTGAGGTCAGGTTTCCAAAGCATCAGTGTTGAGTGTGGTGATGCCTTTTTAAATGCAGAGTTGATAGGATGATGCAACTTCCAAGAGTTATGCCAAAATAAGGTAGAAGCATGTCAAAAGAGATGACCGTTGGCAACATCTAAAGAGAAGAAAGTTGCAATTTTTTTTTTCATAGCTTCTGGCTGAGGAGCTGGTGTGGGAAGGGTTGTAGCATGGTAGGACTGACTTCTGAGCAGCTCCTGGCAAGCCAAAAGTGAACTAGCTTTAGTTAAATTTAAGTGGGGGAAGAGACGATCCACATCCTTCAAATAGAAGGGCTCCAAATTTATGAAGCAAAGCACTGTTTTTTATATTTTTTTTTTTTTTGCCCGTGGCCCACTGTGCTGCCTTAAGTACATTTTCAATCCCTTTTAATCAAAGGGTGTCTGTCAGCCTTTCTCTAGTGTTGTGTTATCATAAGCAGCCCAGTAATAGGTACCTGGAGAGACTTCCAAATGCATTTCAGTGCTAAACAAGATTTGCAATCTGCAATAGGTTAGCTGAAATATTTTAATACCACCCAGGCTGTTGCTGCAGTGACAGTACATTCCAGCTATTGTAGAGGCTTCGCACATCTTGTTTTCACTATGTCCTTTTCTGTGTCTACCCTCATCCCGTTTTGGATACTAAGTTTGGAGCTAGTATCAAGATCCACTTCAAAATCTCAGGATTTTAATAATTTTTGACCATGGTCACCACACGGAAGGATCAAAAAGATCTGCTTGCGAGAAACTGCTTGGTTGATCATCTTTTACTATGTGCAAATAAAAATAAATTAAGTTTTAGTAGTTGAAAAGCCTGAACTTTCTTTTAAATGCACCGCTTTGAACCGAACGTTGATTACTGTGGCATCGCTCAGAAGAAAGTGTTTTACTTTTTTAAAGTGTGTGCATGTGGTTTTGTACATGCCTGGCTGCCTGCCTGATGTTGCAAACTGCAACAGTACAACTCGGTGGTGTAAAAAAAAAAAAAAAAAGTCTTGGAGGTCTTGTCACTGAGCTCTTTGTTTGCATAGGGAAACAGCTGTCTGGGATTTAATGTGCTGCTCGTAACGCTGCTGTTAGGGAGCTGTAAATCCTTCCCATTTCTTCTTACTGGGATTTGATCATTATTTTTTCCCCCTTCCTAATCACAGTGCTGTAGTCAAGTGTTATAATTAGTGTGTATTAATTTATTGATTGTCACTGTTTAATAATATGTAATAATAATATGACAAGATTTTATTTGTTCTATAATGACATGTTTAAATATTGTCACTTTAATTAACATTAAAATAAAGCTTTTGTATGCTTTTTTTTATCAGTTCAGTATGATGGACTAATTGGACTTGTTTTCATTGACACCATTCTTTCCTGCAAACACAAGCTGTTTAAAAATTTAATTCTCATTTAAACTTCTTTGGTAGAAGGTTCTTAACCAGTTGGAGCAGGGAAGGGGGAAGGATCTTAGGCAGAGTTGTAGCTACTTGGTATGTGACATACTGAAAATAAATTGCATTTTCTGCTACTTACACCATTGGTTTGGACAAAACAAAGTGTGTATTTTCTCCTTCCAAATTGATAGCATGTTTTTCCAAACATGAAGTTGTCATCTTGCTTTGTTTATTTCCCCACCACCACCTCCAGGTTCATAATTTTTATGGATTGCAGTTCAATTTAAACTCCTAGGCAAAATATTAGATTAAAAGAGTACTTTATATTAGTAACTAATACCTGGAAACACGCATGTGGTTGGTTGGTTTTAAAGGATGGATTGGCACCTTGGGTGTTACCTCATTTAGCAGTCTTGTCTGATCTATAATAACCTGCTTCAATAAAGTGCTATGAAATTTCCCTTACTGTGGGGCTCCTGGAAGCCCCAGGAGGGCGTTTGTGTGAGAGGTGGCCTCAAAGACCTCAAAAACCACCTCAAACCACCACAGTGTTTATGGACAGTTAGAGTTTGTCTTTGCAAACTTAACAGGGACAGGACCAACTCTCCGTTTTGGCAGCGAGGGGAGCTTGGATGCCTGCTGTTCACGTCCGTGCAGGCATTTGGCCCTTCTGTGGCTTTCCTGGAAATGGAAATGGGCTTCTTGTCCGTGGGCAATGCTGAAGATGCCAAAAGTCCCTTGCTCTTCCTTGTGACAGTTGCTTGGGAAATATTTGAGCAGTAGCCAAGATAGTAGAGCTCTTCCCATGGGAGAAGGGGTCCGAGGGGCAGCAGTGCTGTACCGAGATGTGGCACAAGGGCCCGTGATGCCGGCAGAGCTCTGCTGCAGCGCACGTTCCCTGTGCCCGGCTGGGACGTACAGGTACGTGTCGGGGATTGAAGGATGCCATGCTACTACAAGGCTTGGAGGGTGAAACACCTTGGCAGACCTCAACCTGAGATGAGGAGGCAGTGGGAAAAAAAGAAAGACTGGGGGGCATCTTTAATTCCCTGCACTGAACCCCACCTCTTGTTGGCCTCCCGCGTGTCCCCCAGCGTTGGCACCCAAAGGTGAGGTGAGCTTGCATGGGGAACAGCTCCGGCTGCAAAGAAGGAAGAGTTGGTGGCCAGGTCTGGGAGCCTGCAGGGGGGAAGGGCAGAAGGTAAAAGGAGTGTTTTCTGCTGTGACCTGAATACTTGCCAAGTGTAAAATCTTCACAGCTTAAAGTTAAGTGTTTTGGGTCTATCTGCAAGGTGTTCTTGAAACGTGTTAGTGTCTCTCCCTGGGGGCATCTGTGCTTAAATGTTGTTCTCTTGGAGAGTGCTGCCAGTCTTTAAACAGAGTGCTTGCTGTGGGCTGCTATGTAATAAAGTGGACTGGGAGATAGAAGAAGGGAATTTTCCTTCTGAATAAGCACATCCTCCCTGCCTCTTTTAGGAGCACACTTAAGGCTGCTATAAAATGCATAAACCTATTAAATGTCACCTCTGTGGATGGATTTGGTGAGGGGTTTTTTTTCCAGATTGTGTGCTGGGCCCCTCTGAGCTCTCATTCCATAAATCAGTGTGTAATGATTTGTGTTACTGTCGGGTATCATCTTGCAGTTTGGCAGGGGCTGCGGTCTAACAAATGGTCCCAGTGTGGTAAAGACCATTTGAAGAGAGCAGAAGGTAGGCTTGCATGGAAGTTTTATCAGCAACGTCCCTCAGCAATTTCATCTCTTTCTCTCTTATCCCCTTATTATTTGTTTTGGTGTTGTGTTTGTTTTGTGTTTTCAGGAGGCAGATTACTCTGGCAGTTTTTATTTTTCCCTAGAAATCAAAGTTTTGTTGGAAAGCTTTTGCAAATCATTGGGAACTCTGAAGTGGGTTGGTCAACCATCCGGGCTTTTTCTAACTGCTCTGTCCCCTCACCACTCCAGGAAACTTTCAATGATTACTGTTCTTTAAAATAATGAATCTTTTGCCAGACTTATTTGCCTGTGTAGTAGATAGCTGTAAATAGAAGATGGTTTACTGGGATAGGATGGCTGCTCTTTGCTCAGACAGAGAGGAGCGATTAACTTTAGATGTGAGCCACATGACTTGCATGCATATGGAGTTCTGCTGGGGAAATGTTCAAGTTCAAAAAATCGTGCATTGGGGTTAAGGGAATTCAAGGCCAGGTTTTCCTACAGTTTTGCCTGTTTTGCTTCCATACAGACTCTAGTTTCTTTACAGCAGCAACAATAGCAATGACTATTTGGTATAAGAAGGGAAGTGAAATGAGTTTGTAAGTTTGAGTGGTATTGAGGAAAGGCATAGATAAGGAAATGAACTGTAACATCACACATTTGGAAATGTGATAAGGAGTACAGTTTATCAGAGTCCACCTTTCTGTGAAATTAAGCAAAGCAGTCCAACATAAAAGCAATTATTTCTGTACCAGGAGTTTGACCGTCTCATTTTTCAGTTTCACAGGACCTTCCAAATAATCACGGCTAATGACATATCTGCAAACCAATAGCCGTATGTTTCTGCAAAACTTGGATGAATCCAAACTGTAATTATTACAGGAATACTTCCTTCCTTTGGAGAGACTTTTTTCTTTCCTGTCTTCCGGAAATGGAAAGGAAATGATTTCACACTTACGTTCAGGATTTCAAATATCAACTTTGTGATGTAATGGGAAAGCTTTCTGGTGGAGTTCGGTGTTTCTGGCTCAAGGCTCTTGGGTGAAAAGTAGTGCCTTTCCCTGCTAGATTCCTCTTGGCCACGACTCTGAAGTTCTTCTCTGACTTTGTATGGGACCTGTCTTAACAGTAGGGAGATGGTGTGTGCTATGGCAGGGGGGTGGAATTAAGCTTTTAGTCATGCTGTGCCATGTCTTATTTGTCAACCACAATGTGAAACACGAAGTTAAGTTAAAACAGACACAGGCTATATGCTGGGAATCAAAACATGGGCTGAGCCAGTGCCTGGGAGTTTTACGTCTGTGTTTATGAATGGGCAAATTCAGTACATGCATTTCAGATGTCGCTATTGTCTTAACAAGTGCCACAAACATAGCAACATCTGGGTGACAACAGTATGTCTGTGTGTGAAACGACAGTGTGTATTCAGGGTAAAGCTTGCCCATGAATTTGGCTTGGTTTTTAGTGACCTGTTAGTAGATGCAGTTTTATTACCAGATTTGTTTTCTGAGGATTAAGGGGCATTTGGAGCATGTCAATTTAGTCAACTGACACTTTTGTTAATGATGTGCTTTAGTGAAGCAGTGTGGTCTGAATGGGGGACAGAAATGACAGTTAATTATGTGTAGAAAACACAGAGGTTTGGCTATTTGAAATATATGTAAACAAGAAAAAATCTCAACTCCTTTTGCTGTGCAAGTAACATCTGTAAATTCAGGGCTGCTGCAATAAGCAAGAGATTAAAGCAAGTAGGAGCTTTGGAAGGGATTTGGTTTGTGTTTGCAATTGGCTCGTGTCTTGACTCCCTGCACTAGGGAGTGGAGCATGGAGCCAGCTGGACAAGAGGAAAAACCAAGCTCTGGGCTGGAACGGCGTGCTTTGAAACTCTAGACCAAAGGGTATGAAGGCTTACTCAACAAGAGGGTGTGCAGGATGGGAAAGCCCGGAGACGTGTTGTACAATAGAGCTTTCCCTTTCAGGAAAGGGGAGATGTGTGCTTACAGCCCTACCTTTGCGTGGTGGCCGGTCGAGGGCAATCCCTCCTCTCAGACACCTATTAGGGTGCTGTGGCCGGTGAGTCTTGCAGAAGTGCGTGGAGCCCCAGTTAAGTTTCTGAAAGTCAGAAAGACTTCATTTGTATTCTGGTAGCTGACAATCAACCATATTGCCCGTATATAATTTAATTGCTAGCATATGGGGCCGTTTTTCTGACCACAAAAGCTTTTATTCACGTGCTTTAAATTTTTAAAGGCTTGTCATCAGCAGAAATATCACACAGCATGAAGCTTTTTCTTCCTTGGCAGCCTCTTAGCTATGTGGCTCCGTGATAGAGTGGCAAAGGTGTGCCACCATGGATCTAGCTGTGAGCTTGAGTGTTTGGGGTAGGGAATATGTGCTGATGGCCACCCCCAGGTGAGTAAATGGCTCTTAGACCCATTTGGCTGGGGGGAGAGAAGGAGCTGGGCATAAGAATGCTGTTATCCTTCGCACGTCTTTGCCGGAGACCCTGGTGTTTTGTGACCGCAGTTAGGGTCATGCAGTGCACACAAGTCTTCAGGTTGCTTATTAAGAATGATATGTGGTGTTGATACAAGTAGCAAATAATTAGGTCTCTAAGACAAAATGTCATTTTGTCATCTCTTCCCAGCTTCATCTGCATATAGGAGAAGAGCCACCATGGTGCGGTACGTTCTGGTTTGATCTATTCATAGTATTCTCCTGTCGTTTGTGTGGAAGAGAGGCTTCCGAATATTTTGTAAGGCTATGGAAATGTGACTGTGAAAACACTTGAAAGCACTTAGGACTTCTCTCCAAATGATTAGATTTCAAATTAACAATGTCCTTAACAGCAAAAACATGTACTGCCTTGAATTATGAAGGAGGCTAAACATATCACACCATCAGCATTAGATAACTAAATGCAAACTCTTCTTTTATACAAAGCACTCGAAGTTCATAATTTTGTTAATCAATAACATTATATTTTCAAATCTTTTATTTGTTTAAAAGCTGTCTGGACTGCAGAATAAATGTTGTCTGCTTGAGCTACTAAGCTGTTGCCCTTCATTGAAGGATAAAGACAGATCTTGTTGGTGCTTCATTAGCTGCTATGTGAAAGCTTCCTCTTTCGCATGTCCGAGATGCGAAACTGGAAGAGACCTGATGGTCATTGGTTCAGATGCCTACAAGTAAGGAGGGGTCATGTCCTCTATAATACCATCACAGAATTTAATGAAATCATTTTCCATTTCTTCTCTCAAACACTCCAAACCTCACTGCCTTGGTGGTTAAAAGCCTTCATAAGAAACCTTAATCTATGTTGGTCCCTATGCCAGCACCAGCGCGTAGGTACAGCAGTATCCAAAAGCACTGCAAGCTGGTCTGTCTCCCTCTCGCTTGAACGTTCACCGAGTGGCATTATAGTGAGTGTTTGGGGAAAATGCCAGAAATTATGTCATGCTTTACATCTTTTCCTTTTATGAAGTTATCTTTCCAGCATACATGTTTTTAACTACCCCCAGCCCAATCTTTCACCTCCCTGAGTTGGGGAGGATCGGTGTGGGAGCCAGTGAGGCTTTGCCTCTCCTGCTGGCAGTAGTCTCGGGGCGGATGTGCACTCATGCATTTTTGGTGGATATGTGCTAGTCAGGCTACAGCAATGATTTGTCTTGGCATGGCATTACCTATTTAGCAGTATACAAAAATAGCATGTATCTTCCTGTTCTCTAACAGGCTGTCACTTTTTAATTGCTACAGAGGCAGCACTTTGAAGAATTTCTGTAGTATTTTTTTTTCCTTAAAAGATGAAACTGTTCTCTCTTGAAATATTAGTGGAGGTGGGAGAAGAGAAGCTAGTTTGTAAGATCAAAAAAACTTTCTCATTTCTGTGGGATAACAACTAAAAGCTGGAGGTTGAGTTGTTGCAGTGACCAGTTTCTCAGAGATCATTGTGTAATTAATCACGTTATTGAAAAGGGAGAGAAAACAGAAATGGAAGTTAGTTATTTGACTTCTTTGCCTCATCCATCAAAATCCTTCAAGACCTTTTAGGTGCTTATCAGCTCTTTTCCAGGTTATGACTCTTAAGTCTCTCCCTAGCAAATCTGCTGGTTCCAGATGAATTGCTCTCCTGTAGGTTGGTGCCTAAGATAGGGAATTGGTCCCTATGTTAAATGTCACAATAAAGTATTATAAAGCATCTTCTGAAGGTATCTTGGGAATTCTTCAAGTCTTTTGTTACCAGAGAGGATCAACTTTACTTCAACCTGTCTGAGCAGATATTTATTTATTGTGCCCATTAAAAAACCCTAGACATTTGCTCAGCTCTGTCAGGTTATTTATTTCCACGTTTATTGGTGATGAGAAGCAACAGCCACGATCTGGAACTTAGGGATTTTGGTCTTGTTATACTTACAATTTCTCTCCATGTGCTTCTCCCTTAATAATCTTGGGTTCTGTTTCATTGTGATTTTGGGGGCTAATTAACATGGTAAAGATTATTCCTGTGAGTACGCTCAGGTTTTTTTAAGTTTTATCTTCTGATATCTGTGTGCAACTGCCTGAAAGATTGTATCATTTAATTAAAGAAAGAACAAACAAGAGGATTAATGTAATCTATGGGATGGGGACAGGAAACTGGAAAGGGTCAGGCAAGAGCTAGTGCGGGGCCTGCTTGAATGTCTGGCAAAAAAACCGCGTGGTTCACTGCACGCTAAAATTGGTAAATAGAAATCCTTTAATGCCTCCGGCAAATAACGAATGGCAAAGTCTTGGTGTCAAATATGAACGTTCTCATTTACACTTAAATAGTTTAGGTTTCCCTTGTGTGTATCACGAATAGCACAAAATAATGCTCTATTATTGCAAATATTACTTTTAATGAAAGTAAATACCATCATCACCAGCGTTAATCTGCTGTACTCAGGAGTCTGTTTCCAAATATTGATTTCTGGTAAATGACCTTTATCAGCATTGTAAGATTTTATTTGGAAAACATTTTGTATTGGAGCCTGGAAATGTTCACTGGTGGTCTGGTTACATTCGTTAACAGCCATCACCATCAGTTTGCTCAGTGTCTAACAGATCCATGAAGGATGGGGCATCCTCTCCCTCAAAAATTTAGGGTCTGTGATGACTTGGGGACCAGCTGGGACTCAGTAGCAAATGCCAAGGTGAAGGGGGGGTCAGCAGATCTCAGAGCTACAGGATAACGACTTCGAGGAACATCGACATTGTGCAATTCTTGAAACCCTGGTGTGGGTTTCAGTGTGGTGCAGATAGTTATGAAACCGTTCTGGCCTGCAGAGCTGGATGCTGGTCATCAATTCTCAGCTGGGATTCAAAGCTGGGGGACTCAATTTCATCTTCCAAGGGATTTTCTGTTTGTAAAATTGTTGCAGCTTATCAGGTCTGACTTGGAAATAGCTTGCTCATCTACATAATTAAGCTATAAATAGAGGAGTAAATGAACCTGCTTTTTAACTATAATGTTATTTCTTACTGAAGGAGGCTTATTGCCCAGTATGTGGGTGATTTTCCTAAACACTTGTCTTTGCCAAAATGATGGTTGCTCACCCTGGGGTTCTGCAGATTCAGGTGCTATTAGGGAGTAGTTTAAATGATCACTTTTAAATTATGGGAGCCTGTGTGGGACAATAACAGTTAGGAAAACCTCGCCTGTTTTTTGTGTTCTTCCCTATTTACTGTGTGAGGCTGGAAGGTAGAGATGGTAAGGACAAAGAGAGAGAGTTTTCTGTTGGCATTTTCACTCCCTCCAGAATAAAAATAAAATGTCTGAGCTTGCCAGTTGGCCGTAGCTCAGCAAGTTTTTATCAGAGACGATTGTGGCTGTAGAGGTGTCTAGTTGTAATTCCTATGCCCCTAGGCCAATTTTATTGATAATCCAGATAATAGCTTCTGCCATTGAAGCTTGCACTTAATTTATTACAGAGGAAGTCCTGCTGACTGTTTCTGGAGATGTTTTTTTCCTATTTGGGTACTCTCTGACTTTGAGCTAGGATCCTGGCGTGGATATTGGAGTAATGTGCCTTGTACCAGCTGCAGGAAGCTAAAAGTGGCTGATATGGGGGACTGGGTTACCAGTCAAAAAAGTTTGTTTACTGCCTGTCGGGAAAGTGCTTATCCAAAAAGAGATAAGAAACTCTTGCTTAGTTTTCAGATGAAAATCATCCATGCACAACAAGAAACAGCTTAAAGTGCCTTGAAACTCCGAGTCTCCTGTGATGCCAGAGTAGCAGATGGCCTGTTGTCACCACAGATGAAAATTATGTTAATTAATATATTACAAAACTGACTCCAGTTGAACATTTGTTTTTTATGAGCATGTGATTATCAGCTTTTCTGGAAGATGAATTTTGGCAATATTTGGACTGATTTATTTCTCTGAAATAGCTTTCTGGAGATTTAATATGCTGTTTGTTTTTGGTGTGGTAACTATAAATGGATATAAGTCATTCGGTTGGCAGGGACACAGTTAAAGACCTTGGGGTAAATTAATTTAAAGAGTTTGTAAATATATCGTGCAATTGCTGTAACCTTGTGCAGAATGTGCACTCTCATCTGCTGCAAACACGAGCACCTCGGATACGGCTACAGCATGGCCCTGTCCCAAGGAGCAGCTATTTCCAATGTTTATAGCAGCTAATTAAAGGAGGGGTGGATTGAGTGAAGACCTGAGTTCTTCCTCATCCAAGAGACGAGACCTCATATGCACCTTTTTACCCCTTAAAAGAAACCTGTAGAAATCCAGGCAGTTTTCAGGGAGTTCTTCACCCACCGTGTAGATCTCCTGGCTGATATGAAATGACAGACTGAGATGGATGTTTCCTTGGGCAGATTTCATAAGCCTGGGCCAGCCCACATTTTCACTGTTGAAAAATTAACTTCTGCAAGGCCCAGTACAATCAGTATTTCATTTCTGTTCTTCCAAATTACTGAAAGTCTTCTGGAAAGTCTTACATGCTGCTACTCAGAGGACTTTGTATGCAACCTGGAAAGCTTTTCTTTTCTTGCCCGTAGGAGCATGTTGGCTTAGGCTGAAGGGTGGTTTTGACAATAGCCGGCACAGATGCTTCAGAAGGTGTAAATCCTCCCCAGTCGGCAGATGCAGATAATCTGTCCCCTACTGTTAGCCACGGCCTGATCTCTAACAGATAAAGACTGGCTTAATCCCCAAAGCATGAGCTTTAATATCCTTTACAAAAGCCTCCTCCTAATTCACAAGGCCCTTGCATGGTTTCCACCCCCCATGAAGTCACTGTTGGGTGGCTGAGAGCTATTCGGGGCTGTCTGAAAGGTAAAAAGGTGTTTGCTGGAAGATGCTGAAGGCTGGTCATGAAACTGCCCCTGTGCTGCTACTAGCTTCCTCTCTGCACTTTGCAGAAGCTGCTGATTTTTATTTCCTACTTACTGATTTTTTTTTTTAAAAAAAATTTATTCTTTATTCTTCCCCCTCCTTGACTTGCCAACTTTTATTTTCTTATGAAGAGTTGGTTTCAGGTGATGTGGCCCTTGTTTGGGGAGTCTTTAGTCCTGTGTGATCTGATACAGCCCTATTCCTTCACCTCCCTTCCGCAGGAGGTTTTTCTTCTCATGAAACAGAGAGCACTATGGCACCAATGTGTTAGCCAGGAGAATGCACTGAGCATTGCTTTCTTTGGTGACCAAACCAACCCTGTCTGGCTGGCAGCTCTTTCCCATCTTGAAAGACCCAGCTTTGCCTTACTGCAAGCTGGTGCTGGCTGGTGTTGGCAAAAAGCCCCGACAGCTCTCAGCTGGGCAGGGAAGCCTGGCTCCTTTCCCTGCAGTAATGCATTTCACACCAAAATGCACATGCTTCCCGGAGAAGAGGGCTTTGCTGCGGCATCTTTGCCATGTGCTGGGCAAGGAGGCAGCTGCGGTGGGATTCAGCAGGCTCTGAAATGCAGCCAGCCGTCGGTAGCAGCATGAAGGGCAGTTTTGCTGCCAATGTGCCGCAATGCTTCTTTTGGTTCAGAAAATCATCTTGCCTGAGTTCTGTGAAGAGCTGGCGCTGGTCTGTGCAGAGAGCTCCGTGCCCTTTCTAGCTCTCATCAGCCTCCTCTAAAAGTCTGAGCAAATCTGACACTGTTTTCCTGCCTGCAAAATCAGGCATGATGCTTTTCCACCCCACTGTTTGGTCCCTGGGAGGTAGCGATGACTTGGAGGATGTTCACGTGCCTAACTCTGTGTAAGCACAAGGTTGACCCTTCCCTGCTGTCCTGAACATCTGCAAGGTGCTTGAGGTCCTGTATGGAAATTACAGCAAAATATTTTGGTTTTATTTATCCTAGTCATTGGAAGGAAGAGCTCTTTGCACGAACGTAAAAGCACAAGTTTTACAGAGCTACAAAATACACTGCAAGCGCTTGTTTTAGATGAACCCAGAGGGAGTAATGAGCTTGTGTTGAAGGTTGAGGGGGTTTGGGTTTTTTCCCTTTTCTTTTTAGGGAAACATGTTTGTTTTGAGTAAATTGCAGTGGACTCTGAACACTCTTGAGAGCAGCTTTTAATTGCTTTGTAGCAAGTATTATTTTTCTTCACAATCTCACAATTAACCTACTCCCTGTGGTTTCCCAGTGTAAGTTCTGCTGTTGGTACAAATTGATTGTGCCTCTGCCTTTTGTATTGGCAGGAGAAGGGAAATTCATTCCCAATGCCCTCGGCTTGCTAGAAATCCCTTCCTGCCAGGGTCTGTGAATCCAAGTGCTGCTCTGGGATTATTTAAGGGCTGAGCATTTTTGTATTGTCCTGAATGCTATTTTATTCTCCTCCACTACCAGTCTTTATTTTTTTCTAGAACTTGAATTACAGCTCATATTAGCGATGAACAGGCTTATGCAGGTGCCAGTGACTCAGTGTTAAACCCTGTGTTTCAGTGGCTTGTTACATTCAGGGAGGGGGAAGAAAAAAATCCTCTGCCATTTTGAGCTGAAAATGTGAATGCCTGAACTAAATCAGTGATTCATTATATTTGAAGGAAAGTTTGGACAGGGATTTATTTCCCTGATTTGAGATTGTTTTTGAATTAGTCTCTGACAGCCTTTATATGAAAATCTAGTGTTTTGTTTTGCTGTCAGTGTCTAATCGGCGCATAATGGCAGTTTGAGTTAGTGAAGAGGTAGCAAATGTGTGTGGTTTGCACAGCTTCCAGTGCCATAAATAAATTTATTTCCTACTCGGGCATGCATTTGCTTTTAAGCCTCGACTCAGAGCAGCACATAAGCATGTGTGTAAGCAGTCTCACTGATTTCCGCAGGCTGTGCAGTGCCTGGCTCTGCCAGGGCTCCTGGTAGCAATAAAGACAGTAAAATCCCAGTAGAGAATGATGGGTCTGCATGCAACTGTGCCAGCACCAACACATACCTGCCCATGCTTCATCCCACCGCCAGCGTGTGCAGCTGCAGGACCAGGGCCAGGCTCTGCACCATCGGTTTTGCCAGCTCGAGCTCACCACCTTTCTGCAGTGCTGGGTCTCCTTACTCTTTTTAAATAAGTGCAGAGGTGTGGGAAAATAGTGACATTAGATACTGGTGTCTGTGTTTAGCTGTTGGCAAGCGCTGTCTGAACTGGCAGGTCCTGCCTGTCTCCCTTTCTGCAGACATGGAGTGGGTTGTCAGTTGTTGTGCTTCCTGGGGGGGTGAATCGCAGACGGACACGCCGGCGGGGAAACTGCACGCGAGCACAGGCACGCACCAGCCTGCAAGCGTGTGCTCACAGGCGTCCACGGTTTGCGTGCATGGGGTGTCATCAGACACGTTCAGAAAGAGCAGGTATCACTGGAGAGAGGAAAATAAATCTTACGGGCTGAAGGCAGATGGAGAGTGCACAGGAGAAGAAGAAATGATAGCCAGAGGACTTCAGAAATCAGCCAGAGAAGATTTCAGAGAACGTACCCTCAAGCACTGAGAGCAGCTTCCAGTGCCAAGAGGCTGCTCAAGAGGAGTAAAAAGGCAAACCATGGGTAAGGGTTTGGAGCAATATTCAAGTCAGTCAACCAAAGATTTGCAGCCGCAACCAACTATTAATAACAGATGGTTTGATACCAGAACTGGAGGTCAAAACCAAAGGGCTGCTGATATTGCACCACGTTTGTCTTTGTCTTGCTTAGCAAGCCTTGCATGGTAGTTTCGGGGAGTTCCAAGACAAACATCCAGCCTGCTCCTTGGTTTCACTCTGCAGGCAGTGACAACCCATGTTGCAGGCTCGAAGGAAGGCAGAGAAATTCCCAATAGCCCGGATGAGACCATGCACGACATAATCATCACAGCAGTGTTACACAATGTCACTCCTTTATGTGGATCCTGGACGTCTTCTTTTGGTAGTCCCTATAAATGCCTGTGGTTGTAGTCTGTCTCGCTTTAGGATGAGGTTTAATTTCTCTTGTCTGTTTCTTGGTTGCTGTTGGTGTCCTTTTCCCTATAATTTTTCACCTCTTCATTTGACACAGGGCGCTCAGGTCTGTGTTTTCATTGCTCTGCCCGGTTGTGTAAGTGGTGAAAAAGATGTGCAGAGGATGTATACAGACGCACCCCCTCCTCCCTTGAACTTTTGTTGCTAGTGGGGTACTTAAAAGCAGAAAAATGATCTGTAGCCAGAATCGCCTTTATCTCTTTTTCTCTCTATGGGTGTTGTTCTTCCCTTCGCTGTTTTTTCTCAAATACTTGCTTGGTATACAACATGTCCATACAGGGATCCTTGGGAAAGTTGAATTAAATTAACTAAAGGTGTGAATTTAAAAAGGATTATTTAAACCTCATTAAACCTCTGTGTTTGCACACTTTTTAAAATTAAAGTTGCTTTAATTTGATTTCAGTTCACTTCACTTCTTAGGTGGAGTAATCTCAATTTAATTAAGGCAAATTAATTGAGTAAATGTCCAAAGGGAGATTTAATGCCAGGTAGACAAGGAGCATTCAAGGAAAATGAGTAAAAGGGAAGTTGAGCTTATTCAAAACTAGCAAAACCAGAAACTCTTTCCAGTCTGAGCTGTTGCAAGAATTAGACGTGATCTGTGGCAAACGCTGTAATTGTTATCCGGTAAAGGATACTATCATCAAGTGCAAACCATTTCTTTTGGCTTGTATGAGCAAACTCACATCACTCCTTGAATTCTGGGCACCAGCCCAATGTTGTGAAAGGAGAAAAATGGGGGTATGGAATGTCTTCTTGTTTTACTTTATTCGTCCCTTCAGGAACCAGAGTAGATTTATACCAAAAAATAACCTGTTTGTTTTTGTTCTACTTCCCTGCTTCCTCCATCTCTGTTTCTTACACAATATTTTTCTGGTGTTTTTTCTCGAGGAGAAAAGAGATTAGGAGGAAGAGGGATGAAAACACATCCATTCCTTCATGTGAAGGTACTTATCTCCACCTGTGTATGAGGTGCTTGGCCAAATCTCATTTCTGTCTTGTGTCCAAAGAAATTCCTCTCAGGTCCTTATCTGTCAGTTCTGCAGAAGGTTCAACAGCAGCAACAGTGAGAAAAGTGAAGAGGTGTCATTCATGACAGCAGGAGAGTGAAATGCAAAGGTAGGAGGTTGTATGGTGTTGGAGCTACTTGGCGTGACCTTGAGTCTGATTTTTATCATCAGAGAAAAATAGCAATTAATGAAGAAGCTTCTCTGCTGTGGAGACAGGAGTTGAGCAGCATTAAATGTCAAAATGTTTCATAAAACCTGGGAAAAAGCTGTGATTTACAGGACTAAGACCTTTTACCTCTTTGGAGAGGTAAAACACAGATGTGTTAGCTTTATTCATGCTTGTACTCGCATTGTTAAATCAGTAACTCCAAGCATATATACAAGGAGTTCTATAGGTATTTTTCTAGTTTCCTTGTTCTGCCTCTGTGCTGGAACAAATATTTAGCGAACTGGAGCTCATCTTGGGATAAGCCAAGCTGGCAGTTTGTTTATTTGTTTATTCTTTATCCTCTTATGTTGTATCTTTAATGGTGGAAACAGGCTTATGTGGGCTTCTGCTCAGGGCTTCTTTGCTCCCTAGCAGGCAGCTGGGAAGGTGAAGTGGGTACATTTTTTGGTGCGAGGCTTTTGGGTTCCTCCCTATCTCCTGTTTTTTATGGACGTCCATGCAAAGGGCTTTTCTAAAGGGAACAGAAGTCATACCTTCTTGCAACACATCCTCCGCCCCTGAGATATTTAGGAGCCGAGTCCCTGCCTCCACCAGCTTCAGGGACAGCTTGTGGTCGTTCATAAGCCAGGCTCTGCCTCACGGCACTGCGTAGAGCATGTAGGTTCTTGCTGTTTCTTTAGTGCGGCGTTTATTCATTAGAAACATATGATGTCAAAGTGTTTGTATCTGAAACAGGTTCTTTCTACTTTGTTACCTGAACAGTTAAACCTAAAACCCAGGTTTCGGACATCTCTTGAGGGTGCTGTGCAAGAAGTACAAATTTGGTTTTACATATCTTTGGGCTGTCAGCTGTGCAAAGAAAGGGAAGAAGGGACACAGTTAACAAATATGTCTATGTAGGAGATGTGTGCTAAATTCAGAGACTGTTTAAACAGGCATTTAACAAGAAAGCAAATATAATAAAGAGCTTTAGCTTATTCCCCCAGAATGTTTTTGATGCAAAAGAGTAAGGTGTAGGTAAGCCATTGGTTTCTTTAGCAGCAATAAATTACATGATGTACTTAGAAAACTTAGAAAAAACAATAGGAATAGAGGCATAGGTATTTAGATTGACCTGTGTTAATAAGGCAAAGGTATATCTTACCTAAGCAATTTATGCTTCTATTTTATTCAGGCAACTTATTGCTGTGATACTGGTCCTTAGACACCATTTAAAACTAAAGTAATAGCAAATGAAACTTAGTAGAAATTAATACTAAATCCCGTTATGTTTGTTTATCAGTAAAACAGGTCAAAGAACTCAAATGCCATTGGAGAGCCATCAAGGCAACTGTTTGGATTTGATGTTGACTTGTAGCAGATGCAAAACCTGTTTGTTACTTTGAAGTGGAAGCATCTGTATTTTACGATCAGTCAGAGCCAGCAACCTTGTATGTCTGAGTCCTAGGACTCAAGTTTTTACAGGCTGAGCCGGCAAGCACAAATGTGAATTTCTTCCCGTGTATGTTCTTCAATTGACTGATAGTGAACAGTTTTCAAAAGGAGATGTGCTTTGCTAGCCAGTCTCTGATCATGTGCTTTTCTGGCTTCTTTAGTAGTCAGACGAAATGGCAAAGCAGTGAAGAAATACTCATTGTGCTCATCAGCAGTGTTGCTGCCTTTGTCTGCAGTGTGTTTTCCTTTCTGAAGGATATTCTGCCTTGTGCTGGAGCCCTGAAAAGCTCCTGGGAGAGGCAACATGGTGTTGCACAAGAGTTGCATCAAGTGTCAATGAAAACTTTGTAGTGTCAATTGGGAGTAGCTAAAGGGAAATACCCAAAGGCATTTATTGCTGCTCAAATCTATTTTATTCTCATTTTAAATACTCCCCCAAGGTGCCCCCTAACTTTTTAAGCTTTCTTACAGAAAGCTGAGAGCTGGTGGGGTCCTTGGCACATCATGTAGTCCTTTATCCTATCCGAAGGTAATGTGTACCATTACTATCTGCTTTCTAGACTTCCACTGCAAAGCAGAATTGTCCTTGTCTCTTCTTGAGTTACTCCCAACTCTGTAATTGGCTCAATTAAATCATTCATTGCATGAAGGTGAAGGAGGTGATGTTGGGTGGAGCAGCAGCCTAAATTCTGATGCGCTGTGAGAAAGTAAATTTGTTCTTCAAATGAAGAAAGCACCTTCAGGAGGGCAGACTTACTGTCTTGATAGCTGACTAACGGATTTACTAATGGGGTTCATCTTGTATACGTATATATTTATATGTCTATATGTAGTTCGTTGTATACATGTTTGTCAGATGTCTAGGACATGGCTTTATTTGTTGAGATGACAAAAGAAGTTCATCAAAAGGTACTGATTTTAGTCCTCAGGGCCTTTTTTCTTTTTCCTACTGCTTCGCTGTTACAGCCCCAGTTAGAAGCTAATCCTGAGTAAGGTTGATATTGTATTAAACTCTCATTTCAGGGCCATTGTTGTGGGGTTTTAATGAACACTTAAAAAAAAAAAAAAGCTTCAAGCTATTTCATTAGACCACTGGGCCTCATGAAAGTCTTCTCAATGACTCTGAAAAAATATTTAATAGAACATTAAGATGATTTTTTTCCTATACAATCAAACATCTTCCAGGACTAGCTGTAAACATCATTTTAGTAGTCTTCCTGAACTTCATGGGAATTGTGCCTACTGTTGCCTCAAAAACTGTCTCAGGAAGAAGAGAGGACACTTGTAAAGGGGGGCTTATCCCTGCCATATGCATAGCTAGAAGGAAGAATATGAAATGAAGGTCTGTCTAGTCTAAACCTTGGTTATCTATCCATTTGTTCTCAGCATTTTTTTCTTTGAATGGGGTCTCAGCTTTAAAGTTTTCATTACTGGCTCTTAAAAAGAAGAGAAGCAGCATTTGTCAGAATCTTCTTTGTTAATATTAACTTATTTTAGAGAGCTTGCTGGTATTAAAGCAAAAAACTACTCTGTGGTATTTGGCTTATGCCATTTCTGAGGCTTTTACCCTGTCTCAATTCATGGCAGACAGACTAAGCTGCCAGGCACAGAGAACAGTCTCTTGCTGTGCTTCAGTATCTTGAAAACAAACTGGGTGCCTTTTTCCATTTCAGTTTGTAAGACAGTTGAAGAATGGGAACTATATTTAGCAGCTGCTTTTAAACTCTGGAAATTGTTTTCCCTTGTTCTTGTAAATACTTTTAGCAGGGAGAGGTTGAGGCACTCTCAGAACACAGGACAGCAGAATCTAAATAAAAAAGGGAGAGATTCTGGGAACGTAGAAGGAGGAGGCAAAGACATGGTGGTGGGGAGTGAGATGCCCATAGTTGCACAGCTGGTCACTAGCAGACCTGTCCCAGCTCTCCTGACACCCTTTTCTTTTGGGCTAGATTTCCATGCTTTTGTACTCAAGCTGCTACAAGATCACTGTGCTTCACGGTGATATATACCTTCGCACTGAGCTGGGAGCTGCTAGTGACAGTACCTGCAGCCACCTTTTATGCTTATGACGGTACAAGAGGCAAATATCTTGTGAATAACTGGCTTATATTTGACCTTGTTTTCTACAACTGTGTTGGGAGTTCATGGGGGTCTTGATGTGTACGAGGATGGGGGCATACATGCATGTGAAAGATGTCAGGCTCATAAGGTCCTTCTCCACTACTATCAGCTAGACCAGCTTGTAGAAGAGGAAAGGTTGGGCTGGTTTATAGTATGGCATTACCCAATGGATGTCATTTTCTTTCCTCTGTAGCATTTTGCCTCTTAATGGAAACAAGTGGTCAATAGGAAAACAGGCACCTATTGGTCTAAGAGTAGTTGCTATATCTACTTATTTGGACTTCAGGTCTTGACATTGTTTTTTGTCTTCCCCAGACTGTGCTGACATTTGCAGCTCTTTTTAGAGAGAAAGCTGTAATGAGAAGACAGTGAAGCCATTCAAAATAGGACTTAGTTTATCCTTTCATTTGCTATTGTGAAGGCTTCTCATTAGCGTGAATTTCTTACCCCCTGCACATCAGGTACTGAAATGTTGGTGGCTCTTCCTTCTAAGCCTGTTTGCTACGCTTTAAATGCGGAGAACATCTTCACTATTGAGAACATAATTGTTTCAAATACAGTCAATGCCCAAGAACAAACCCAGCTTGCCCCATGAACCCTCTTAGAAACCACTCTCCCAGTTCCCAAAGGATGTAGCCAAGCGTCTTTGTGTTAGTGAGGCTGAGGCTGGGTTGGAAGAGCATGTGAGGATGTCAGGAGCCTGGGTACCTCCCAGCTCCTGGGACCCTGAGCTGGCAGGCCAGAGTGGGAATCGCATTGTTGTTATATGGGGCTGGTTGACCTTCAGCTGAATTCTGGCTGAAGCTCCATGATGTGTTGCTGCTTTTCCATCCTATGCCAATTCTTCAATGAGAAACATTTAAGGAAATATTAAAGAATTAGTTGCAATATTTGTTTCTGCTCTACACGGCATAATCTGCATTTTGCAAATTTTATAGTGTGGCAAGACAAAGAGAAAAGTCGTTTCATCCTCAGTTTTGAACTGCCATGAGTGAGCTGCTACCAAAACTAACAGGCAAATGTTAATATTTAGAGCGAATAACCATTCATTTTTTTCTTAACTCTCTTCTGCTTCTTCATGTAAACTAATTAACAATAAAGCCTTAAACAAGCACAGTACCGAAGTAACAGTTGTCTTTAACATATTATTGTAATTAAAAAGTTTTTCCTTATGGTCTTTCAAATCTAAATCCTTATACAACAGGGTCTCCCTACCACAAGCATTTTCAGAGGTTTCATTAGTTCTCAGTGTACCATCATTTATCGCTTTCTGCGCTCTCTCCTGAAAACTTAGAGGCAGTTAACATTGTGAATTGCATTGCAGTGCCGTCTACACTAATTAGGTTTTTTCCAGGCTTGGTTTATGCCTCAGAGATGTGCTGCAGAGAAAACAGCTAGATAAAACAAGCTATTACAGCACTAATGAATCTGTGCAGCTCAATGGAAAGGTAGGGTGAGCTGATGACAACAGGCTGTGGGGTGTGGAAGAGCCTTGGGTCTTGCAGTCCCCGAAGAGCCTGACCACATGCGAGTGAGGTGTGGCCTCTCTGCCTCATTTCTTTGGTTGTAAAACCAAATTAGGACGACCCTGTTAGCAAATAAAAAGGGTGCTGCAAACAGTGCTTTGTACTCTCTTTCATGAAGTGCTTTGCTGACTTCCAACAGGTGGGATAAAAGTGTTGCTGTGGAAATTGCAAGCTCTTTCCCTTAAAATGTAGTGGTAGTTGGGGAACAGGTAATGACCACTCATTCTACCACTTCTCTGAATGGCTGCTCATGAAGTTGCCTCTTTTTGTGCTGCAAGCACACAGTCTTGTTCTGCTCTCTTGTTCTCCAAAGTTTGATTGAAGTGTATGGAAGCCTCATGAGCAAAGGAAATGCTAGTTAGGAGCCCCTGGCCAGCCTGAAGATCAGGACAAGGTGCAGATCAGCAGGTTGTGATTCAGAGAGGGGGGATCTGAGAGTGCAGTGAGCAGGCTGCAGTCAGCCCTCCTGCATGTGCCAGTTATGGGTAAAGGAGAGGATGGAAAGCCTTGGAGACCTCTTTGCCCTGGTGCAGTGTCAGACCCAGTGCCAAAGTTTGCAGTCATTTTGGTTAAGAGCAGTCCAGTTGGTGTGACTCTCCGTTTTATGCTTACTGGTTTCCCCTTTGTTTAAGGAAGATGATGGTACCACATTTGTTATTTGTTAAAGCATTTGATCTTCAGGACTGCTGTGATTCTTTGTGCCTCTAAGGTGAGCACAGATGAGGCAGCAATGAATGTAATTCCCTCTGGCATGGAGTACTGATCAGATACCTGCTGCTCTAATGGGGTCATTTACAGAAACTGGATCAAATAGTATAAAAGAGAGATGTCTTCCCCCACCCCACCCTTTTTTTTTTTAGCCTAAGGCTGTCAATCAACCAAAAATAGTATTCAGCTGTAGCCAGCATTCCTCTCTCAGATTATTGATGGGGAGGTTCAAGTGGAAGATGTGTTCCCTGTAGCAGCCTGTCATTTTGCAGTGCCAGCAGCCTGATTTGAGATTATATTTTGGCAGTGGAGGACTTATCTTGCTTACCTCCAGGCTAAGCTCACCAGAATACAAGCAAGTCTTAAGTCTGCCACAGTTCTTTGCTCTACCAATGACTTTGCACAGTCAAAGAAATATTATTATCTTACCTCTTTTATGTAGTATTGGCACAATGTAGTGGGGTTTGTTGTATGCTTAAGTTTACACGTGGCAGCTCTGAGCAGATAGCAACCATAATAAAGACCTTCAAGAGCATTAACCCTTGGAATGGGTAGCTAATTTGGCTCTAAATCAAGAGATGAAAACACACAGGACTGTCAGAGGGAGAGGGAAGGCTTAATCAGAAGCTGTTTTGATAAAAACATTGTGCTTTTGGCACAAGTCCTGCTGAGCATGCTGCATCCAGGACACACAGCTTTGTTGTCTTTTATTTCGTTTTCTCTCCAATTGACATTAAACACAATAATTAAAGCAACAGAGATTAACGTGTCAAGCCAAGCTTTTCATTTGTCCTCTTCCCCCCC
>JANZLQ010000037.1:17060490-17116508 GCA_026212715.1 Elanus axillaris | reverse complement strand
CGGGGGGGCGGGGAAAGTCGTGGTTTCACAAAATTTTTGGCACTGTTTAATACGGGAATGTTTCAATACCAAGCATTTCTAGATTCCATCAGAAATTCAGGTAACTGACCTCATTTGCTCTCAATATTTACTCAAACAGCTGAGAAACTACTTGCTGTCCAGGCTGCTGGAATACTAATTTGACTGCAGATATGTTAACTTTTGCTGTTTCCCTTTGGCATTTCTTTATTTGCTACCAGTAAAGCCCTAACTTGCCTAAGGTTTTGGCACCCTTAGCTAAGGCTTAGTATTTAGAGGAGTGTTAGTCTGTACCTAAGGTTGCAGTCATGACTTTTTTAGCCATGACATTTTTTAGCCTTTGGAAGAAGTAAATGTTAGGAAAATAATTTCCTCCCCACACAGCTGTGTTCAGGAAGCTGCTAGCAAAAGCTATTGCTGCTAAAATAACACTGAATTTTTAAACAAGTTCTTCATACTGTTATACACAATATGGTGTTCTTTTGAAATAACGTAAAGATTCTTTTTCCTCTTCTATTGCTTGCATACCATGATACCATAGAGACATGTGAACTTGTGTGGCCGTAGTCTTCTAGCTAACTGTTAAGATACCATAGCTGCAATGTAGAATCTGCAGCAGCTGTACTCTTCCAAACTGTTCGATGCAAGCAAGCCTAATTGTTTGATATTTTAGTTTTTTTATCCTGCTTCAATTGTCGGTGTTTGCTTCCCTAAGTCTCTGTGTCATAAGCATAAAGGCATATCAGAATAATTTCAGTTTTCTTTTAAGAACATTGTTTTTATTACTAGATTTCTGGTATAAACAGTGCATTCATCACCAGGATATTCTCATATGTTAACTTACCAAATAAGTTAAAAGCATCTGGGAAAAATCAACTAAATATTCAGACCTGTCCTTTTCAATTACTTTACAGTTTATATTTTGCAATATAACCAAGGCCAGAGTTGCATGTATTCAACGTCTAAACATTTGTTTTACTCTGAAATGACGAGAGTGAAGTCTTTCTAAAGACCCACATTTAACAGTCAAAGCCAGCTTTGTTATTACTTCTCTCTATGCTGGAAGTGTCTCAGGTGGGATCAGGGGTCTGCTGCAGAGACCGGTCTCACTGGGATAGGGGGAAGGTACAGGGCCAGGGTACAGAGGGAGGGTCGAGGTGTGGAGCAAGTTGCGCAGGACAACTTGGCAGATCGGTTGCAAAGTCAGGAGTTTTCACCAATTTCCCGCTCTGATGATGTACTGAGGGTGAGTGTGTTGCAGGTCAGGTGCAGTGCGGTGTCGAGGGGTGTGCAGTTTGTGGGGCTGATGTCACCAGGACTGACATGTCTGCACCGAGCTCCTGGGAAACATCTTGGGGATGGGCCCCTGGAGGTGGACTCATGCTCCCATGCCAATAGCAAGGGCAGGGAGAAATACAGCCTTTTAAAATCTCTCTGAAAGACTTTTCAGAAGTAGTGGCAAATAGGAGGGAATTGCTAGTGCAAGGTTTATTTATAGCTTTCTATGGAAAATACTTAGATTGTTCCTTTGTGGCTATGAGCAATTCTGCCAGCCCTCTGTTCCTTGTCCCAAATGTATGCATTTTGAATGGGAATGTCACACTTTAGATAGAAGTCCCCAGACTCCATCAGGCTTCCTGTGACATTGAAATGGTGCTGTGCAAACAGAGCCACATGTCACTGTCGTGCATTAATGACACCTCTCGCTGCGCACAACGACCTCAGACACAGTGGCTCAGTGTGTCAGTTAGCAATGCTCTGCAGGAAGGAACGATCACCAATATTTAAGGGAGGGATGAGGCAAAATCTCCGCTCTGCAGAGGAACCAAGAGGTGATGCTGAGAATTAACAACTAGGCTTGGGACACTTCCTATCTCAACATCAGAGCCTGTAAAATTGAAATAAATTTTTCTTTTATTTCCATGTAATGTTGAGCTGAGCCAGCAACCGTCTGTGTCAAATTTCCATCAAATATGGTTAAAACCTGTCAGTTTTGAGCCCTCCTGCATATCACATCTGCAACAGAAAACGTCGTTTGAGCCTAACCAAGCCAGGCAAGCAGCATGATCTGTCATTATACTTAAATGTACTTGGTAAAGAAAGGGACTCTGTGCTTCTCTTGCTCTGTGAGGGTGCTGGATCTGTATCTGGCAATCTCTTTGCTTGTTGTTGTGGGGCTGCGTGATGTCCTGCTTGCTGAGGGAGAGTGGCCAGTGTGCAGGCTTTTGGGGACAGCCAGCAAACGTGGGATCCCATCTCCATTTTCTATTTCTTAGCATTTAAGAACATCAACGGGTCTTGATGCAATCACATGTGATGACTGCCTGGTATAGCCCTGTTCTTCCACAGTGGCCTATGATAGTTCCTGGGGAGGACTCAGCACTTATGCATATTAAACACAGTAATTGTGAATAATGGGATTAGTGGGTGAAGGAAGAAGCCATGTGCATCCAGGAAACCCTAATGCAGTTGGTCTCTGGCCTCTATATGCAGCCATCATGGTGCACAGCTCTGAGTGACAGGGAGCAGGTCCTTGTGGTCAGCCCCTTCTGGTTTGTGCTTTAAATCTTTGCCTGCATGTAAAAATCCTCCCCTCTCCATCCTTACCTACACCAATACTTGAGGTCATCTTGCTCCTGAGACACAGTTCAGGAGCATCTTGCCTGTCCAGTCTTTCATGAACGACTGGGTTTGCTAGATACAAGGACAACTTTGAGAGCTGGTCAGCCCTCCATCTGTTGCATGTTCCCCTTGTGCTTTGCATCAAAAAGCTGCACATCAAAGTAGCTCTGGGGGAACATGGTTCTCTATTGGTCTGACCCCCTTGTCCAGAGCCAGATTGAACACGGTCCGAACTGGCAGCGTTATTCCCTCCTCCACCTGCTACTGCTCTCATTGCCCACCAGGGAGCAGGGCTGTTTTCTCTCATCCTTGATCGAGTCCTTTGTTAAATTTTTGCAATAATCTCTTAAACGGTTCCTTCTCTCACAGGGTGATGTGGTTTCAGGCAGCCCCAAAGTCTGCCAGGTCATTTGGATGTAGACAGTTGTGTTTAAATACTGTCTTATGCTGCAAGCCTGTGTGGAAAACAAAATGCATGGACTCTTACCTACCGATATTCAAGGATGTCCCTTGAACTTGGAGAATCTTCGAAGAACCCTGCAAATGCAGCTTTTTCAGGAAATATGTTGAAATATCATGGCCTGGGTGTCTTTTTGTGTTCTGAAATGCAGCAGGGAATTTTGTCTTTGAAGTGAATTGCTTGCAGATACAGATTTAGGTGCTTGAGAAATTCACCTTTAAAGATATGGAGTGTGGGGTGCTTTCCCAAATTTCCCATGTAGTGAAGTTGAACTTTTGTCAGTTTAATAAACACGGGATGGTTTTCTCACAGAAAGAGGAGCAAAAATACAGCAGAAATTAGTGCTTTACAGATACTTTGATTAGATTGATGGATACCTATTCCTTTTGAACTTAAGGCAGTGCTCTACCCCAAAAGCCCGCAGCACATTTGCATAATTAAAATGCAGTTAAAAACTTTCTGGAGAAGAAACTGCATAGAGTTGGTGTGGAGTGAGGGAGGATTAGAAATCTTTCCCACAGTTCTACCTGAGTAACTCAGGGAGCTGGGATGGCTTGTTTGGAGCTACTAGAAAATCAGGTATTTTACCTGTTTTTTTGAGGATTTCTTGTTATGTGCACCAAAAGCCCAACTCCAGGCTTATGAAAGTTTATTTCCATTGCCTCCAATAGCAGAATTGGAAGGTATTTTGAGGAGGAAGAGGAAAAGAGGGGGATACAGTTTTGTGGACCTACATGAGATGGGGCACCACATGGATGCTCCTTGTTCTCATAGTTTTCCCAGGCATTTTGCACTTTGGCTGTTTGACTTGGCTTTACATTGCTCCTTGAAGATGTCAATGAAATGCTGTAGTGTTTTATTGATGCTTTCTTTTTAGTGTTGTGGGTTTTGTCCCTTGTGGAAGCTTTATACATTAATACCTCTTTTAAATGAGTATAATCAATCTATGACTGCAACCAAGGACTTCATGGCAACCGTATGGATTCTGTCTAGACCCCTGTGGATTTTGGATCATTCTAGGCTTACAGGTTTGTTCTTGTTTACTGCTGAGACTTGCACCAAAAACATTTAATACCTGAGCAGAGCCTCAGGGATGCAGTTCACATTCAATACCAATTGATCCAGGTGGATAGAAACTGCAGATTGGACTTGAGTGGGACATGAGGGAAAATTAAAATGCTACCTGAAGTTTTCCCTGAATGCTGGTCTGTGATTCAGACCAGTGCCAAGCTTCATGCACTGCCTGAGACTTGCCTGTGCATGCCTCCTACCCATGCCCTCCTGCCAGGGCTGTGTTTTACAGTTGTGATCAGTGTGTGCAACCTCAGAGCAGTGGAGGGTGCTCCCAGGAACCTGTGCCGTGCTGTGGTTCATGTCCCAGAGGGCTTTCCTTGCGGGAAGAAGGACCCTTAGGAGGTGTGTGGCTGTTGTGGTTAAGGTGGGAGCCCCTGGGCTGCTTAGAGCAGCCCTCCTTTTTCCTGATGCCTGGAGGGATCAAAATGATTTCAGTGTGTAAGCAGGGGGGGTAATTATGGAAAGCGTTGTACTACAGTGAGCTTGTATCTGGTAAGAATGTTAATCATGTCTCTGTATTTGGTATAAATATTTACATCTGAACTATTTTAATTGGAAACTACTGTTGATTTTAAAAACATTCTACACAAGTGATGCAGCGTCTTTGCATGCTTAATAGGAAGAACTGGTTTCATGTGTGATTCAGGGTACTAAATAAGATATTAAGTTATGCAGAGTAAAATGTAAATGTATGTTGCTTATTTATGTTTTTCAGGTAAGAAATTGCATTCCGTTAAGCAAGGCTGCCTAAGGGAGTTGACAGATGCTGGCTCTGTGCATTCATTTGTAAGCTACCAAATCATGCAAAGTATTCTAGCATTAATCCTGCTTGATATTTTGGCAGCTTTCTGAATTAAATTATTGCTTTCAAAATATCCAAACAAAACCTTTCCTCCAAATTCTGTTGTTCTCTTCCTTCCCTTTGCAAAACTGTTTACTAAATACTATCCAAATTAAAGAACAGTTTCTGGTCCTTCCATAGATGTGCATGTTTTTCACATGAATTCTGTATACAAATTTTGCTTGCTCTAGACCTTTCTGATATCTCTCAGATAATCAGTTGCACAGGTATTTCTTTAAATAAATGTCACCCTGCCTCAAAGCTTCATTCCCTTCCCCCCGCCCTTTTTTGGGGGGGGGTCCGTCTCTGCGGTAAGCAATACAAAAGGCATAAAAATGTTGTTTCCAGTCTCTTATAGCTAGGAAGTCTACCAACTACAATCAATAACTCCGAATTTCTAGGGTAAATTAAATGAAAGCAATATACATGATTCTCCCTCATTACACAGGAGAGGAATGGAAAGCTAGAAACATGATCTGGTTCTTGCAGATACTTGATGAAAAATAATAAAGCTTTACAGGAAGGTAGCCACCAGGAGTCTAAAATTGATTTTCTTCATTACAGCTGCTTGAGATTTGCATTTTTTTATATCAAAAGACTTTTACAGTGGGAGACATTTTTCCTTCCTAAGTAGTTTATTTGGTAAGACAAAGAGATGAAAGATTTTGCTTAGACAAACACCAAAGAAACCCTCAAGCATTACTTCATAAAGGCAAAGCTACTCTCTGTCTTTGCCATGGATACAGTGAGGCACAGGTGCAAGAGAGCTAATTCAAGTCATTAATGCCAATATGACTACATTTCCCAGCCTTTCAGTGCCAAAAGGGTTGTTTGAAGGAGGTCACCATTTTAATTCTGGAAGTAGATGGAGAAACTTGCCCAAAATTGCAGTGCAGGCCCCTGGTACTGCAGTGGGCTCTAATAAGAAGCTCTTTTAATATACTGCTTTTTAATCCTATGGTTGTGATTATTTTCATCAGCGAAGCACTTTAAACACGTGCTTAATTTAAAGCACAGCTAGTCTCATGGAAGTCAAATGGTATTTAAGCTGGCATGATAGAACCTCCCACAGCTCAGCGTGACCTGGGAGCATGGAAATCCTTGGGCAGCACTTGGGTCTCCATCCCACTGCTGTGTTGCATTCACTGTCCTGAAAATTGCCCCTTCCCTCTCTGCGCCAGAGTGGTACAGGAGGATGCAATGAACAGCAGTTAAGGCCAAGAAGTAGCAGCTATTTAAAGCTATTGGTGGCAGTGTTTATAGGCATGGCCGTAGTAAAGGGAGCAGCTGTTGGCCTTTTATACCACAGAAGCTGTGAGAATTAGACACAAATAAAACTCTCGACTAATGTGCTGCCCGTCTACTTGGTTGCAACCTGTTCCTTGGCAAGCGTGGACTTCTGTTGGGTGATAGATGATGGCGTGTTGCAAATGGCTACCAGTCTTTTGGATGATATGGGTGAGCCTTAATTATTCTTAGCTGAACATAAGGCTGGAAAATATTTGCATTTTAATTAATCAGCATCTTTTTCCTGGAAACAAAATGAACCCTGTGCGCTTGGTTGGCTTTGACAGTGGAGAGCAATGTCCTCAGCAGAGCTCACATTTTACCATTTAGTTCCAAAACACAGTCTTGGACCTGGGCAAGAAGGTTATATGGGGGTTATGCTGGTCTGGAATTTGTCCTGTATCTCCCCTTTGATTCCCTCTATGATGCTGTCAGCCAACAGACATGTCCCTTTAGTATGATAAAAGGGATGGATGTGAGTGTTTTTCTTGCAGAAGTTAAACCCAGATTTGTATATCTGGGAAACTGGCTCTCCTACCCAGCTGATGCAGTGTGTGAATTTTCAAACTGCATGCTGTGCTTTAGAGATTACTCTTGCTATCCCCTTTCAAACTATTACCCCAGAAGGAGAAGTGCCAGCATAATTTTAATATGCATAAACTGTGGAGGCAATGATGATAATTAACAGCAGGGTGCCCAATTTTGAAATACTGTATTTATCATTCCTTATAGTTCTTTTTTTTATCATTCTCACTTTTTGTCAGGCTGTGAAAAAATTCTCCCAGACAGAGCTGAGGTTTTCTTGCAGAAAAGGGAGAAGGTACATGATCCCGAGAAGCCAGAGCCTAGTCCTGCCATTCTTGAGTCAGTTCCAAGGCTGCCATTGATTTTACCAGTACCCAGCTTGAACCTTTGGACTGTAGCTCATCCAATAATACTCCAGGCTTCAGAATGACAAAATAAGTAGGATAGAAATAGGTTACTCTTCTTTCACTGTCCATGCTACTGCCATTAGATTTAACACAGAATTTCATTCCTGCACCAATTTTCAGGCATACGGAATATTAACATCATTAATTCATTTTTACCATCTTGAAGAATTTAAATCAGCTGGGAACTTTATTCTTCCAATTCAAAACATAATTTAAATCCGTAAGGAATTACAGTTGTTGTTAATGACTCTCATAATTAATTTCGCTATGAAATATAATGAATGCTTAGTGTCTCAGGTACTAAATGGTGTATATTCTTACAATGCTATTTCAATTTTAATTGAATTAAACTGTGGGATATCTACTTGAGTAACATTATATATTAAAAAAAACTTACTTAATGTGAAAGGCAGAGTGATATTATTCCTGCAGTGATAAAACCTAAATCAGACGGAAGTGGAAATCTAAATCAAGTGGAAGACTAGTGCAGAGTCTGTAACAGTTTAAAATGTAAGGCACTTTGCAGTCAATAACTTCATCTCATTTGTTTTCAGATCAGTCTTATTTTAAAAGTGGCTTTTCTTTCATTGTTTCATGTTCTTCTGTGGAGCAAGCCATGGCATCTGAAGTGGCTTGCACAAGGCACCTGATTTTGTTCATTTATCACATTTTTGTACAGCTCTAAATCTATTGGATGAATACTCAGCTGGCCATAAAGTCTCTTAAAGTCAATAGATGACACTGGTTTACACAGTTCTTACCTGTTGCCTTTGCCAAGGTGATTACTGTTTTGCGAAAGTTAGTGAGAAGATATTTGATCTTTTGTAGGTATAGTCTGTGCTGGTGTGGGTTACTGTGCTGAATTGTTTTGTTTTTTTATTTTTAAAATAATTGCATTGTAATTCAGTGGTTTAGAAACATACTGCCTTTATAAACAAATGCACTGTGTACTACTTGTGCTTTTGATGAATATCATCAAATCATTTGGGTTGGAAAGATTCCTGGGAGATTGTGTAGTCCAACCTCTTGCTCAAAGCTGGGACAGCACTGAATTCAGACCAGATTGCTCAGGGCTTTGTCTAGTCAGGTCTTGAAAACCTCCAAGGACAGAGATTCTCCAGGTACTTTGGGCTTCTGTTCCAATCCTTAATTATACTCAGAGTTAGTATATCCAGTCCAGACTGTTGTATCTCATTCTCCCACCATGTACCTCAATGAAGAGCATGGCTATATTCTTTGTAAGCCCTGCCTAGGTACTTGATGGCTTCTGTAGGTCCCCCTAAGCCTTCTCCTTTCCAGGTGAAACTAACTCAGCCCCTCCTCACAGCTTGTATGCTCCAGTCACTGACCATCTTGGTTGTCTCGGCTGGACTCCCTCAAGCTGATAATCTTTCTTTTATTAGGGGCCCCCAAAACTGGAGGTGGTGTTCCAGCTGTGGTGTAACGAGTACTGAGTAAAGGGGATTAATCACTTCCCTTGATCTACTGGCTTATGCCCTTGTTGCCGTGCATCCCGGTAGCCTTCGCCGCTGCTAGGGCTCACATGTCGCTGACTGTCTACCTGGACGCCAGGTCCCTGTGCAGCATTTGTAGAGATGTGGTCTGAGATAACAGTTTGCAGAACACTGCGGTTTGTTACTAAGGCAGGCAAACACTGCATTAATATCTTAAAACTTTGACTCGCATCTGCTTTCTTGCCAAAAGAGTGAACCACCACCTGCTATTAATTAAAAACAGCCTGCTCCAGCTAGTGGCTAAGACCGAACTCAGGCGTATGTGTCTTCTGTTTAAAGCAGAGAAGTTGTTTTAAGCATTCATGTGACTCTTCTGGCATCCTGTTTCTTTTAAAGGCCAAATTCAACCCTTTCTCTTGACTCCCACAGGCTTTGAGCTGTGCCTAAAACATTTCCTTTCAGTCAAAAGCTCTCCAACTACTGCTTTCTAGGCTGCCTGCACACACACTGAAAGAGCCGGGTGGAAGCATTAGAGAGTGAATTAGAATGAATTAGAGGAGCCAGGTTTTATAAAGGCTGGAGGAAATGCAATGTAAATGCCAGTGACAGAGAGGAACTGCCAGTTCCTTCAATCTGAAATCTTGTTTATGTCTTTGTGTGCGTGCTTTTTTCCTTCTTCGCAGAACACACTGCCTCTATGCCATTCCTCACAGCTCCTTGCTATCTTTGTCCAGCAAGTCACTTGTCTTTACTTGTGGACTATGTTTATCTTCATCCAAGCCACCTTTCTCAGTTAATACCAAGTTTTCCACTGCTGACGTTGGTGGGACCCTTCCCACTGTTCCTCTCCTGTTCCCAATCTGCAGAGCCTTCTTGCCAAGCCAGACCTTGGACATCAGGCACCATCTCTCTATCCAATCGGGCACAGTTTAATTCTCAGCTCCATACCTCCCTCACCCCTTCCATCATGCCTTCTCCTCTCCATTTCAGCTCGTGGTTCCAGCTGTTTTTTGTTGCATGTTAAAGCTGGCACTTTAATCCTCAGGCTGACCGCTCTGCTGTCCTGTCCCCAGCTGTGGCTGCGTGAGCAGTTGCCCGGCTCTGCGCAGCCGGAACAGTGGTCACAGGGAAGTCCCAGGCAGGTCCCACAGAGCAGTGTTTCCACATCCGACTGAGAAGAGTTCCTGCGTCTGACTCGCAGGTGCTCAGGCTAGAGCACAGTCGCTCTCAGGCAATGAGGGAAGAAAGGAAGAATCCTGCTGTTCCACACAGATCAGCTGCTGCCTGGTGCATGTAAGCTGCAGCTATTGGAAAGTCCCAAACCTGACTGACCCAGTGCATAAGGACAATAAGAGTTATCTCCATCTAGTTCTGCTGAGCTTCAAGGCCTTGGTCCAAATGTACAATTTCCAAGTTAAATATTTGAAATACAGTATTTTTGGTCAAAATAATACACTATCTCTGGTCCCCATTCTTTGTTTTCTTTTATAAATTCATATTTTATTTTGCTGTGGTTGATATTTGGTTGTACAGCACTGTTGTGCTTTCTCTCTGGTCTGCACAGCGTTGAACACTTTTATTATTGAGATTATTCGGTGTGTGGAAATATGCTCTGTTGGCCATCCTTCATGTGTGATATGACAGCTAGCCAATGTCTTTTTTCCTAGCTTTAGTTCTTTAAGCCTTTTTGTTTTTGCTGAGGCAACACAGAATTATTGCTATTGTTTTTAGTTCCGAAGTAAATCTTCACCTTTTATGGATCATCTGCGTGGCATCTCTGCACAAGGGCTGGAACTGGTGCAGCCTAGTGCAACTTATTACCCATCCCAAAGCAGTGTCCAAACGAGGGAAAAAAAAAAAAAAGATGTCATTCAGATAGTTGGCTTTTTAAATAACTTTCTGCTAGAGCTATGAGGTCCAGCTGTTTTCTAGCACTTACTTTTCCTTAATATAATTAGAAGTTTAGACACAGGTTTAGTTCACAAAACCAAAGCCCAGATCTTCACACAAAGGCAGCCTGGGATTGGCAGACATACTGCTGCTTGCAGTAGCCAAGCCTTTAATTTATTAATCTTCTGACAGTGCTGCAATGAGAATTGAACCTTTTAAATAGTTCCTTACTATTTTCAAGGTACTCTAAAGCACTTCCTAAAAAAGCTAAGAGTCGATACTGCTTGGCATCACGGCTGTAGGCAAAACTAACAGTTCTTACTCTGTCAGCAGCTGTTCAAATGCCACAGCAAATGGGAATGGCAGAACTTGGGGGATTTTTTTTGGAGGAAATGTCCTCTGGCCAGGCCACCAGCATGCTCTCCTAGGTTTTTTTTTTTTTCAGAGCATGCAGCAAAATTTTGCTGTAGCCATTCCATTTGTAGAGCTTTCTTCTTGCTTTGAAAACACTTGAAACTGTCGCAGTGCCTCTCTGAGCAGGGCAGTTGTTTGGGATGGCCCCATGTGCCTCCTTTGGGGCATTTTATGGAAGGGAGTGCTGTTATTACCCTACCTTTTCTCAGTGTGGCCTTCATTAGGATAAAGCTTAATTTCAGTCTGATGGCTTGTGTGGCACTTTGGATAGGTGATAGGTTTGACTTCATTGCTTTTAGCATCACAGCCCATTTTGGTTCATAGGGGGCAACAGCACAGAGCTGTTGCCACTTGGTTTTCTGGTGCATAGGGAGTGTTTTGCTGCAGGATGCATGGGTTGATCTCCTCCTGCACTTGGAGGCATGTTCTTCATGTTCTTTGATTCCCAGGAGACTGAGCGTACTAGTGCATCCTCTGCTGTGGCCTGCCCAGGTGCTTTTAGCACTCCTGAAAGTCATCTTTTCTCCATTCATCTTAATACTCTGGGGCTGTGAAGGCACCAATAGATAGGACTTGACCAGGTGTAATTTGCATCATGTTGTCTATATTTGTAAAATGTACCCCAGGTATTTGAAGCCTCCTGTAAGCCAAAGTGATGATGGCATGCAGCAAATCTGGATCTTGGAGGAAGAAGTCCTGGGGAGGTGCCAGCACAGAGGTGCGTACTGCTACATAAACCTCCTCTCCTGCTGACCCGCAAGTACATGCTGGTTTGCAGAGCTACACCGGGGTAGGAAAATCTGTGGGTGCACAGTTAACACCTTGTCCCTTGAGACGTGTTTATGGGTTTGTTTTCAAGCATGGGGAGGCATCTGAACCTGTCTAAGCCTTTTGCTGTGTTTGGGCAGCTGCTGGTGATGTTTGGGGCTGTCAGTCTCCTCCAAAGGCTTTCTGGTGGTGGGGTGGCTGTTGGACATGGGAGCTGTAACCCTGTCTCTGCTGTCAAGTCAGCGTGCAGCCTTGAGGCAGACTGTTTAATCTCAGCTTGATCGCCTCTGAAGATCTGACCTTATTTCCCTACTGTATAATTTTTACAGCCACATGAGGATTGACAATTAATTAGTTAATATCTGTGAAGCGCTTTGAGTGTGTTATTTAAGGGTGAAGTATTATCGTAATTGTCTAGGGAAGTGTCACCATATTTAATGTGTGTACTGGCATCTGTCCTTCCTTGAAACTTGTAACATAAAAATTCTGTTTCGGTTCCTTTGATTTCCATATCTTCATTACTCATTTTTCTCTAGTTTGGAACTCACTTTTCATTTGATTTGAATTAGAAACATACCTTCTATATGGCAATGGTGTGTACAGTTACTTTCAGCTTTTGGATATGTTACTAGTTTTAGCAGTATTTCTGAGAAATACTACCATAAGCACTCGAGTCTAAAGAATCGAGGGACTGCTCCAATTCCTGTGCGTAATTTTCACTGCACGTACCTTTCTAGAATGACTGTATCTTTTACATTCATTTTCATCCTGATACATCTGCACAGAGGGAAACTGCAATGACTCTCAGCAGTGGAGAAGTTGTTCAGAAGGGCGCTTACCTTTGTTGCCCATATTGGCTAAAGAAATATTCAGAAAAACACACACGCACATGTGCAATGTTTCTTTGGAGAGCTAACCATTACAATGTGAGATGGAGAGCTGGCATTCTTGTCTCTGCCTCTGAGATGAAGTCAAAACCTATCAGGCAGTGTAAGTTTTCTGTCTTCTTCTGTGCAGAGTTTATCCTGTGACTTTTGCTGTGCTTCTTATTCCTTAATTTCTTGCTCCTTCCTATCTCTAATGCTGTCATCAACTGTTGTTTAGTGGAAAGCTGGCAAATTCGTGAACTAATCATCATTCCTTCTGTCTGAAGTTTTTTCCCCCAGATAGCTTTAGAAGGCAATTTCTTTTCTCTAAATCAAGGTGGCAGAAATCACATAGCCTTCATTTTTTTTGGTTGCATGCAAGGCCATTTGGTATTTTTAAAGCTCTCCCACTTGTTAATAATCTGTCCTCCCATCCAAATATGTATTCTGTGCATATCTACTCCAATGATTTATTATACATCTTGCTTTCAGAAGAAACCCTGTAGCTGCTGTCAGGTATCTGGCCCTTTAGACAGTTCAGGAATCCTGAGGCAATGACTGGGCAAATCTCTCTGTAGTCCAAGGCAAGCCTTGCTGGGGGCCAGAGCAGAAGGACAACAGGGGACAAAGCCAAAGCCAGATGTGCTTCCCCCCCTCGATGTGTATGGGAAGAGTGGGATTAGCCTGGTAGTACAACCAGTAGCACCTGAGTTTTTGTTAGGGTTGCTGGAGGGCACAGGAGCTGTGCCTGGACACAGTGGTGTTTTCCCATCTGCTGTCTGCAGGCTGTTGTGAAAGTCTCCGAAGGGAAGAATTGCAAGTTCTCCATTTGCTCTTGCTCTTTTGGCCTCGGCACCAACACAGGGACTGTATTTGATGTAAAAACTGTTTTTCGACACTGCAGCTTGTCACATAAATGGTGGTTTAGGTCTAGAATGGATTAAATATGACTCCACTCCAGCCCCTGTATATTGTGTTTATAGATAAGTATTTGTTGATCCATATGGGAATTGCTTTCCATTTTTAGCATCTATATAAAAATCCATGCTATGTATAAATATGTAACCTTTATAAGGACATGAAACTTCTTCCCACAATGCTGAAACATTTACAGAAGTGGTACAATGCCACAAAAATCCAAAACTCAGTGTCCTGAAGGCTTGCCTTCTGACACAAAGCACAGTCATTCTCACATAGGCCAATTTTTTAATCTCCTAATATACTTTTGAATACTGTGGGGAGGTCTGGAATGATCTAGCAATCTAGATAACTGCCTCAGGATTAGAAGTAACGGGAAGGCAGATGCCAGCCATTACAGAAGTGTCAATAGAGAAGTAAGTATTTGTCTGTATCGCTCACCCTGAAGTTAATGTGTGCAGACAAAATTATTGCTTAACTGCATCTGGTAGTGATGAGAGAAAAAACTTGTGTTGGAGGGGAAGGCTCTCCAGTGCTGGTCCTGTGAGATCTGTGCCAGTCCTTCTTTCCTGTCTCCTCTTCAGGAAAGCTGCTGACAAGCTGGCTGGGGGTTTGCGTTACGTGGGAGCTGAAGCATGCTGGGCTCTGAACTCAAGTGTTAATTTTTGCATTGTAGAAGTGCCTAGGAGCTCTCCTGAGTCCAGGACTCTGAGCAGTAGAAGCAGGCAATGAAAAGGCCATGTTTGTCCCACGCAGTTTAGTCTCAGAGTAAGACAGGGCCAACAAATTCAAGACCATGCTGAGGCTGGCAGGGAAAAGTGAGCGATCACTTCGTCCAGCAGTGCCTCAGCACCAGCCCAGCCTCTGTCAGTGCATCATCCATCACACCATGGACTCTGTGCTGACACTGGAGAAGGGATGACTTTCAATATTACTATTTCTGCAGGGCTGTCTCAAGACTGGTGAAGACTGCTCTTTCATGGCTCTACCTCCCCTGTATAAGTATGACTGCAAATGGTGGCTTGCACTTGGTCAGCCTTCTGGAAATCATTGCCCATGTTCTCATTTGTAAAAGGAATGAACTGTAACTTTGTATAACTCCTAAACTGGCTTTTTTGCATAGTTACATAAAATACAAATATCCTGAGATAAAAATGAGTGTTTTGGTGTAATCAGTTTCCATAAATATTTCATTGGTGTAATTACCTGCTATTTTAAATTATTTTCTTGTTTGGCTTGTGCCTGATAAAAATACAAAATCTAATTCATTTCTGGAGTGTCAGTTTGAAATAATTGTGTGGATATATTTGTAAAGCCTATTAAAAAAAGAGAGGGGAAAAAATAAAGTCATGCAGGCAACAAACATCCAATCGTTTTCAGCAACGTGAGATGAAATCGAAAAATATCCTTCCAAATTTGTGAAAATCTCAGCAGTTTACCTGATTAAAAAGGTATTTTGAAATGTAAGTTGTTGGAACATATAGAAAGAGAAGAAATCAGGTCTGAATACATTTCCCTTCTTTTCCCCCTTTCTCATTTTAAAGATTTGTGCTAGAGAGCTGATACGTAATACTGCAGCAGTTCTGAAAAATCTCTCTTAAACCCCTGTAAAAACTACTGTGATTCTTTTGGATTTAGGGATTTATGTAGTTTTTTTCTTTTTTTTTTTTTTTTACATTTTGTTTTTGCTTTTTTTCCTTATCAGCTAATTTCCTTTATTTTTTTCAGTAAATTATAGAGCATGCCGTAAAGTCAAGATTCTTCTTAATGATTTTAATGATATAAACAGCATCAGAGAGATTTCTTCAGTGTTTTGCTTCTGTCTGGAGGACTGAACTGAACTGCAGCATGTGTATGCGTTCTTCATCCTTTGTCCAATTTTTTGAGGTCTTTCTCCCTTTAATTAGGCTATCTTTTTTTGTTCTCACATCAACACCAAAAAAACAGCTGATGTCAGCAGGCTCAGATCACCATGGAGATCTTCCTAAAGTAAAATCTGATATTAGTTACTATTGGCCAGTAACAAAGGATTATGGATCAACAGAAGCCAGCTCCCTGAAATCCCAAATCCTCTTGGGTATTTCATACCTCATAGAAAGAAGCTGCAAGTTCATGGCCTGATCCATGATAAGATCCAACCCTGCAGCTCCCTCTGGAATTGCATGGGTCTGTTTTCCCAGGATGCCCATGTCTGCACTCTGGGAATAAGTAAAGTAAGCCATTGCAGAGGATGAAGGAATATATTCTGCATGAGTACATCGCTTATTAAACTTGCATGAAAACAAGAGATTCTTATGTTGTAAAGGTAGCAAATAGAGGCTGGGTGTATTAACCTTGAATTTCACCAGGGGGCTTTTGGCACTAAGAGCAAATAATGCCATGTGATGAGAGAATAATTGACACAAAAACCGCATATATTTGGGTCTGAATGCAGGCTGCTGCAATGAGTTGTTACTTGCTTACATTGAGCAGGGTTGCTTTGTATGTCAAGGCTCTCTAGCACATGCACCCAGTGGGTGGCAGTGTACTAGCTTTGCTAGCTTTGGATGAGGCATGCTCTCCTTTTTATTTATTTATTTAAAAAAAAAAAAAAAAAATCCAGCTAGTTTCCATGGTGATGACTGCAGCTTTGATGCCTGTGCAAAAGTGGAGAGGGAAATAAGAGGGCGATATTGCATTAAACTAGGAGTCGAGTAACCCACGGAAGTCACAGTGGTCACAGCAAACAGCAAGTTCTGCCAGTGAGAAACTAGTAGACACAGAAATCATGGATGCCTGAAGAGCAGCTTCAGTCAAGCTGTTTTGGTGGAGTGGTCTAAACACAGCTATAAACCTGAAAGATTTGGTTGGGGGAAAACAAGGCAGATTTGTCATGTATTTACATTAGTTGAACTAGACTCACTGCTAGAGTTTTTGGAAGATTTTTGCATTATATGGGTGAAGTTGTGATAAAAAAAACCCAGCAATACACAGTAAAATTGCATGTAGATTCTCCTGTGGGTAAAGTGATACATCTAAACAATATTGTGGATTTAAATGCCAGGTCAGAGAAGCATTGTTTTTTATGAACTCATTTGAGTTTTGCATTGAACCAATTTTATTTTCTGGTAAAAGAAATAGTTGTCAAGCTTGAATTTGGATTTGTTAAAACTATATCTAAAATTCTCTTTTGTACACATTGCGCCTCCTCTGCAGCAGTAACCTCCAAATTACACAGCAGAGGTCTTGAAATTCATGCACTGCAGTAATTGTCGATACTGTTGACTTTGCACTGTAATCGTTTGTGACTGCTATGAGACGTGGCTGAATTTAATGCCCACAATCCACAGCTTATCAGTGTAGATTGATCCAGGTCTATTTTGTGTAAGAGCTGCTGATAAAGGAGTGCTACAGGTCTGTTTCTCAGACCTGCCTCTTCCTTGCTGCTTCAATTCAATCAATTTGTCCCACTTAGCTTGAGCAGAGTCTGTCAGGTGGAGAGGGGTCTGCCGGCTCATTTGAGGGGGCAGAAGCTGAAGTCCTAACACACACTGCACCATCTGGAGTTCTGAAACCATGGTATTTGCTTGAAATTTAACTGTGTATCAAAGTTTTTGTTTGTTTTAAAAAGAATAAAAAGAGGTGATGCCTAGGGGATTGCTTTACCAGTGCAGCTTTTGGGAGTGTGCGTGTGGATTGTCGCAGTCTTTCTCCAGGCTCCCCTGGGCTTCCAGTAAAACTGCATCCCCAGTCCATCACTGGTGATGCCCTATGTCTTACCAGTTTTTCTGTCTCACTCCATCCTCTCCCATCACCTTTGCCCTCTGGCTTCTTGACCAGCACCCAGATGCCAGCAGAAGTCTCCTTGCGTGCAGTTTGATCCTGCCTTGCTGAGGGTCTCACGGGCCGTTAACGTGATGCTTCCCTGATATTGCTAAGCTCACCTTCAGACTCCTGCCTTCCACAGCAGATCTGCAGCATGTCTGTGTTTCCTCCGAATTGTGCTCAATATGCAACCTCAGGTGGTACAGTGGGAAGACTTGAGCGTACCTCACTTCTGTGGCAGTTAAAGCTTCATGTCTGATGTTGATTATTTGGTTTTGAGGTATAGATATATGTAGTAGGAGTTGCAAAACCATTGTTGGAAAGAGAGACAGTTACCTCTCTGACTGCTAGAGGGGTAACGTGAATGACAAACCTTGTTCACAGAAATTGCTGTGTGTGTTACTGTTTCTTGGTGTTCAGTGTGGTTTTCTGAAAGATCAAGCAGGAGGAAAATCAGCCTTTCTGCAGCTCTGGGTGCATGAGTATGCACAGGAGGTATGCTAGAGTCTCAGCAAATGGCAAGGATTGAGCAAGCGGTGAAAAGAAAGTAACCAAAGAGATTGCTGGATTTTCTTTTTCTTATTTTGTGGTTGCTCAGTCTCTGGGTGTACCTTTCTCTCTCATTCTCAGTGCGCATGCTTCTTTAATGAAAGATGATCAACCGTGTTAGTCATATGCTTCCTGGTCCTCAAAGCAGCTCTTCTGTATGGAGGATATTTGGGCATTGCTGACTATGACTCTTAAACAAGTGATCTTTATATCAAAGGGTGGCCAGACAAGATTAAATAAAATTTCTCTCTGTGTTTAATACAGAATATCTGAGGATGTTTTTCCTCTGTAGAGTTAGGTTACATTTAAGGGAGATGACTTGGTCAAATTGACTTCGTGGGCATGAAACCTTCATTGTCATTGTGGAAAATCAGCTCACTCATAGGAGTTGTTTTCTGGACTTACTCAGGTTCTTGCAAGCTGTTTGAGGGATGCTAAGTATATTGCAGCCAAGGAAAGCTTACAAGGATTGTAGCTGCCAAATTTCTAATAGCATTTTCATAATTTCATTGCATTTTGAGAAATGAAGAGAAGGAAAACACTGAACTTGGCAAAACCTGTTTTTCTGTGTTTTTCAGGGTGTGGTAACAATCCTTACTAAACTGAGTATAAGTCAGCAAAAAGATAACCTGCTTTCAATATAAATTAAAGCTCTGTATCCCTACTGGTATAAAATTGGTGCATGACTTCCCTTGTTGAAATACATCATACTTCTCCAAATGAATTAGACAGACTGAGACTCAAGACTTGAGGATTAGCTGAGGCTTAATTAAAACATCATCAGTGTCGTCCCTGCAGAATCAAAATCCTGACACTCTGGTTACTGAACTATATTTGAGCCTTAATTTTAAATTACTGACTTTTACTTTAAAGGGATCATCACTTAAAAACTTAAACATAGCTTTCTTTTCAGAATTGTTGCCTCACATGTGTTTGCAGATCAAAATAATTCTCACCATTTTATTAGTGCTGTGATTCCATTTTCAGGTTACTACAATGCATTTAGAGTTTTGCCCAGTTAATGATGCTTACTCTCTTGGCTTTCAAAATGCAGTATTAATAGTTGAACAAAGTCTTTCAGATTTGCAGCATTCATCCTCCCCAGAGGTCCATGTTTCCCAGAAGGTTGAAGACTGATATCAGTTTGGCTCTAGCCTGTCAAATAAGCCTAAGAAATACATACCAATTTCAAATGCTAAGCTTCAACAGGAAGTCTTCTTTTTCAGTCTTGGCAAGGAACACTTAAGTCAATAAAAATTTAAAATTAAAATACCAAAAAAGTCCAACAAGTTCAAGCATTTAGTTGTAAAGAAAAGAAAGCTTGGTTGTCCAGGTTTATGATCAGGTTTCCAAAATGGGGACAAGATATTATAAGTTCTTGTCATATTATGATTGTTTGGCCTATCTTGATTGTTGTATATTTGTGTAACAGAAGATACCACAGCAATTGGTGTTCAGTGCAGCTCTTGGCACTCTCTGGTAGAGTTTGGCTGCTGGTAGCTAAACCAGGGCTTTGCATAACATGTACGTGCTGTGCAAGGAGGCTGTTAAGAAAGATTTCTGTAAGATTTTTTGGTAAGTCAAACGCATGAAAAAGAGTGTGCTCTAAATGATAGAAAATATTTGGTTTTTCAAAAGACTGCACTGAATTACGAATAAGCTGAAGTCTGCATATTTTATGGTTTAAGGAGAACTTGTCTCAGTTCTTCATTTTCTTCCTGAATTGTGACTGCACTATACATGTTTTTATAGCAGGTGGCGAGAGCCTGCCTCTTCTAGGAGATTTAAAATCAATTTTGTTATTTAACCAACTCAGCTTCCACGAATTTGTAGGAACACAATCCTGACACTGCCTTTGACCTTTCAATGTTCTTCGTCTGGCACATTAAACAGTTTGTGGCCAGGCCTGTGCCACTAAGCGTGTGACATTTGTTTAGAGTTTTTGCTGGGGTGAGTAATAGTGGAGGCAGGATGTATTTTGTGGGCTTTTGCAGGCAAAATGCCTTATTTCATGGTTACCTGCAATTTCAGGAGACCGGATTTGATGTAGATGGTGGCCTTCAGCATGATGTTACTCAAATGATTATGTGGAGATGTGAGTATCTTGACTTGCAGTCTAATGGTCTGGGATCACAAGTGTTACTTTCTATCAGTTCTGTAATTGCCTGGGTATATTCTGTGTCTCCAGTCTGAAATCATATATTCAAAATAAATCAAACGCATTTGGAGTAGCTTCTATCTTCATGACTTGTGGCTAGGGCTATTTTGAGCTGTGCCAATGTAGTTATTATAATAGAAAGACTTTAAGAAAATAATGACCATACCATATCCTAGGAGTGAATGGCTGAAACTTGAAAGTCAAGTTAAGAATGCCTTATAAAACTGCTCTCAGTTTGCCTCTAACTCAAACGTGAGTAAATTAGGTATAGTGCTACTCAAGTTAGTGGTTCAGAAGGAATGTAAATGATAGGAGTATGTGGTCCAGTATTTCAGGAGATGCCAGTTTAAGGGGTTCAGCTAATTCATGTAGTCTCAGATTCAGATCTGTGAATGTCGCTTGAGGATTGTTCCATGTTTTAGATATAAAGCTTCCCAGGGACTTGCAATTTAAGCAGAACTCCTAGGCACAGACTACTTAGCCAAAATGACCTATCCATGACTTTTAGAAAATTCAAAAGGGCAAATCTTCTGTCTAAATGTCAACATTGAATCTACTTGATTTTCTGCAATAAAAGCATGTGCAAATGTAAATGAAATGCACATCAGAGCAGGTTTCCCAGTTTGCTGACCAGATTAAAGAATGCAAGAAATTTCAAATAGCTCTTCGTCAGTAAAGCTTTTCTCCCCCTGTAGCCTGAGTAAGAGTTTCCCTCCAGGGAAGCATGTGACCACTTTGGCCGCACATTAAATTATTTACCAAGCATTGATCTTATTTTTTGTTGGTGTGGCATCAGCCTAAAGCCACCCAAACAACGGATCGGTGACAGTACTGAAGACCAGCTATGTAAAGTAACATCTTAGCTGGCTATTTTAGTCCTACAAGCCTGCTAACCGCAAGTGAAAAAGCACAAACCATTCCTATGTTCATGTCCTGGCTAAGCATGCAAGCGAAAGATTTCCTTGTGGCTTTTACATTAATGTGCTTTAAACTGCTAAGTCAGAGCTCTTATTTTCCCCTTGAGCTGGCAGCACAGGCCAGCTCCCTTTAATCCGCACATTAAGCACACATTTTAAAGTGTGTTGTTTTTGGAAAGATGTTTAGCAACTTCCCTTTTGAATCCAGACATAGAAGTCTCTTTCCAGAATTGATGGCCTGTACTCGAGTGAACTGCTCTGTCTCTAGGCTTTGTGAAAGGCTAAGTCTGTGAGTTCAGGGATCACCTTTCGAAATGGGGCCTCATAAAAGGCAAGGTGAAAGGAAGGGCAGCTTGAAGAGGAAAAAAACCCGATGAACCTCAGGAGTTTGGTTTGGCAAGAAACAGTGCAAGTTCGTTGTGCTGTAAAAACTTTTACTGGACTCTCCCCTGTTTTAATTGTACCTTATTTTTATTACTTTCATCATGTATTAATATATAAAGCATATGGATGTGGCAGTGTACAAGTGTGACTTAGTTCCTCGAGCCTTAATTTCTCTCACACATCCAACCAAAGGTATCAGAGGAGTCATATCCTTGTGGCTTTCCTCACTTTGGCCTGCTGGGCTTATGGCAGTACCCAGTATGGACAGTTCCATACTCGCCATCCAGGGTGCAAGATTAACAGAGCAAAGCCACAGTTTTACTCTCTGAATACTTACAGTTGATGCAGTTATCCAGCCAATGCTCACACTTCTCCTTAACGTCTTATGTTGCGTGCAGAAGGGATCCCTTTCTCATGGGCTGGGGGTGCCAGCTGGGTAGAGCATGTACCAGCGGTTGTGGTGGCCTCCATGGTCCATTGTAGGGACCAACACAGTGTTTTTGTGTCTCATCTGGGTGAGAAGGTCGAGTTGTGCTGTAAGGACTTACCTTGGCCATTGCTTCCAAGGCGACTGCACTTGCTGTGTGCTGGCAGTCATTCTTTTTCACTTGTGACTCATATAATTATGATTGCAGCAGGATTTGCTGCTGTGTCTCATAACTGTTTCCTATGAGAACATTTCTCAGTGAAGCACTTTATTTCATTTTATATGTCCGGAAAAAATTACTTGGTTTCTTCAGTGTTTCGGTGGACTGAATTGTTAGCATTCTTTGAAGGCCTTTCTTATTGGGGTCAGCAGTTGTTAGAAACAAGTTTCCTACTGTCTTAGGAATAAACATTTTGGATATTTCATATAAAGGCTTTCTGTATTTGCAGTTAAAAAATAAAATCTCTATGTAGGCAAGGCAAATGCTAAGACATTTTCTTGCAGTCTGCTGATGGCTTTTGCAAACATTAAAAGTATTGCTGTTTCCACTTGATTGATCAAGTGAGTTGCAATAAAATTTAATTTTGCTATATAATTTAAAATAGTTCAGTAGAGTCAGAATACCTATTATGATGCAGCCCATTGCGCATATTTTTGTGCTTTTGGATATGTGTATAATCTCAGAGACTCATCTTTAGTGAGAAGCTGGTACTTAACTGTAGACAGTACTTGGAAGGGTGTATCTACCATATTTATGGCATGCACCGTTTATTTCCTTTCTAACCAGTCATTTTTCAAGTCATAAATACCATACCTCCATCCAGTGCAGGCACGTGAAATCAGAACACCCCTTCCAACCTTTCAAATTCATTAAAATGAAGAAAATTTTAATTTGGAATCAGGTGTTTGAAGGCATACTCAGGCAGAAAAAGTAGGTGGGAGAAGACTTGTACGTGTATAGTTAACTGTGTAATCAGTAAGCCAGGGAAATATAGTTAGAATCACTTGATTCCAGAAGGGAGATATTTGGGTTCAAATTAAATGTTCTTCTCCAAGTCTCATTCATTTCTTGAGCCAATGCCAAGTGTCTGAATTTAAAATTCAGTGTCATCCTTGCATTGCAGTTATGTCAGACTTGCTTTTTCAATATGTAGGTGAATAAGGAAAACACCAGAATTAATATACACGAGTATATATTAGTAATGTGAGTAGCTAGACAAAACTCACTTATCACAGACATGAGAACAAACCGCTGATGAAGTCAGATGTATTTTATTGAAATTCAGCTTATTTGCAAGTGTGTTCCAAGTTATACTTTCTGGATGCATTTTTACCTCTGTTGACTGCAGGAACTCATTAAAATTATTCTGGATAACTAAAGATAGCGGTTCTAGAAGAGAAATGCTGGAGTATCCAATCCCTAGCAATCAGGTTAATTTTAAAATTTCTTAGTGTGTTCTACAAGTTCAAAAACATGCTGTCTTGATTTTGGAGGGAGGGAGGATACTGTAGCAATACTGTGTTCATGCCAGCCGTAATAGTTAAGAACTGCAAATTAATGAGAGCTGCCCAAAGGAGAGAGAATTGGGGACCATGTGTCCTGCCAGGCATGTTGCCATCACACTGCTCCTTCCACCTAGGCCAGCTGTTGAACCACATCATACATTAGATAAGGTATTGGCCATTTATTGAGGTTAGCAAATCTGAGGAACTTGCTCTGAGTCTAAACATGAAGCAGCAAAAAGTGAATACCCTTGCACTGAATTTTGAGGCTTAGCTGCATGTTTTCCTTGAAGTCAGATACCAAAAACCAACCCTGAAGTTGTCTTCATTTAGAAGTGAATGCTTTATGTTGAGCCAAATGGATCGATCTAGCCGTTCTGGTAAAATAAGTGTCTCGCTCGCATCTCTATCATGAATAACAGGGAGTTTATTAGCCACTCTTTTTTCGCTGAGCCAGCCAAATTTTCATTCCTAGTAAGAAGGCACTATTGAATTCTTCAGAGGAACCCCCATAAAAGGGCTGAGAAGCGTTAGCTAACAATGATGTTTGCTTGTTGCTTCCCTTCTCCTTACTTGCTCCACTTCCAACTGGAGGTCCTGGGCAGCCAGGTTTATAATCAACACAGTTCTCCATGTTTCCAGCTTCTTACAGTGGTGTTTCACTCTCTTATTACTGCACAGTGACCACCCAATTCTCCTAACTTCCTCGGTCTAGGCTCTTCAGTGGGATAGCTTATAGGGCTGGAGCAAAGGCTGCTGGAAATGGTGCAACTCAGTGCAGTTATTGCTGGGGTGCGTGCAGTGGGTCGTGCTGAAGCACTGGGGATCTCTTCATACTCTTGTCTGTTTTGCTGCAGATCTGCTGTCAACAATTAAGCTTTCTATAGGGAGCCACAACCTTGCCTATATTGATTTTTCTAAACACTTGCTCTGTTTTAGTGCCCTTGAAGGGACTATATGTCTTTTTAATTAAAATTAAAGTAAATATCAAACGAGTGATGAGGGGTGCAGTGGGCAGAAAACCAACTGCATATTGACTTTCTGTTCTGGAGGTGGATTCATAGAAACAGCTTATGAGGGACTCCAGGACATGAAAGTGTTTTACCCTTACTGGTTATCTCATATGGTGACCTCATGGGAAACATACTGGCATGGCTTGGAAATACAACTGATTGTTTACTTCAGACTCTGGAAAATTCAAGAAGTTAATTTCACACAACAGGTTTTTTTAAGGCCTCAGGACAGTCTTTGTTGATAACTGTGATTTCATCCCTGAAATTTCTGCACTTCCACTGCTGTGCATCTGGCTGCATGCTTGTGGGCTGTGATCTCCCATCTCACCAGTGCTATGTGGGTAGTCCCAGTGAGGGGAGTATGGGTTTAAGGCACTGGGATGGAGGGCATGGTACTGGCATGAGATATATTCTTAGGAAAGCTTTGTGGAAGCCCCTAGTATACTAATACATTACATTTCTGTTAGTGTTGTTTTTGTTAAATTTTCATCCTTTTTCAAAAAATAAAACTACTTAAGGCTATGTTTATGTACTGGTAGATATTTAAAAATACTGCTAGAAAACTGGAGTTTAGATTCATGGCACATTAGGAAGCTGTTCCAAGTTAGAAGTATATGCATAGATGGATACCGCAGATGTCTCATGAGCAATTAATTCACAACTGTCTTCTAGGTAATTCAGTTGCATAGCAGTAAGGCCAGTTGAAGCAACTGAAGCAAGCTTGTAACACCACTAAAATGCTGGTTCATGAGTTGATTGTAAACTTTTTGTGCAGGTGTGTCAAGCTTCTATTTGCACCAAAAAAAACAACCAAGCAAAACCCAACAACCCACCACAAAAATTCTTGGTGGCATTTGTTTAGAGTTTTGTAGGCAAGAAGGAGATGAGGAAGAAGAGGGGTTTCTCTGACTCATTCTGCATACCTTGTGTTTGGTTCATCATGGGCATCAGTGAGACAATAGAATGAAAAGAAAAATAAACCCAAGAAATAATCAGTAAATCTCAGTGTGCTTGGGGAAGAGTATCATTATTTCAGACAAGGATATTGAAGAATGTAGAAAAACAGTAACTTTCTGGGGATCACCCAGGTGGTCAGGGCAGAGCTTGGAGCAAAGGCCTGTTGTGCAGAGGTCCACTCTTACGTGCTGCTCACTGGACCACCATGCAAAAGGAAGGGGAAAAGTGGAATTGCACTCTTAACATTTCCATAGTAACTATTGATTAGAATTGCTCTTACAATTTTATGGCAATAAATCTTATTTGATAGTTTTGTTGTATTGTAGTGGGAGATGGATGGGAAGGAGGATGCAAACAATCGATTGCTTCATCTAACTAGGCAAGAGCAGGAGACATGAATTTACAGGAAGAATAGTGAAGCTGTTTGGACCAACTAAGTTTCTTAGAAAATAATGTCAGAATTTTAATGTGGAAGAACATCTCTGGCCTTTTCCTATAAAGAAATGAGAAAACTTCCAGGGCAAGCTACAAGGTTTACAACACCACAGTGTGCTGGTCTGGGCGGTTGGTGTGTGGTGGGCTGCACGAACTCAGCTGTTCTCTGGACTGGAGATAAATTACAGAGACAAAGGAAATCTTAATTTCTGTGGTTTAAATAGTGATTTAAAGAACTGTTCCTAAAGTGGATCAATAAAGTAATCTGTTTCAGGTAAATAGGTAGAGGTGAGCAAAAACATCCAGGGAAGCACACGTTTCTTTCTCAATGCCTTTAACATCTCAGTGGGCCCAGGCAGACTGAGCACGCTTTGTGCTTACGGAGACCGGGTAGTGTTTTCTCTTTGCTGCTCTTTGTTTGGAGACAGTTTCCTTTAAGGCTGATTTACCAGAGCAACAGTGCATTGATGCACACATAAGCCTATTTTACAAGCGTAGAAACTAGAAGTCTCAGATTACACAGAAAAGGGGAAATTTTTGAAATTCCTTCTGCTCCCGCCCCCCAAAATTTTATAGGATAGGAAGTTTTGTACTGGTCTATTAATAAGAATTGCCTTTTTAATTCTGGCTCTGGATCTAATTACCTAATTGAGACACCATTGTTGTCTGTGCTGTGTGCAGTCTCCTACATCTCCACAAACTTATGGTCCAGTGGGTACCAACACAGAGCTGAAGTGAATATTATGTATTTTTTTTCTTTGTAAACTATGCTGCTGGGCTGTCCACAGCCACATGCAAGCATCTTCTGAGAGGAATGCCAAACTACGGATAAAAAACATCCCTTACCACTGGCAACACCAAATGACTGGTTTTTTTTCTCTGTTACTGCTTTTGTCTTTGCTGTGTCCTGTGGTGTTTAATGCTATCCTGTGCGTTCGCCTTATGAACGCTGGCTTGTAGAATAGCAGTATTTGTCACAAAATAATGAAGCATGGTCTTCATGGATGTGTTTTTTTGGCAAGACTCTTGGCAGCAGTCTGAGTGGGAGCTAGCCTTGCTAAAACCCAGTTTATGACAGAATATTCTCTTTGAAGCATAGCTACTGTAGCATTTGGTATTCAGTGGCTCTGGGCATAGTACATCTGAAGGAGTTCATCCAATATTGATGGTCTTCCAGTAAAATCAGGAGGAAAGAAAATAATCCTATTTCTTTAAGCTCATATTTTCAACTTCTCTTCTTGTTCCCTGATCTTAGTCTGAAAGGTCAGAAGTCTGAAGCCTTAGCAGGGTAAAACACAGCATTAAAGATCTATGCTCTGTCTTCTGTAAATGCAAGTTAATGTTTTCTTTGACTTGCAGCCTTATGGAGAAAAGAATGAGCCTGTTTCTTGAGAGCATCGCTGTATATGGTAAATCAGTATAATACTGTAGTGTCTGAAAGTTTCTTTGAGGCTGTTTTAGATCAGTCTTATATTAGAGAATGTTAGCACCCGAAAGCACGACTGTGCTGCTGTGTTTGAATGGTTTTAAAAGGGGTAGTCCTGCCTCTCTTTTGGCTACAGAGAAAATGATTTTGGTTTCCTGATCTGACTGAGAATTAAACTGTTTGCTTTATTGTTGTCTCTTGCACCACTGCTTTGGCATCCCTGCACAGTTGCAAATGCTCATGCAAGGAAGGACCACAGGAAGCTGGAAGGTGCAAGGAAAGGGACTGATGCTTTTGGCAGCCACACTGTCCAGATCAGCTTAAGCTGGTTGAGGTTTCCAACCTTAAGCTGTGTTCACGTGTCCACAGAGGATAAATTCGATGCTTCTGAGTTACTGATCTCCAGGTGAGACCACGTAACTGGTTGTGTGGGGAAGCGCCAGACTGTTACGAAAGAGATGTTGTTTAAGCTGATTTATTTTGTATTTTCCAAGAGGCTATAACTTCTTGAGATGCAGTACCTTACTGAACATACTTCAGCCTGTATGAGCAAAAGCAGTTCACAGAAGTGTTGGCAGTGTTACCTGTATTTGCTGATGCAGAGCAGCTGTCTGGGCACCGGAGGCCTAACCAGTGTTCCTGTCTGGTGTGAAGGAAGGTCTTGGATGTATGATCCTGGCCTGCGGAGGTACCCTGACACAACTGACTTTAAAGGTACATTAGCAAGCTTCTTCATAGTCTTTCTCATATGAAATGGTACTAGCTACTCTGCATGTCTTTTGTATATCTCCATGTTTATCTTTAAACCTTTTAGATGAGATTTTGCATGCTGTGTATGGGTAAGCCTTACACTTTTTTCCATGTACAAACTCGGATATCCAAGATAACAGGTTTATAATGAGAAAGCGCTGAAGCTGTTCTTTGGCATTAGAGATTCATTCAGGGTTCACGGCTGAGGCTAACAAGAAGAAGGCTGTAATGTTGCAGTGCAAACAAATATGGAAATAAAGCTACGGTTTACTTAAAATTCTCATGTGCCATAGAGAGAATGAGTAAATGTGATTTCATTTCTGGTATTTTTTATTAGTTTTTCATACACAGGGTGGTGTAGAAGCATTTGTATTTCAATTTATTTTATAGAAAAAAACCTTTCATAATCTCTTAGTCAGCTCATTATGAATAGCAACCTCTGATCGCAGAAGACTATTAATTCTTAATTATCTGCTGGTAATTTACTTGTGCATGAATTTAGCAATCCATTAGGTGGTGATTTATTTTTGAGAGAAATACATAATGAAAAGTTTTAAGATTTGCTTTCCCTCACCCCCCTTTGGCTTGCAGTGGAATTAGCTGATTGATTAGATTACAGGATTTATCCAAACCATGCTCTGTGTGTGAGAGATTGTAGTTAAGTACATTAAGAAAATCTGAAGCAAGACACAGATAAATGAAATGGTGTTTTTGATGGCAGTCTCTGAATTAGGTTAGTGGCTGAGAAATTGAAGTTAAATTAACAAACACTAGAGGATTGGTCTAATTCAGGGATTATTTTTTTTTTCTTTTTTTCTTCCAATCTCTCTTGATTTATGGATGCCTAAAAGTTTTTGACTGGAAGTATAAATCCTGCACAGCAGAATAGCTCGGCAGCAGTGAGCTGGTTTTCTTCCGTACTGTGGGACTGCATGGAGTAGGGACTGTAAACTTTGATTTTGCGCTGTATTTTGACACAACAGGGAGGGAAGGAAAGCAAGACCTGAACCTCTCACTGCCAATTCAGCTTGACTTTTTTGTGAGGCTGTGTCCTGTCATCCTCACTTATGCTGAATGCAAGCAGGGAAAAACTTAACTTGTTTTTCAAATAGTTTTCCAGATGTAAAGTGTGGGATTTCTCTAAAGCTCTCACCTCTGTCCCTACGCTCCTTCTGTTGGGCATAACATTAGTCTCAATTTTCAAAAAGCACTATAGCGTTCTTACCTCTGTGCCAGGAGCTAAAAATTTAATGGTGGGTGTCATCTGGCTGACTTGATATTAGTCTTAAATTTGTGACCATGGCTCAGCAGCTGAGCTGTGGTAGCTGTCTAGGTATGCAGCTTTTGGCAATTTCATTTACTATCACTCGCAGTGGACAGGGTGGGAAGTTAAACCCAGTTACTTCTGTTAACAGTTGTCTTTTCACACCTTATTCTGTGACTTAAAGGCATGACATCACAGTTTATGCTTGAGGTTCTGGAATATGTTAGGACTTACTGGTTTTTCTGGCGGTTTCATGTGCGCCAAATTAGGCCTCTTTGCAGAGCGGTTCAACTTAAACATTAATTAGTCATTAAAAGAGTTAGTTTCTCTATTAACTCAAGGTAGCTTTAGTGGGCTGTCTGGAAACAGACCCCTGTAAAGGGATTTTTGCAGAGTGAGCCTGCTCTGTTTGGCTGCTGTTTGGCTGCTGTTCTTGACAGCACAGAGCCAAGAGAAGAAGCTGCTTTTTCCTGCCGAATGCCCCATCCTCATGTGCTAGTTTGCTACTTTTAGCTCTACTGGAAGGAGTGACAGAGTCTATGGCACATTTGTCACGTCAAAGATTTTGTTAGTAATTGGCTGCAAGTCTGACAAGATAAATAACTCGGAGGAAGAAGAAGATGTAACTAAATAATTATTGTTCACACTTTTCTGCTGTGCTGTACACAGTGGTCCCTGAGCAGAACACAGTGTAGTGCATCCTCAGTGGTGGCTGAAAATGGCAAAAGATACTTTACGCCCCACATAAGGAATCTGTGGACTGCAGCTTTGCCTAATTAGTGTGGCTTGCACATGACAGGGAATGGAAGACACCTTCCTGGTGACTGCTGTCCTTCATTCCCTAGCTAGGAGAACCGTGCCCTGGCCAGGCTTGTGCAGATCATCCTTCTGCATTGCTGTGACCACCCATAACGCCTGTGGGCAGCAGGGCACAAATGGTTTCTCCAAAGATACCTGAGCCAGAAAGAGGCAGAAACCGAGACCTGAAAAGTGTAAGAAAGGCAGATCCAGTATCTCTTTAGCAATCCTCTTTTAAGTGTGGTCTCTACTGTTTTAACAGCATTTCTGATGGTGGAGCGATAGAGATGTTGTGAGCCTGAGGCAGTGCTGCTGGTCTGTACCTCTTTACTTGTGCTTGGTTGTGTCTTGCCCCAAGGTTGGGGAAAGCACCAGCTTGAGACTGGTGAGGGAGGGTAGCGCTGGCAGAGGTTTCTTGAATCGTTGTCTGCGGTTTGTTTTTTCTCCCACCAGTGCTGCCAGAAACATTAGCCAGCCCCACTGGTGGCAGCTGCATGCCTCTTAGAGAAGAGTTTCCAGGTGACTGGCCAGAAGGACAGAGCTGAGATGCAGAGATTACGATTTCAGTAATTTCTACAGCTATGTTGTAGTTTGGGTAATTTGTAACCTCTCTTCTCGCACCTAGCTATGGTGGCAGGATGCACAGCAGTGGTCTGACACGATGGGCTGTGTCGACTCTTAGCTTCATTGTCAGCAGCTGGGGGTGAGGAGCAATATGAGATGGCAGCCAGGAGCAGGGTCCAGAGGTGCAGACACAGTGCTGAGCCCATCCCTGTGGGAACTGCGTGCTGGAAGTGCGGCTGGCTTGTTTCTCCCTCCTTGGAGAGGCTGTTTATCAAGATAAATAATGGCATGCTAGTTTGGGAGAGGGCACTTAATCAGCTATTTCTCCTTAGTTACAGATGTCTTTTCTTCAAAGCCATGTACTCAGCAAAGCACACAGCCAGCGTAGCTGAAATAGCCACAGAACAGCCATCCCAATTGATCACAAGGCTCCCAAACAAAGAGTCATTTGTTTCCGGAGTCTGAGGAGGGTATTCAGTGAAAACCTGATGGTAGTACATTAAAAATTGCAGTTTATCTTTCAAGCATGCCTAGGGTTGCACAACATTAGCTCCACATGCAATCTGCAAGTGTAGAACAGTAGCAATTCTGTCTCACCCATCATTTTCTGGAGGTTGGTAACAGCAAATAGCATATCTTATTTTGACAAAGGAAAGAATTTGACTGTGTATCAGTCTGGAAAACTCTTAATAAAATCATTGAAAAGATCTGGCAATTTTATCTTCTCTCAGGACTACGTGAAATGTAACTTGATGATTGCTGTGCATCTTATGATGAACGTACAATGAAAAAGAGTTGGGAGCATTTTAAAGGTGCTTAATTGTCATTTGATGGTTTATAGAGAATTTCTGCAAAGCTCTTAAAAAGTTGGAAATGCTTTAAAAAATGTTTAGGAATGTTCAGGTAGGAACCATAGCCCTTAAAGAAGAGAATTTCAGTGGGAGCCCCTGGCGTGGTAATCCTGATTTTAAGTCAGATATTGCCCTCTGTACGTCCAGCATTCTTTGGCTGTATGTTTTCCAAGGTAACTAACTCAAAATAAAACCCTGGGGATGATGTTGGGCTCTGCTGTTTACAAAGGAATTAAGAGGGGGTTTTAAGGATGAGGAAGAAACCTAAAATTTAGTGTGAACTAATTTGTGTGTGTTGGCCTTTGAGTTAACAAAGTCAAGCTGGGAAAAGATCAAATTTTGTATCAAAGACATAATTTCATCTGAATTTGAAAAATTCCAGTGCAACATCCTAACTTGCAGTTTAAGGTCTGAAATGTACAGAAGATACCATGCTTTTATAGGCAAATTAATTTCTGTTCCAGTTTCAGACTGAAGGTGATTTACAGTCTGGTTTTGAAGGTGCTTAGCATAGGCCTAAGCAAATTCTGTAAGCTGGCAATGTGCGCTTTTGAGCTGTAGGTCTGCAAAGCAATAAAGGAGAGGTATGAAGTGTATTTTTTCTGAGAAACAGAAATAAATGGTGGAATGGAATATTTCTGTTGATTAATATTTCACTTTGAAATGGATTGGAAGAAACTGTGAATTATGTATTTTGATTCAATCCACTGCTGCTTAAAATATAATCTTGGTAGAGTTTGCAGTTAGCACTGTGCATTTTAATTTTGTCTTTTTATTTTTCCAGAACTCAAACTTAATTGTATCCATGTACACGTGAATTGTATGTCTCTGTTGCATGTTTTTGCTTACACCCTTAAAAGTTTAACCATCTTTGCAGCCCATTTTTTGTATTTGATTTCACTTAAGTTTAAAGTGGCCTCAGAAACTTTCCGCGAGGTGCCACACTCCCCTCCAACCACACAAACAAATGAGTGCAGGCATACGCCTCAGTGATGGCCAGGCAAAATCAGCAGCATTCCTTACCTTGGAATTTGTGGTGAAGTTGTTTGTTGAAAGCATCTGTAGGAGATGATGGAGCAGAGTTCTCAAGCAGGTGTACCTACCTTTTAGGCAGAAGTAAGGATGGGGAATTGGCTGTTCGTGTTGCAGGCAGCACCACGGCCTGTCCTGGCCGTGCTTCACCGCCCAACAGGGCCAGAGCACAACTGTGCCAAACACATGGTGCATCGGTAGTGAGCAGATCTGCCGCTGAAAGCTCACCAGCTCAGACAGGCAGAATCTGGAGGAAATAGTATTATCTCCATTTTACTAAAGCTGAAGGAGATTAATTGTATGCAAGAAGTCTGAGGCAGAACTGACTATCAAATCTAGATGTCCTGGTTCGTTTATCCAGTTCCGCTAGCAAAAATTGTCCTTTGATAAGGCAAACCGGTTCATCCCACTGGCAATGAGACAGCACCTTTCCTTTGGAAGAACTGTGTGCTATCCTCAGTGATCAATAAAGACAGTATAAAACCTTTCTGGTTTAAAATACACTTAAACGAACTGCTAAAGTTCCTTGGCATAGAAAGTTACCACCAGAGACCCTGTGTTCAATCACTGTCAGCAGAAAATGCATGGAAGTTGTAACGTGCAGTTCAGTGGCAGGTGTAATCACCAGTGGCTAGATCTCCTTTCTTGGAAGCATTTAAATCTTGCATATCTTTTCATTTTACATTAGTATCGCTTGCTTTCCCAAATTCCTAGGGTGTGGAGGTGCAAAATCAGCCATGGTTTTGTCTGTCTTATCCAAAGGTGTAGTGGTACTTTATTTAATGTATAATTGATTTAATAGTGTATGCGCTTTAATTTTAAGTAGGCACAATTGCTATTTTTCTCTTGCACAATTTAGTTTGGACAAAATATGAGTAGTCGGTAGTATAAGCAACCCACTGAAACACCTCTTTCCCCCATCTGCAACTTTACAAGACCAAACATGGAAATGGATGCATTTCTGGTTGATTTCAACTCCTACAATTCACTGCTGAATGGACACACTCATTAAAAGAAAACTGTTGTTAGTCCACAAGCTACGTGGCAAATGAGAAATTAAGCAAGACTGAGGTGAAAGGACTGAGCAAACAGTAAGTAAAATGAAGATGGGCAGGTCGCTTGTAATTAGAACCAGTTAATCAGAGTGGAGGTCTGTTGATTCATAAATCTTGACCAATGTGCTTATGGTTCCGATGTCATTAGAAGCTTCTAAATTGAAAAGAGCTGGTACTTAGATGTTGAGGAATATCTTGAATGTTCCAGCTGAGAAAACTTCAGACAGTTGGAATTATTGCCTTTTAAGTTAATAAAGAAATAGTAAACGATTTGTTTTAGTAAGAATCATAAGGAAAAGGACAAACACTGAAATCTGAAAAGAATCCTGGAGGACTATAAAATTCATCTGATTTTACTTAAAATTTTGCAGCCCAGAATTTTCCAGTGTGTTTCCAGAGCCTCTTTTTTTCAGTAATCCAATTTTCAAATGTATTGAACATTATGCAGCTCCTATTGGCTTTGCAGAGAGTCACAGTTTTGAAAACAAAAAAGTTACAGGAAGAGACCTAAACAGGAGAGAACAGAGACTGCAGTGATCTGCTGAGAAAGGCTGTGGTATAGAAGAAATACTGTACTTTTTTGGTGGGGGCAGGTAAGACAGCAATTGGATTTGAATAAAGAACACTGATATTTTGCTGCGTAGAACCAGAAAGCCCTCTGAAGGACCTGGTACAACATGTGGCAATCTCAAAGCTTAGCCTGGCAAAGGGCTGGGAAGGGTGCTGGGGTTTGAAATCCATGAGCTGCAGAAGATTCACTTGTAAAAGCTGAAGTACTTTTCACTTTGTACTTTGGCACATAATATCCTCCTTGCTGGCATTAATGATGTGGAGACATTTTTCAATCAAATGGTTTCTGACAGTTCAATTGCCAAAAATACTCAAGTGGCAGAATGCAACTGCAATTACTAACAGTGTGCTTGCCCCAGAGTCTGTAAATTCTCTCATGAAAGCCTAAAAAGCCCATTCACGTTGTCTAGAAATAGCAGCAATAACCATGGTAATAAGTTCTTCTCTTTGTTGCTGTGGTTCAATTCTTTTTCATGGGTAGGCTGAAAAAAAGCCATTTGAGTTTTTCTGTAGCTGCCTCTATTGTGAGATGTTTCTGTTCTCCAGGAACACCAGCACTACTGAAAGTCTTGCAGTAGCCTAGTTTCTAGATTCTGGAATTTAGCTGAGGGGAAATTTAGATCTCATTTCAGGCAAGGTTGAACCCAGTTTTGTGTTTGGGCCGTGGTCTGGAGGAGACAATGTGTCCCAAAGGAGGGTGCTAAGGAGGGAGGCACGCTGCCCTGGGGGGCAGCATGGTTGAGAGGACAGTATACTTGCTATGGAATCAGGTTCTGCCAAAGCCACCAAGTGATTTAGTGCACAACACGTCACTCTGTGACTGTTTACCAATCTAAAGTGAACCTAATGACTTTTATCATTCTTCTGGTGTTTGTCTCTCCACATACATGTTGTCTATTTGTGTTGCTCATGCAGGCACAGAGGTATTCCTTCATTATTATCTTGAGCTGTAGTGCAGTCCATCTGGAGAACGTAGGATTTGGAAATACTTTCCATCTAGAGTAGTTTTACTCAGTTTAATGTGGCTGCATATGCTGTGATCCTGCAAAATGCTCCTGGGCAGATTTCTGCAGGGAGCACTACTGACAATAATAGGGTCTATTAAGATGTAAGATATGTCTATAAAGGGTATCATGAAGGACTGGGATACAGGAAACGAATAAGAAGTAGTTATGTGTCACATATGTAAGGGTTTGCAGCATTATGGCTCTAAATCTAGTACTTAGAGACTGCTGTTGAGTCACACGGAGAGTCAGCTTTGATGCTTGTTAGAAGCAAGAAGCATGAATATAGACTTACTCTCCCTGTTATTAAAGATTATTTTATCCTGTAAGATTGTTGTCATGGTATGATGCTTGAACAATTTACAAATGTAGCTTCAGAATATAAATGCCTTTGCTTCTGTAAGCTCTCTGAATCAGAAGCATGGAAGTTTTCAGCTGCTATTTATCAGAGCACTTTGAATGATACAAGCTTTTGTTTATTTAGCTTGAATTTCTAGGACATTCCAAGAGACAAATACTGGAAATAGTTGTCATTGAAGAAACTCAGAATTTATTTTTAAAAATTTCCTAGTTTTCAGTGTTGCAAAATGGCTCAAGAACTTCTGTGGGGGGGAAAAAAGGGAAAAAAACCCCACAACAATGTTTACTTTTCAATTAATACTGTATTAGAGGCTACCTCTGTGCTAGTAAATGTGCCTGTGAGTGTTTTGGGCACTGAGGCCAGCTGGTACAGAATGACCCACATCCATACCATTAAAAGTCTCTTAACCTACAAAACAGTCCCATAGGACTGGAAACAGTGCCAACTCTCAAACTGTGCCTGCGATTGCATGGGAAAATGATAGTCAGCACAGGCCAAATTTGTGCCAGGGACCCTTCTAACAGCTTAATAGTATAGACAGTCATGGCCTAGGGCACAGGAGCATCCCTGGGCACTGCTGTGCTGTTAGTTTCGGCACAGCTGGAGTCACAGGTACAGCTGCTGAATTAACTTTCTAATGCTTTTAAGGTAGTGTATAAATAGGGTTGCTTTGTTGTAGAGCATGTCCCAGAATGACATTGCTGAAAGGAAGATTTCATGTCACACTTCGAAGAATATTAGCGTTATTTTTTTTTCTATGTAACCTTAAAACCTACAAGCACCATAGTTAGATGCAAGTATTCTCTAACATTAAGTTCTAGTTCTTCACAACAGTGAAAATCATTAAATCAACAAAGAGATATTTCTGTAAGTTTTGAGTTTATTTAGTAATGTTACCCATAGATCACTATGCAACAACAACGTTCTTCGTCAGTTAAACTACTGATGTTGTGTGATGTCTGATCTTATGTTCTCCTTCACATGCTTCACCTTTTCCACTCCACCAGTACTTAGACTCCAGCCTCAATTCTTTTCACATGAGAGCACCTGGGTAGGGAGACCAAGGACAGGTTTGGAGATTCTCAAGGCAAGATGTTAGTATAGTTGTTAGAGATGTTTCTGCACTTGCTATGTAAATGACTTAACATTTCATGAATGCAAAGTAAATCAGTTCTCTCATGTTGCTTGGGTTTAATAATTTTTTTATTCTTGGTTAGCATATTTCATAACCAAAGCCTGATTTTTTTATTCTCATTTGTCAATGTTGTAACAATCACCTCGTTATGTAGGATGAATTATGCGTGTGGAATTTGGGCTAAGCTATAAGCTTCTAAGAGAGCAAGAAGCTATTAAGACATCCTGAGATTGTACATAACACAATGTCCTATATTGGGCTCTCTGACAGAGCTGTGTTAATTTATCTCTGTTCTAGCAGATGACAGCTCTGCTCTTCCTGTCCTGGGCTTCTCTAAAGCAGTGGAATATTATTTATTTTTTAAGTATATCAAGTAATAGTTTTTTTCTAAGTCTTCCTAAACAGGGTCTCCCAGACTTTGTTATTATGGTTTAATCTAATTTGAATTGACAATCGGTACCAAATATCAAAAAGTGTTGCATCTCATAGCAAAACCCAAGGGTGAAGCTAAGTGGAGACAATTTAAAATGAGTCATATCATAATTAGTCCAATGGCTTGATGTGACTCTAATCTTGGTTTCCCAGGAACTTGGGGTTTTTGTGTTTTTCCAGGTTGCAGAAGAGCAAATCTTTCAGAAGTAATCTTCTGGATAATGCATCTGTCACATTAAAGCCTTTATATTTTCTGGTGTATACTATGATTTGTTGCTTTTACAAAATTTCATCATGTGACAGCTATGTGATGAAAATTCTAGATCTGAGATCCAGAAAAGTCACTGTTGGGCAAACCACTGCCAATAAATTCAGCTTTGAAGATTATTCTATTCATTCACAGCCTGTGATTCTTTTGTCGAATGAACATGTAAACAAACCTGATTATTTAATGCAGACTGAAGATTTCTGTTGCTTGTTCAAGCTGAAATCTTTACTATGGAAGGGAAAAAGTAACGTTCTATCACTGACCAGGAATATCTATGTGCTCCTAGTCATCTTTTTTTTTTTCACCCAATCTGCAGTTCAAAAAGTTTTATTCAGAAGGTAGAATTTGTGAAGATTAGTACATTTGAGTTCCTTATTCCAAGTGGCTTTAGCAGTATTTAAGTCGGCTTCATAGTAAGTTTATGTGTATTAAAACAAAAATTAAAAGATTTTTAGATAATGACTCTAAAGAAAAAATATTGGAAAGAAGCTATCAAAGAGATCAAATGCACTTAGAAGTGCCTTGAAAAGAATATTAGATAGAATACCAGTGCATGTGTAATGGCGGCCTAGATTAAAATCTATGGTATTTTTGCCAGTGTAAATGGATGCAGTTGCAGTAAAACTTTTATAGTCTAGTTTTAACCTGCGCACCTGGAAACTATGAAGTATTTTTTACCTTTTGTTTTGGAAAAACAGTGGTTGTCCTCTTGCAACTGGTGGTGAATTAGAATGACAACCAAAGCATTCCCAGCCGTGCTTCAGTAGGACAAAGCCCCTTGCCTACAATAAAGTGAATAAAATGTGGGAAACTGAGCATTTGCAATCCAGAAGTTGACATGTGCGTTACAGAAAAAAAACTGGTGCAAGTTTTATTGAGGGTTGTTACAAGTAAAAGAGTCCTTGAGGCAGTAGGCTATGAATCAATATCTTCAAAGAGTTTGGATTTGTCTTGGCCTGCTGTTGCTTTGAGAAGTGGTCGAATTTGTACTAGCAAAGGAGAGGGGACAGATGGCTTTTCTTTAAAAATGCCATGCATTTCTGGTAGTTTATGTTCAGTAAATGTAGACTTATACAATCAGTTAGGTTAACAGCAGTATAGCAGTGCCAGTGTATTAAATATGATTTCTTGATAGCTCTTCTGAGTTTTTGGGTGACCAAAGCAGGCAGCTAAACCGCCTAGAACTTCACACCTGTGTGATAAGAAAGATAAATGGGCAGAAATATTGACTTTACAATAGCAATGAATGTCTCTGTATTTTCTGGATGGTGCCATCATCCTCTCTTAATCATTGAGGCAGAATGGAGAGTGATTCCTTCCCAGTCATGTAGAGGGGGAAAATGACAATTTTAATGCCTGTTGTGGGAATATTTTGGTATGCTCCACTTAAAAAGATTAATTTTCTAGTTTTGGCTTTGCCATTGGTTTCTTTTCTTTAGTGAGCTACCTAGCCAAGAAAAACCTGGGGTTGTGTGCAAAAGAGAAGATATAGTCTGTACCTTAATTCATTCCCTTCCCCAACAGACACAGAATGCTGTTCCCTTCTGAATGTTTTTGCAGTTAGCTGCAGACTGAACCTGCTAACAATGTGGTCGGGGCTGGATTCGTGTCCCAGGCAGACAGCTCTGTTTGGCCTCAAGACCCCTGGGTTTGTATGGTTTTCAATCATGAGAAATGCTAAATTGACAGTTACTTTCAAGTTCGTGCCATAGTACCAATTCCCTGCTGCTCTACACTGTGTGGTTTCATAGCTGCCCTTTGTATTCAATTTCTTCCAAACGAGCTTCATTTGTTGACAGATTTTGAGATTTTCATGGTTGCCCTGTGCATTTCAATGCACAGTCCTAGTCTTTGGTCTTGAAATAATTTATAGCATAATGAATCATTATGGTGCTGTGTGATAAAACCACACTGAGAGGATGGAATCTAAACAGAAGAATGTGCTCACAAAATGGTTTAGAACTGATTTGTGCCCCCAGTGGTTCCAAACCGAGTGTTCTCTATGACCGCTGGTAGCCCTGCTGCTCTCTGCAATGTCTCTTCCAAGGCCAAGTGTGGTAAGAGCACTCAGGTCAGGCAATCGAGTGGCCTCGAGTGGGCTATTTTCTCCTCCTCATCTGTCTGCATGCATTCCACATGTCCTTCTGAATCAAAATTTTTCATACGTAAAATGGTGAGTTCTTCCCTGCCCTACATGTAAGAATACATTACATTAATGTCCACAGTGTACCTTACAGATATGACTGCATAACAGTTTATAACCACAGTATATGTTAAGAAATACATGCATCTATATTAAAGAAATGGGAGCTTAACATAGTGGTGTTGGTGGTGTTGTGGGGTGGTTTTTTTTGATCAGTGAAATAACAGATGTGACCTGAGAATCCTACAATGTGAAAAAAGTTTCAAACTCCTGCAAGTAATTTTCTGTGTCCTTTTATTAGCAGCATTTTTACTGCAGCTAATAAGAAACTCAACATGTTCTCGGATCTTAAGTAAGTTACAATGAAAAGGTTATAAGCTTTTCAGCCATTTAAACCATCTTCTCCAACATTAAGACTGGAACACATTCTCCTTTTGTGCCTCAGCTGGTTTGTATGGTCTGGTGTTTCATGTTGTTACAGCAGACTTTTTTGCTTTCTCTTAATTGTTTTATTAGACGGTTCTATTTTGAATTGCCTTTAATTTCAGTGATGCTATTTAGCACAAAAGCTATAATCCTAGAATCATGCTCTCTTCATAGCAGAACTGATGGGAAATAATTTTGTTCTGCACTTTACATATGGTAATAACAGTAACTCTTGACATTTGCTTTTCTTTGTGGTTATTTTAGGTTCTGTATAGCAAAGCAAACAGACTATCGGGTCTGGTACTGGCCTGTAATGGAATAATTACACTGTTTCTGCTCAGTCACATGAGGATGCACGGCAGTGGTTATTTGGGTTTCTCAGTGTCCTTGTTATACCTGAAATGTCTGATTATGTCTTGGAGTAGTTAGAACAAACAGAAATCTGTCCCCCAGATAAGTTTGTATCCTCAAGTAGAAGAAAAGGGTGTCTGTGTGCATGTTGCACTCATCTATCTGTATGTTTGTATTGTGGATATTGCTACTGGTATCATATGAGGCTCAGGGTGCTTGGTACTGCATGATTGATGTTGGAAGATGGCTGGTAGTTCATTGAACTTCTCATCGAAGCAGACAGGAAGGTTTGGTAAAAAAAAGAAAAGCATAATAAGTTGAAAAGTGGCATAACTTAGTTTAGGGTATTTAAAAATATCCAGTCTCTTCTAGACAAAAAAAGAAGAAAAGAGAAAAAAAGAAAAGGAAAAAAAATGTAGTTTTAAAAAAAAAAGTGTCCTTTCCATTTTAAAGATTGTCTGTCCTCATCATCATGACCTTGTATCTCTTTCACACCTTTTGTCATTTATTTCTGTGGTCACTGGGTACTTAAACAGCAAGAACTATTTTTTTCTGAGTTGTGGATCGTTTTATCATGCATTAGCAAGAGGAACATGACATTTGAAGCATACCAGTAAAAGGACACCTTGCAGTCCTGGAAGGGTCCATAAGAATAGCAATCACTCCCTTAGTAGTCTGGAGCTTTCTAAAAAGCAGCAGGCTAAAGGACAAACTTGAACCACTGAAGGACCTTAATGTAGTTAAGGAGTTAATCCACTAGAATTTCTTGCCACTCTGCTCTGTCCAAACTGTAGATACTGGGGAAAAAAAAAAAGAACCTTGTATTCCTCAACCCCCATCCATTCATTTTTATACTTCTGAAATCTTTTCTCAATGAAATTATGGAAGTGATGACAAGCCATGCTGTTTTCATCTCTCCTCTTTTCAGTTCCCCCACAACATTGTGACACATACCATATTTGATGTATAACTGCAAAAATGTTTCCTGTGATATTTAATTGAGAATCCATTGTGAAATTGGGAATTTGCTTAATATCAAGGCTGCTGCTTTGGTTAGGTGAAAGACTTGGAGGAGGAAGGCGTTGGGTACGATTTTTGTTTTCAGGGCACATAATACCCAGTATGGCATTTAATGGGAGCTGAAGGCATGGCAGTGAGTTCATTTGCACAGAACTATTTAAGTCATTTCTAATGATTTACCAGGAAGGAAAAACCAAGATAGAGTTGGCAAGCTTTATAGAGTTTCATGCTGTAAAATGTAAAAGAGGAGAAAATCCATTGTGGCGAATTATGAGGAAAAAGTTGTAGAAGAAACCATCCAGAGACATATGATGTCCTTGCACTGACAACTACAGCAGGCTGCTGTATTTAACGAAGGCAGTTTACATTGTTGCTCTGAGTCTTCTCTAGCTTATGCAGACATAACTCCTTTGATATTAGTAAGTACCTGGAATAGCTGATAAAGGAATTGAACTGAAACCTGTCAGGTATCTTTTTCTGGCTTCCCCTTGAACACCTGCAGTCCTCCTGCCCATTTTATGGTCTTTAATGAGGAAACAAAACGTGATCCTAAATAAATGAGTTAACAGTTTTGTGTATGTTTGCATGTGTGCATTTAACAGTCCCAAGTTAGCTCTTTGTTATTGTCCAAGTCAAGTCAACCTTCTCCTGATATTAGCAGTTCTTTCTGTTGTGTGAGCTCTATTGCTTGCAGCATTGAACAGATTTTTCTTAAAGCAATCAGGCTGAAGTAGAAGATGAATTCTTATTGAAATAAGTTGTTGAAGGGATGCAGAAGTGTTCAAATCTTCTATTGTATGTATGCTATTGGGTGCAGACAGAACACCTAATCCATTTTGTCTTCAGTTTACAATAACATCAAAACAATTTGTTATGTTGTTTATAGAAACTGAAATTTTTCAGAAAAAAGCTATATGTGTGTATATATACTTATATAGCAAAAGAAAAAGTCAGATGGGTTGAGAGAAGTGTACACTTTGATTAGCTTGCATTAATTTGCCCATGTAATAAAGCTAGCGAGAGTAATGGCCTTTGCTTTGCATGTTGCAGTGGTGCTCTGCTTCATGTACTTCTATAAAAAGTATTCAAGCGCAGAATTATTCATGGCTGCTGGACAGTAAAGCTGCTCAAATCCTTTCAAAATTAAAGCTGGTGGTCAAAATACCAATGTCTTAACCAGATCAGTGACTTTCAAAATGAAATACAAGTACTTCTTTTTGCTTTGGCATGGATATATTTATGTTTAGTGTATCATAACTGTAGTAACTTCAAAGTAACTTTTCTTGTTGGGGAAGCAGTATGACTTTCCTTATGAAATATCATGTTTAAATCTGTTTCTAAATGAGCAGTGACATTTGGCAACCTTGTTTGATGTGCAATACTCATTTTAGTCCAGAGGACTTGCTTCTACTTTGTATCTTCCACTGAGGTATGCATATAAGCAGCCCTTTTGTGTGCTGAATTTCTCAATTAAATTCTCCTGCAAAATCACTTTGCTGCTTTGCCTGCAAAGATAAAGGCATTCTCTGCCAGGAAATCTTGATTCAAATTATAAGATGCATATTTCTCGCTTCCTTTTCAATAATGTCTAATTCATTTTTCTTTGTGCTAATGGGTTCCTTTAGATCTACCTTTTGGTGGAAAACCACAATGTGAAGAGAGAAATGTTGTTATAAGAACCCTACAGTAATTGTAGCCCTTGTGTCCTGAACTTGATTCTCCCCTTTCCATTTTGACCCTGTGTCAATAGGTCACTGTTGTATTTGCATTTTGACAAATTTGTACTCTGTTTTCACTTTGTGCAAATGAATTGCTGTAGCAATGAATGCTTTGCATAAATAGCTTATCATTTCATTAAACTCTGATTTATAGCTATCACACTGGAGTGTTTGTGTTCTTCAGCCCTTCTGTTCCGTAGACACTAATCTGTTAGACAGTATGATTTGATCATTTATCAGATATGTTTTGCTCTCAGTTTACCTCAGCTTAACTGCATTCTTAACTGTATTTTGTTTGGCTGTTAATTCTGTTGTTGTGTGGGGTTTTTTTTGGGGGGGAGGAGGGGTTGTTTTTTTTTTAATTTTAGACAGATTTTTTGAGTGGCTTTATTCTTTGATTATAGCAAGTGGTATTGCACATATACGGGTATTGATCATTATTTGTAGGTGCTCAGGTAGGAATGTCCGATGACATCCAATAAGCAGAAGATATTCATGTTTCTGCACATGCTGTTGTGTGTTTAAACAATTTATAAATATAGTAGGAGGACTTTTGTATACAAACACTTGCACAGGTCCTGGTGACCTGGAGTTTTAAGCTTGTATGAGGTGAGCAAGACAGCGTGGAGTTTTCCAGAGGAGCTGCTGGCCATGGAAGGAAAGGCTCAGGGCTTTGCTCCCCCTGAGTGAGCGCTGGTGTCATGGGGGTGGCTGGTTCTGGGACAGATCATTGCAAACCCCAAGCAACCTTGCCCCCACCCTAAACTGGAGCTGCAAGGAGCCTCAGATCCCATCAACTTGCCTCCTGTTGGGTTTGAGTGGAGTGGTGGTGATTATTAGCACTTAATTCACACTCTTTTGTGGTTTATTGCAGTGGTTTCCTCAAACTCTTAATACTTTTAAAACCTAATTCTTACCTTTCTAATCTCTGTAATTCTACACGGTGAATATATTGGAGAGTAGTCTATTGGTCAGGTGAGGCTGTGGCTCCTTGGCTTTAGGGGATGTGCTAGCTTTCAGACAGTGAGTGTTCCTGCCCCAGGTGGATTATCCTAATGGTGACAAAATGTGTGTACAGTGCTGTCTTCATTTTGTCTTGTCCTTCAGTGAATCCGGGCTTGCAACAGAAACACCTTGATGATGAATGTTTTCATATTCTGAACACTGCTTAGGTGGGCATAAAGTTAATCCACTTGATGGAGTTTGGCACTGCTAAAGCAGAATTATGCATTTTGGTGATTTTGCAGAGTGGTAAAAACAAACAAAAAGAACCCCAAAGAGAAAAAACTGTGATGCAGTTGTTGTTTAGATGCACACAAGCTTGGCCTTAAAATAGTCGTGACATGGAACAGCATAAGGGGAGAAGGATCTTTTATATTGTCATTGCTGTGTTTGCAATTACCCCTGGAGTCTGCTAGAGCCAAGTCAAACGTGAGACACTTGCTTCACTTTCTCAGTGAGTGCAGGATGCCAGGGGTATATATGCCTCAGTGCAGCTATTTTTCCTTTTGCATCAAAACTAAATTAAAAAGGAATTATCTTGATAAGCCATGCAAACTCTTTGTTTCTATGTTTTCAGGCAACTTAAATTTGACTCCCTGAAATACAGCTTTTTTTTTTTGTCAGTACAGGTTGACTGTTGTATTGGTTCAAAATTGGAAACCAACCTTCTACTAATTGATATTTCCCTCTCTTGATTTTTGTTGATTATTTTAAATTTCTAACATTGTGTATGGAGCTGCAAAAGCCCTGGACACAAAACCCAACCCAGTTCCTCCTCTTCAAAAAAAGAGAGAATAAACCTTTCAGTTCTTCCCTTTTTTGGACCTGGAAAGGTTGGCATTGATACAGCAGGATGAAACTGCAAAAGAATTAAATGATGTAGCATTACATGTAAACGCTGTCTTTTTCAATCCCTATTGAGACTTTTGAAACACTCTGAACTGGTTAGGCCATGCATTATGGTTGTTTTAATTAAAAATCAGCACACTAAGTTCCCTTTGATTTTCCCTAGGAAGGTAGAGAACCCACTAATGTCATTGTGCCCTGTTCACCATCTGAGACTTTCTCTTTTTCTCCACCTCCTCCCAGGATACGTGCACCTTTTTCTTATAGACACTGAATTCACTAGCTATTAGGATGCAGATGAGTTAAATGAGAGAAAAGGCAGGCTCCTGCTGCCTGCGCCTTCACATTTTCATGAGAACATGCTGTAGATGATAAAGTCATCTTATAAAGAGCTTTAAAAACAGTGGTGTAGCCTTGCACACCATTCTAAGCAGGAGACATTATTAAACATTTTAGTAAGTGACATAAAAGGAAGAGGAAAAGGTTGTGTGTGTATTTGAACACTGGAAATGCAGGGAGTCTGCAAAAGCTTGATGTATGTGGTCCTCATGCTACTTGGAGAAACAGTAACAGCTAAATGGGGTGTAATTCACAAGTCTGATGCGGCATGTTAAGCACATGAGCAAAAGAGAGCTCCAAGTCCTTTCTCTTTAAATTGCAGAGTGAACACATTAATATTCATTTTGTTCTGTGCCATCGTCTCATGTTTCAACCCTCCAGATGATAATTAAGACAATAGAAGATAAAATTTTGTACTGTATAAAAGTGCATTCAAAGCTCAACAATTAAGAGATTATTCTGTCCAGTAAACAAAACATAATCATCTTGGCACCCTTACGAAGGAGAGCCTAAAATAGAAACTCTACTATTTATAGGTCATGTAAAATGTGATCATCTCTTTCATTATCTGTACTGTTTGGATGAAAAAGAACTGATTAATTTAAAAGAACCTTGGCTTATTTGCTAACAAGGTTATTTTCTCATTGATTGCTAGAAAGTCTAGTTCCTTTGGAAGGGGTTGCAAGTTACGAGTAAATCAATTGTCAGCCTGTGTAGACATACCTACCATTTATGGGCTGGCAGTGTAGGCTTGTGTGTACATGGTGTTTATATAGCAACTTTGGATGTACTTTGTTTGAATGAAACTTCTGGGTCTGGGCAGAAGTGGAAAGGCAGCAACAGGGGAGCATTGTATCACAAAATGGCCAATCTCCTAAGCTTCTTTTAAAAGCTTAACTGTCAAACAGGCTGTGTCTTAAAGGAAAGACCAAAACCAAAGAAATGTAAAATTAGTCCAATAAATCATTATTTAGGCACATAATTTTAAAATTCCCAGGATAAAAATGTGCAAAACCACAGCATGTCAAAGGCAGTAGGTTTACCAGGCCAGCCTGCCTGGACTCGCTCAGAAACAGAAGCAGTTTATTTCTAGGAAACTAAGGGCCTCACCACAGGCCTTGTTAGCAGGGGAGGGTGACTGGCACAAAGCTGTGGACAATAGTGCAGCTCCTGTCTGGAGGAGACTTGGGATTTTGGGTTCCCAGTGTAAACTGTTCATCTCTGGTTCCTGGATGCCCGTGTGCATTATCCTCAAAACTGACTTTATTCAACCCCTCCCCACCTTCCAAAGTTCCTCCTTTGTTCATTTACCCCGATTCAGACTCTAAAACCAGGACTGTGTTCATGTGGGAACACTGCATTATTCTGGATTACTCCTTTGATAAATAGCTATTCCTTTTGCTTGCTATTTGTCTTGACACCTTTTCTTGCCAAGCTGAGAGGTCTTGACCCAAAGTCCTTTTAAGTCAGCAGAAAAACTCCCAATGACTTAATGAGTGGAGGTAGAGCTTTCCAAAGTGACATAGGTGCAGAAATCACAGTGACATTCACTCAGTAGAAATACAAGGACAAAACTGTGTTTCCTTGCATCTCTTGCTAGACCATTTTAGATTTCTCCAAAATATTTTTCCTCTCCAGTAGTAGATGGACTACAAGGGGCTCCAGTGTACCAGTGTTGCTTAAAAAGTCTTTCAACTTTGCAGGACTTCTAGAGCTTTGACTGGCTGCTCCCAAAAGCAAGAGAAACATAAAATGAATGTGAGGCTAAGCTGATTAGAGCTTTCAGGTTCAGAATCAGTATGAGAGACCTCCATCCAACTGCATTTGATTAAGTGAGACTGGAAAATGTTTGTTAGCAAATCAACTGATCAACTGAAAAAGTACAAGGAGAGCTCTCCAAAATAATAATCAAAAGTTAAGGAGGAAGAATTAGTATTTAGAGACTTAATGGTCATCTTTATTTGCTTTCTATTGCATCTTTAGTTGTCTTTAGCAGGGTCATCAGAATGCTTATCAAAATAATTTAAAAAATAAAGTGGCTGTTGTTTTTAATGGCAATGATAGTAAAGCTGATGCTTGAGCATGCAGATTTCTTGGCAGAAGTGCAAATTGGTTAGGAGCATGTAAGTCTGGAGAGCTGATACTTACCAGGCAAAAATGGGCATAAAGCATGGTCAGGTCTACTTGCATCTTGCAAAACAGGAAAAATCCCATAAAGCCAAAGCCAGCAGCATAGCCTTATTAAACATTTTTGTCTCTGCTTTTCCTGTTAATCTTTTACAAAAGCCATTCATTATGGATATATGAGAAAGCCACCAAGACTGCCGCTGGAAACAGTAACCTAGTGGGAATGAAACCAGTGTTTCTTTCCACTTTGAATTCTGGGAAACTGTTATTTTGACCACTTCTGTTCTTGTATTTTCCAGTTAATTGTTTTTGGTATGAGATGCCTGCAGCTAAGTAGATGTGCTCAAACAAGAGAGGCCTCACTTGTCAAAATAGCCTGTATTTCCTTTCCCACCAAACCAGAATCTGTGAAACTTCATTCTGGAGGTGCCAATTTTTGGTGTTTTCGGAACAGAACTGGTGCTTTGGTTCCCTTTTTGTCCATTGGGAAGATCTAGTGGAGGCTGTCCCTGTCTGTGGCAGGGGAGCTGGAACTAGATGATCTTTGGGGTCCCTTCCAACCCAAACCATTCTATGGTTCTGTGATCTGACCTGGATATTGGTAGCCTTTCATAAGCCACTGCTTTCAGATTAGCGTGTTAATTCTGATTCCTGCAGTATGAATTTTCTAAGGATTTTAAGAAGGGGAGAGATATGAGGCACACGGGCAGAAGAGCTTGACTGGGCTGAGCTTGGAAAATTAGGAACCGGTAGCCAGGATCGGGGTAACCTAGCAAGCTAAGGTGCAATGTGAAAAGGCACTATCAGAGCTATGTCTGATTTCTGCAGAAATGTCACGTTCCTGCAGAATGTCTTCATTTTGACAAATGCCATTTTGTGATCAAAAGCATTCCATGGAAAATGTCTAACCCACTGTACGCTGGAGTCGAGCTTTTCTCTCTTTATTCCAATATTCTATTTTTCACCAAAAGAGACCATGTCCTTTTGATTCTGTCACAGAACTGCTCTGCTTTAAATCTAAAGAAGCCGTTTGTATGCTGTTTCTTTGTAATTAAAATTCTTATCCCCAAAAATGTGTTTTCCATTAAAAATTCCTGCTCTGAACTAATAAATCTAAATCTTGTAGCTATTGTCTGTGGAAATATATATTTTGCTATATGCCACATATAAACATTTATTTCCTGTTTGAGAAAATGTGGGGTTTTACCATCTGTGATATTCATATTTGTTTCTTGGGGGGAAAAGTTAGGGTGACAGAAACATGATACAGGCACTCCTAAACACTTTAGGAAAACAAGACCTTGTGGCCGAGGCAAACAAGATGTTTGTTACAGAGTCTAGTAAGCTTTTTCATGTAATTTTTTTTTTTTATTGCCAAACTTGCTTTATATGAGGTATTAAATTTATGTTGGAGACCAAAGCTATTCAAGTTCATTTGGGTTTTCTTTTTGAATGTGAGGTTTTTTCGATGTCTTTAGCTGCTGTCATTGACTGGCCTTTAACATGGCTGTTACAGAAGAGAAGGGGATGCTCTACGTGGAAGAGACAGTCCTGAGAATCAGAGCATTTTTGGTTTACGTGACTGTATGTGGAATAGCTAACAGCAATGTTGCCCTTGTTCACTTTACTTTAGCTGACAGTTTGAGTTTTGCCAATAAGATATGGTAGTACTTTATTAAAACTCATAACAAACTGGCCTGCCATAGTTCTTGCTTGCTCCAGCCAACTCATTTATTCTGTCAGTGCTTTAAAATCTTATTTTAGAATTTCATTTCCATTTCCTGCACAAAAGCCAGGCCCACAATGCTGTGTATTGAATTGCTTTTACAACAGAATCGGCACATTAACGCTTTCCTTTTACCAGTGAGGTTTCCTGAACTTGTGTAGGTTCTTGGTCAACTAAGCAATTGAAAAGATGTAGCTCATTGCATTATTTTGCTCTGAACTCTTTTAAATTGCTATTGGATCTCCCATTCTTTCAGATCCTTTACCTGCCTGTTCAGCACTGTCTTTCTAAATTAGATTTCCAAGTAATAGCTCCGGACATTATGGAACTAGTTTGAATCGATTTATCTTTAAACTTGAACATGTTTTTTTCAAGAAAAACATTCAATCTTGATGTAACATTTTCCAGGGATGGAGAATATCCTCCAACCATGAGAACACACTTCCAATAGTAGATTAAAAATAAAACAAAAATATTTGCAGTTAGAATAATTAACTAGAGCTAGTCCAGTTTCTTAGATCTTGTTTTCCCTTTGTCTACAACATGAAATTAAAAAAAGCTGCAGTCACTTTCCCTATAACCCAGGTTGGTTTTTTTTAACCAGTGTGACCTTACTCAATTTTTGTGGCTTCTTGTGCCTCTTGTAAAGTGTGCTTCAACAGCTCCCAACTATTACACACATTTTTCAGTTTAAATGTTTTTTCCCCAACAGATTTAGCTCATAATTATTTTCAGCTTTGAGAGCCTGACTTTCTAAATCACAAAGCGTTGTCACCTGTGTGCTTCCTTTATATACTGTATGTTAGTGGTTTGGTGTCTCTTCTATATGTCCACAAATGTTTGATTACATATTTAAAAAAAAAAAAAAAGGCAGGTCCTTGTCAGGTTAAGCTTAGTTGTGTGCTCTTTGAAAATAACGTAGTATGAATAGGACCTTTACTTGCTAAGAAGAGACCACAGCAAGTCTTTTTTCTGGATTTGTTTCTTGGCAAATCATGTTTCTGGGAAATTGCTAGAGCAGGTTGGAAAATTAACCTGTAGTGCTCTGTAAATGAGTATATTGGAGAGGTAAAAAAAAAAATAAATCTTTGGTGAGATACTGGTGCACCTGAGTGTGCATCATCCAGCCCTACCAGAAAATGGGCTGTCAGTTGGCACGTGCTTTGGACAGAGCTTCAAATGGACACATTATGATTTTTAGGGGGTTTCTTCCAAGAAAGCAAATGTTTTCTATCTGATAGAGATATTTGTGAGGAAAAACGATAATCAAAAAAGCAGCATAAAAATCCTAGTGTTCTGACAATGTCTGCATTTAGCGTGTGTTTATGGCCTGACCATCACAAGTTCTCAGCATTAGATTTTATGTATTCAGTACCTCTGGAAATCAGGCTCTTAATATTGACATATGCCCGGGAGCCAGTAAGGGCAGAGTGAAAAACAGTAACGCTGTGATTAGTATTCAGAGGTGACCTGGCTGGGCAATGGGAGTTTGTCCCTCCAGCAATCAAGGAAGAACAAGCTTGACTGCTGAAGGAGTTTGAGGTCAAGTTTAAAAAAAGCACCAAAAGCCACTACCCAGGCTTAAATTACAGACAAGAGCAAGCAAAAAATCAAAGAATATGAATAGCTACTCAGAATTCCCCAATACTGGCATATATGTCACTTTTTTCCATTTTTCTGGAAGAATCACATGCTGTATTTGGGGAATGGGTTTCAGATTTTGCAAATATTTTCCTAGTGCCATTCTAGGAAACGAGTTTGTTGGCATATTGTTATGTGGGGCTTGTTCTGCTAAAGCATTGTAATGCCGTCTGTTTCTCAAGCTGATTTGGCTTTTACAGCTCAAATACTGTATTCTACTTTTAGAACATATGGTAACTCCTTTCAGGAGACATACAGAGATATGCATCTAGTTTCCAGAAACGGGTCGTTGCCTTTGAGTGAAAGGCTGCAAGTGCTTTTCATCTTGATTTTCCTGTTCTTACTGTTCTATCTAGACTTTCTTTGTCACCCACTGCCCTGCTTCTGCTGCCTCTCATAAGCCCTCCTTGCATCCCAGAAAAGGAAAGGCTTGCTGGCAGCTTTGAGTCAGAGCAAAGGAAAAGAAACAACGCTCCCTTATCCAGGTTGCTTCATGCAACATAGTTTTACAGAGTAGGTGTCAGTGACAAATGCTGTTATGTGGCTCCCATGCAGACTGCTTTCCTGATGAAGTATTACCAGAAGATTGGGTTGCTCACGTAGCCCGGTCTGTGTTCATTGATGGAAAGGCTTAGCGCAGACAGGGCGTGAGCCACTCAGCCCGAATCTTTCAGAGCTGCTCATGGAAAGAGACTGCATCCCATGCCACTCTCTTACAATGGTTTCATTCTGCATTCACTTCGGATGTGTAGGAGGTTTTTTCTTTTCTTTCTTACTTTTTTTTTTTAAAAAGCCTACGTGGCAACATCAACGATTCTTGCCACTAATGACCGCTTCATACTCCTCGTTGCTCTTCCTTGCTGGAACACGCAGTGCGAAAAGCCGCAATACAGCAGGGTCTTTGTGTGGAAGACAAAATGCCTTCCTTGGAGGAATGTCTCTGCTTCCCTAAGTTCACCTCTGGGTCTGGCTTTCTGGAAGGTTTTGCAGAGCTCAGGCTTTGCTCTGGGCACTTGGTTTAAGGTCACTGCCCAGAGGAAGTGTTTATAGACACGACTTTAATGTTACAGCTTGATTGTCAGCGAGTTAACTTAAGCCTCTGGTTCAACACTGAGCTGGCCACAGAACTGTCTAAATTATTCAGCGTGATTCTAATCCAGATTTCATTGAAAAGAAGTCTAGAGGATGTTGCGTTACTTTGTTCTTTGCACACCTACCTCCCCGAGCTTTCCTGTGAAAACCTTATAGCGTGTGTGGCTATTAATAAATATTATGGTTTATCTTGGAAAATTTTCATTTTAGTAGGAAAATATTTTGTATTTGTGATCCCAGCAGGTCCCTTCTCTCATCTTGGCTCAACTTGCTCTCTACTGTCGTTTCCAGAGACTACCTGAAAGTCTGGGCTTGTTGTGTGTCCGTGGAATCTTCAAAGTGAAAAAGGAAAACAAAAACCTGAGGCAAGAGCAGGGAGCTTGCAGCATTTCTTGAAAATAGCATGAGGGAAGAAAAGAGGGCTCCTATAAGTCAATAGCAGAGTAGTAGTGGTTAATCTCCAGCTTTTAGTTAGTTGGGTTCATGATTAACTGTGCTATAGCTAAGAAGCACCCTGGCTGGCCCTGTATCTGGCAGCACCTATATAGATGCAGTAAAGCCATGTATCTGAAGCCCTGTGCCTGACTAGTTCAAATGTGTTTCAGAGGTACCTATGGCCAACAGTTGTCAATACTGCTGACCTTTCTTTTCCCTCTTCTATTTATCATATCTTCTTGTTGCTTGAGCTGCATGTTTTAAGTTAGCCATATGTTTGCTTCACATGCATTAGATGTTGCCTCTTTCTAGACTTCCCTGGAGCAGGTACAGTTGCCGCTTTCTCTGGAGAAATGCGATCCTTTAGTCAGTGTCATGGTGCTATAGGCTCTGCATGGACACAAAAAATACCACGTGCTTTAAGAAGAGAGGAGCAGAAAATGTCCTCATACTCTTCTTCATGCCTTTACTTTAAGGTAGGACCCTTCTGCATGGAAACCTGCTGCAACCTTCAGCAAAGCTGTGGCAAAGATCAACAGGTTTTTCCTTTGTGTGGACACCGCTTTAGCAACCCCCAGCAATTCATGTCACCCATCAATACTGTGGACACTCACCCTGCTTAGATGCAGAAGGGATCCAGGACTGTAGATGTACTTAAACTATGCTCTTAAAAAAACCCCACAAATTTGAATAAACCATAGTATTTTGAGAAAGAACATAGTAAAAGTTTCTTCTTGGTGTAGAAAGATCTGGTTTCTCCCATCATTCATGCAATAGCTCTCTCATGACTGAACTATACCTATCTAGGCTCTCCTTTGAATCCCCACAAAAAGAGTGCTTGAATTGGCGAGTATTTTAATATTGGAGTGGCTTAAAACTTCTGGATGTATTTGCCTGACAGCATCATCACAATGATGCTGTGAGACTTACTTTCTCAATGTTTTCTTGTTCTTTGAGAGGGTTGTCAATGTTAGCCAGACCTATAGGACATCCTGCTGTCAAACTATGTCTAGGACATGACAGTAATCAATGGCTTTCCTGCAGTCACTATCCATGACGGACCATGCTCCCCTTCCTGGGATGCCATTGTGGCTGCATGGCCTCCTTCTTTCTGAGGTCAGGGTTGTCCTAGGCTGCAAAGATGTTGGAGGGCGAAGGAAAGTTTCTTCTTCAGGAGCTTCAAGAAATTCAAGGCTGAGGCACCAGAAGCTTGAAAAGGCCAAAGGGGAAGAAAGGCTGGGCTTTCTGCTGCATTTTCTGGTATTGCTGATCTGAATTCAGCTAGGGGCAACAGAAGTGTGTTTGTCACAAGCATTCAGAATTTTCAGGCCTGGTGCATAAATGAGAATATTTTTGCTTTTCAACCTCCAAGCTTGAACTCCGTGTTTTTTTGGCACTTGTCAGCTGAAAGACTATTTGTTTAAATTTACAGTAGAAATATGAATCACTATTAATGTATCGAAAATAAGGTGGAGCACCCTGTGAATACAGTAGATTAGGTTAGGTGCTCGTAGAATAGTTTCACTGGGGATTTATGATCTGTTAAGTGCATTTTTGTAGCAGCAAATGCTGAATTACCACTTCAGTGCTGGTTCATTCACCCATGCAGATTGAGAGCGATACCAAAAGGTACTGTGCCAAGTACTGTTGCTGCTCCTGATTCTGAACATGACCTGAAAGTTTTGAGTGAATAAGTCTCCTTCAGATTCACAACTTACACCTAAAATAATATTTTAAGAAGTTCTGTTAGTAATAAAGTAACAAGTGTTATTCATTCTCCAGACAGGAATTACTAGCTTCACTGAAGTGCTCTCTGCAGATTCAGCAGCTAGGCTGCTGCTGAAGTCTTAACCATGCTCCATCAAAGTTGAGTTTTATTGCTGTGGAGGTAGTTCATCCTGTAACTTTGTGCAATTCTTTATAGCATAACCCTCCAGCTTATCATAATTTCCTTCCACTGGAAGGATTTTGCAATGGATGTGGCTTTGTTGTTCTAAGCGGGTTTTAAAGCATAAAAATTGGAAAGTATTTTATGTTTTCCTTCAGGAAGGTAGGTAAAAGATGGGCAGTGGTTTTGCTTTGGTTGTTGTATGGATTTGTTAGAATAATGGAAACGTCTAGGCTCTGATCGGAGCAGTTCATCTACCTGGAGTCTGGATATAGCAAGCCGGTATGAATTAAAGTAATACACTGATTGGGACTGGATGTAGCATTTCCAGCAAAGATCCAGTTTGTACCCTCAGACCAATAGTTTTTGTCAACAGAGACTGTCCAAATTGGTATGGAAGCAATCGTTGACAATAACAGATGAGGCTATTGAAGCATTTATGGGGAACGTGCAAACATCTGGACTTTATGGGGCTGGTTTGTACCCAGCAATAAAAGTTCATTGGTGGGTTTTGTTTGTTTGTTTTTAATAGAGGAATAAAGAGAAGAAAATAGAATTGGAATCAAATCAGGTGTCTGCTGAGCCATGTTAATTGTTAAGCTGAACTCCCACGGCAATGTTTAAATATCTTTTTAGCACATTGAGCCATAAAAGGTTTTTAAGTTTACTTGTGTTAGTAAAATGTGGTAGCAATTAATTTACCAACATGTTGTGGGTTTTCAAGGTGCCTTCCTTTCGTGGGTGGCTGGAAGATAGAGAACATGCTTAGATTATATTGAATTTAAGGAGCCACGTGAATACTTAAGGCTTTTAAACTGGATGGTTTTGCTTTGTGATCTTACTTGAACTCTGGCCAACCATGATGAATGCTTTCTGTCTTACTATATATTCTTGTGTCTTTGACCTCCCATGAGACATGACATAACAAATGTAGGTACTGGAGTTTATTTACTTATTTACTTAGTAGTTAAAACAAGAAAGCAAACAAAACCATGATGTATTTCACCTCTTCTTCCCAGCACCGCCTTGACAAATGGCTGTTGGAACAGCGTTAAACTGTGACCTTAAAGCCACAGGCGTAATGAAACTGCGATCTGGCAGATGTGACAGACTCATCTTACATAAATCACTCTCTTTTGTCACTGCTGGCATATGGCCAATGAATCTTCTAATTATTGAATGGCTTTTATAGCCCCATTATTTATAATCACTTTTGGACAGCAGCTGGAAGACAAGGATGGGACAGAATGAAATGATATAGCACAAACTATTATCATTTGTGTAACAACTGCTAGGATTAGGAATATTTGATGATGATGTGGTTACCAGCACAGTCTTGTTAAATGATAAAAATCCACTCAGCCTTCATTTTGTCTTCGAAGATGGGCTGCTGCCTACTGAACCTTGCCATGAAAATTATTATATTAATTGATCCAGAAATAGAATATGAATCTCTTCAGACACTCGCACGTATATTTTGTTAATATCAGGGCCACCTTTACATGACGACTTGAGGAAAATCCATTGCAAGCATTATTAAGACACAGTGGTGATGCCCTGGCACTACTGTCGTGCCAAGTGCTGTATGGAAAAGTTTTAAGAAGTGGCCTCTTCTTCCCAGGAGCCCTGTGTACACCCCACTTCTTAGTAAGAATTTAACAACAGATTGAGAAGTTGTCTTTAGTTACTTTATTAATATTTTAACATTTCTTTTTTAAAAAACAACTAGGTACTTTGTTTTTATTTTTTTAAAAGGGAGATGATGGGTTTATAACCAGCTTAAGTTAATACCCTTTATAATTAAGGGGAGCTATTTTGGCTCTAATTATAGATGAGTTTGTGTTGAGTCCTGTCTGCCGGGCAGAGCAGCAGCCTTGGAGAAAGGAGCAGACTGAAGTCACCCAGCCTGTAAATCCAGTCAACTGAGATTGCAAGTCCACTCGCTGCTTTAGAAAATGTGAGCTGCAGGTTCTCTGCTCATGCCTCTAAACTAGTGGTGTTTTAAGGGGGTTTTGTGTGTTTTGTTTTGGTTTTGCTGTCGTTGACCACCCCCACCCCCCACC
>JANZLQ010000037.1:17010638-17053863 GCA_026212715.1 Elanus axillaris | reverse complement strand
AGACATCTTAGTTGCAGAGTACTGAGATAAGCAGCAAAGTATTTTGAAGTTTTTAATCTCAACATAAATCACAGGTTGTTTATCCTGGTAGACTTAAATAAATATCGAATAATAATGTTGCTATTCAAAAACTGGTATTTGCCAACAAATATCGCATGATTGTACATGGAGTAATAGCCATTTTCAATCTAAGTGTTGCATGCAGGATAACTGTGAGGACCACGGTTAAAATTGTGTGGTAACACTGACAAATGTTGATTCTTCAAATGGCAGATGCTGTATATCACCATTGAGTTTATTCTCATTTTATCACTGGAAAGCATGGACAAAATTACATTTAAAGTGCTGTGCGTGGACATAAAGAATAAATATGGATTATTATTTTGTATTGAACACTTCCATTTTCTATTTTGTCAACGTGAAATATGATTAGTTTTCAATCATCTAACTTGCCAGGCTGCAGGTTTTTAAAGCATACTGTGAAAAGTACCTTCTAGGAGAGTGCGTGCAATGTTAGGCTCGAGAGATGCAGTGTCGTGATGCTAATGTCCTTCTGCCTATGTGTTATATTCCAATTTCTAAAGCAGCAAATAAAGCAAATGAGCGTAAGTTCTGTGGAAGCATTTTGTGCGTTACCAAGGTTACATTTTGAAATACTCTCCATTGATTCTTTTCTCTGATTTATTGAACTTGATGGTGAGCTAAACTGCTTGGACTCACTAAAGACTTTTGATTTAAAATTAAGAGCAGTGAAAGTGATTCCTGCCTTTTAGAAATAGCTGGGGGAAATATAGGTTGTTGATGTATTAGTAAGAACATCAGTACTTATGTTCCATTTATGAAACAAATGGAAAATCTGAGAAGTGGAGTTAGTTATTGTGTGTCTCCATACTTTTTGAGTTGTAAAGCAGGTAGCATTTAATTTTTTCTTCATGTGCTGCTGGGATGGTATTAGTGGTAGCTTTTAAGAATGGTGCTAATATTCATATGTGAATTTGAATGAGACTACTGCACGCACAGTGGTTTGGGATGCTTTACAGGTCTGGAGATTAATCTAGCTGTACACTCATATTTTTATTCCTTGGTACACGTGACCAGTAAATCCAAAGTCCTGGACCAATCTCTAGTACTAATGGATTATGAAGTCTTGTATTTTGAAAATGGAATTCTCTGCTGATTATGTGGTAAACACAAACAAGAACACAAGGTCACTTGGAGTGAGCATGCTTGGCCTGACAGCTGCTTTTTGTTGCACTAAAATAAGGCTGAATGAAGTGATAATTAGTAAATGCAAAATGGAGAAAGGCGATGTTAACCAGTTCTTTCCTGATATTCTAGTAAGAATCCCATGTGGTTCAGCTCTGACTAGTTTGATACAGGCGATGAGAAAACCCGGAGGGCTTCTGTTTCCAACACAGTTGCATGCTTGCCTGACTTGGGAGCTGAGTGAAGACACGGCCCTAGCCTTTTGTAGAAGACAGAGGTCAAGCAGAGGGGAGGAAAGATGCGGAAAGTTTGACTTGACCTCGTTATTTCATATAATGATCCACAGCTTAAGCATCATTTAGATTTTTACTTTAGGAGAGTTGGTTAAGAATTTGCTTTATTTTCTGGTGAACAATCGAGAGTAAGAGAGTGGGATGATGTCAGCTCCCACAGGGAATATAAGCATTGCCTAAATGGGTGACACAGAGATGGTATTCTGAGAGACTGGAGGACTTCATCTCTAAATGTGGGAGCTGTCATAAAGAAATGAGACCTTGAAATGGACACAAAAGTGAGCTAGTATTGAAAGAAGCAGATGAACCATGTGGTTATGTTTGTAAGCTGAAGTCCTCCCCTGCTCCTCGATGCCCTCTGCCCCTCCAGCACGCTTCCTCCAAGTATTCATACCCTCAGCTCCCTGCTCCCCACTGAGGTGATTTTTTCTGCAAAGAGCTGTAGTAAACAACAGCTGTGACAAGCTTTCAGGTGGTGTCCAGGTTTGGCTGTCATGGTGTTGTGAGTGCTCTACTGTTACTATCACACCAAACCCACGGGTTTATTTACAGACCCAAAGCATTCTCCTCTGGTTTTTACAACTTCAGCATCCCAATCTAGGACCGAGCCAGGGTAAGGAAGAGAGGCAGGACACCTTATTTATGCATTTGGATGGTGCATAAGTGCTAAGGAAGCCATGCATTTACAATGTGCAAATCTTCAAGAGTTCGTGCATTTCAGCCACTGAACTGGCTTTTATTTCAGCTGAACCAACTGTGTGTTATTTCCATTACTTTCTTTCTGATGCTCTTATTTCACTGTTAACTTCACATGCTGGGTCAGAGACTTTAAGAGTATTTTTGTCTTCTGCTTAAGAAAAATCAGCACCTTAAACTTGAGCAAACTTATTCTCCTTATACATTCAGATAAATAACTATTCTCATTCCTAGCATGTAGGATCCACTGTCAAAACTAGAAAAAAACCTCAAATACATCATCAGATTAGCAAGATGTTGGTCCAGTCTCAAGCTATCCCCTTTGCCTCGTTTTGTTTTGAAGCACCACATTTTCCCTGTTTTCTGATGTGCCTAATGAAGATCACCAGAAATAATGCTCTATTTGTGGGCTAGTTAATGGCTCCATTGAGCTTGGAATAGACTGTGAATTGGCAACATTTTCATGATTACTGATTGGCCATGACTGTACCAGAAGTGCTTTGACTGATGCAGAGATGTTGCCCACAGCTTATTTCTAGTGTGGACTTCACTTATTCCAGCTCAATTTTGCCAGCCTAAACACTTAAGAGTGAAAGGGCAGGTTTACCAACTGTGTGGGGCATCTTGCTGAGGCACCTTGTGGCATGTCTGAGTCCACCTGTGCTAACAGAACTTGATGTGATTTGCATTACACTGATTTGGGGTGAGGCTGAGAGTCCGTGATGTAGATTGTGTTGACATCCTGGCATTAGGTTTCATAGAGTGTTTCTTAGGACCAGAACTCCACTAAACAGTATTGGTGTATATGGAGATTTACTTACTGGAAAATGTGATTAGTTAGAAGTATGTGTAAGAATATATCCATTAAATAGGTGTTTCCAGGTAGCCTTACCTCGAGGTATCTGTACAATAAAGTTAATTGAGAAAGACATGCGATAGCAACTTTAACGTTACAGTGCAGCAACATGTCTAAACCACTGTTCCTGGAAGGCTGAACAGCCAGGATTCTCTTCCTCGTTTTGAAATGATGGTAGAGGGCATCTGTGTAAAATAAACAACCAGTACTGGCCATTTGTCCTGGTTGCTTATTCTCAAAAACCTGACAGCAGTTTTCTTTTCACAGTATATCGAGAAGAATCAGAGAGATGATGTTATTTCCATAAAGCTTATCTCAGCACATGGTTTTTTTTTTCCTTTTGACCACATTTACCTGATTCTCCACTTGTTTGAGTCCTGTGTGACATGCAGAGGTAGCTGTGGTGGATCTAGCGTCTGCACCCTTACTTGCCAAAACAGTGTACCTGGTGCAGGCGTGACTGAAATAACAGATCAGTCAGATCAGTTGTCCCTTCCCTGTTCACATATGTTCTGCATCTGTCTTATTTTGGTACTGTGCAATTCCTTTCTTTGCCAGGCTTGCAGTCTTATGAAGCAAAACTCTGGAAAATGCAAGGCCTTTTTGATGGCAGATGAAACGGAGACAATGTAATGGCTAGCCTAGAGTTAAGTCTTAGATGTCAGCCTAGACACTCTGTGGCAATTTTTTCTTCTTCCTCTTCTTCCCAAAATTGGCTTTTAAAACCTCAGGAGGGCATCATTCAACAGTTGATTCACTTTCCCAAAACAAGTACATGTCTTGGGATTAATTGGCTGGAGAGTTTAATGTTAGAGATTTACCACTTTCATTTCTGCTCTCTGTTCTGTCACCTTCCCAGAGTTTGATCTGTTCCTCTGTCTTCAATTACAGAACAGTAGCTCCAACTGTTGCGGTTAGTCTTACAGGGGAGCGTGGAGCAAAATGGAAAGAAATGGATGAAAATCAATAGTGTAAGTAAGTGTCGAGTGATCTGTAAGGAGGCTTAGAAAAAAACAGTGACACCCAGGCACTGGGCTGGCCTGAGCTCTCTCACATTTCAGTGGGAAATTTAAGAATATATTTCTTTATTCCAAGTGATCTTCTGGGGCAAAGGAAAAGTCTCCTTTCTAAGGAAAACCAATAATATTGAACACGGAAATGTCACAGTATTTATAGGACAATTTTTAGTAAGTCGATGTAGAAGAGCACATTGAATCTTACTATTTGCATTAACTGTTTTCATAGATAATTGAACTACCGAAGGGTAGTTTAGTTGCTCCAGGACTTGGATAATCTGCTGTGTGCATAACCACCATAATATGAAGTGAATGGAGGACTAGAGAGACTAAATGGGCGGGGGTGTGATGAACCTGCTGTCAAACATGCAGACTTAGGTGATTTCCCAGGATAGCTTTTAAAGTCCTGTAGCACTGGGTTCCCCGTAAGTATTTCTGAAATTCAAAATGAATTGATAGAAGGGATATGCAAAACAGCTTATAGAAGGTTCTTTTTTTTAGAATATTGAGTGTAATAGTGTATCAGTATACTGGGAAAAATTGTTGAAGTGAAGCAGAAAGACCTTTATGTTACAAATGCATGTGTTTTTACATGTGGGGATATTTGAGTCACAATTTTGAAGTTATTTTTACTTACTAATTTTTATTAAGGATAAACATAATCACTGACAGTGTACATTATTTTTCTTCACAGGCAATAAATCATCAGTTTATGTACACAAATGTTCTTTGAATTCTCAAAGGCTTTCCAGACCTGCAGCCATATTTATTATCCAAATACCTTTTGTTGCAGTTCCCTTCCTAGTGGTGTAATTCTGCTTTTGTAATGAGAAAAAGTTGCAGTGTCCATGAAATATTTATTTGAAGGCCCACACTGATAAGGTGATGAACAGCAAGCTGATCCTTTTTTTAACACATGAAAAATAATTAATTGTTTACAAGATTTATGTTAGGAAAAAGTTATAAATATTTTAAAAATAGTGTCCTTATCACTACGGTGCAACATACAGGTACCAGCAGTATGTAAAGATAATTTTTCTCAAGAGCATTTTCTTGTGAGCTATTCTAACTCTGAAGAATATGAGGCATATTTTCCATGCCAGCTAATGTAGGCACATTTACTTTTTCCAGTATTTTCAGCAGGGACTGTATCCTGAATGTAACCAGTGCATTTAGAAAATCCTTATAGCTGTGTTACTGGGAGTGCTGAATTGCAGTAGAGTCCCCTGCAGTTTTCAGGGATATAATTATATTTCATGTATTAGTGAACCAGATGTGTTTTCACTTTTGAGAGAGAAAAATGCCCTGTTTTGAGTCCTTTCTATAGACAGTAATTTCTGTTTAATCTAGGAGACTTCAGACCTCCTTTTCCATCTGGTCTGTCCTTTCAGATCAATAGTGCGTTTTGTGCCAGTGGAACTATTGGGTGTATATATATATATTTTTTTTTTTTAACATTTGGAAATAAAAGCACTTATGATAGCAAATATTGCTCCATCTGCTTACCCATTTGTGAGGAATAGCTTTTTTGTATTTCAATGTATACCCAGCTGAAATTGCATGAGGCACCAGAGAACAGTACAAAGCAGAAGAGCTCAGCCTTACAGGCTCTCTCATGCCACTTGCCAAAGGAGATTTGGATAAGAAGTGTGGGAAGAGATTACACGGCTAGTTTTCTTTGTTTTCTTTGTTTTCTTTGTTAGACCCTAGTGTACTTAATTTTGTGTTTTTTTCATTGTGGTTGCTTTGTACTATGGCAAAGCATCTGTGAGTGGGTATTTAGGTAGTGCAAACAATCTCTGTGCATACGTTTTAAAACATAAAAGTTTCTAAGGTTGCGAGTCTCTGGGAAAATCAGCTGAGAGCAGGTACTGCTGTTTGGAGGTTGAAGGGTTGGAGATTAAATACCCCACATTATTTACTTCAAAACTGGCTCTGTCCCACCATAGTTTTTCATATGATGTCCCAGGGTCCTGATTAGGTCGTTGGTGATGGCTGCAGCATCCCAGCTTTTGATTTCATAGAGGCAGTTTGATTTCTTTTCAGCTACCACCATGTATCTGTTCAAGGTTTATAGTGTATTGATTATGCTACAAGCCAAGAGAATGAGTGTTCCAGGCAAAAGGAACAGTTTAGAATGAGGGAAAATTAAATGTATAGCTGTTCTTTAACCTGTTCTTTAACTCGCATTTGCATTTGGGATACACATTTGGTATTCCATGGTTAACTCCCTGTAGAAAGCACCCATTGCTCTGTGTAAGTGTGCTTGTGCTTGGATGTGTTGATTTGCATGGCGGTTTCACAGTTATAGAAGTCCCGTGCTTCTTTCATCAAAGGTGTCAGTACTTAAAAGAGGACACCTGAAAATCCTGTTTATATGATATTATTCTGGTCCAGTGTGGTACCTGCAACGTAGTGTGGGCAAACCCAGTGGCACTGCAGAGGAGGAAACGCCTGTGTGATTCCCAGTCACATATATTGCTACTGTGGCAGTCTCTGAGCCCAGGAGGGCAATGGCAGATGCAAGGTTCTGAAGGTTTGATGGGGATGCAGGCTTGCTACGTTTCATCTTCAAACAATTACCCTTTTTTTAACATGACCATGCTTCTTCACATAAAGCGTGCTGTATTTGTCCTCTAAATCCTTTCTCTCTTTATTTCAGCAGAGAGGAGATTAGCCGTGTAATCATTTATAAAGCTGTTTAGATTCTGCTAGCTGGTTTTCTTTGGGGAGAGTCATATCCAGTACCTTTACTAGGAATAACTCTGTAAATTAATCTTCATTGATTTCATTTTCCCCCACCCCCAGTGAATAAGAAAGTAGAACAAATAAAACAAATATTTCTAGTTCTGCCCCTATTTAAGGAGAAATAAATCTTTCCTATTAGTCATAACAGTCTAGATGTATCTTTTTTTTTTATAATGTCCTCTTGAATAATTAGAGCTTTGAGTTATGAAGTCAAGATTCCTGGGTCATTGCCAGAACAGATTTGTTTAAGGGGGACACTAGCTCCCTGAATTCCTTTTAAAGGGCTTCATAACGTCCCAGGCTGCTCTTAATTACTGATTTAAGAGAGAATACATCTGTTTCACTGAGGATTGTGAAAATTATTATTTGAATGGAAGTGTTTAATAAAGGGCTCTTTGAAAGGCTAATGTATCTTCAAAATGAGACGTGTACCACAGAGTAATCAGGTGGATAGTGATCTAGCAGTTCTACTTGCAGTGTCTTTTTTGGAGCTGAAGATGGAGAAAACCATCAAAGACCCTTGGAAGCACCATCTGCTATTGAATTATATTTCATACTTCATCATTCTTTCACTATCTGTGCTTTTTCTTTAAACTTCAGGTTTAATAATTCATTTACCAGGTAAAAAAAACAGTAAACAAATGTTGATGTTGGTAAAAGGAGGTATGTAGGAAGAAGCAGTATCACTTATTAGATAAATTAATAATACTTCATTTTTACCTCAGACCATTATGGCAACTCAAATAGTGCTACTACAGTATGGATTTTTTTCTACCAGATTTCAAGCCACTTAATTGGAGATTGTCATATGCTAAAAAAGTTCAGGTAATCTTTTCTGTATTACAGATTTGAACTGGAGAACCTCAGAACTGAGGGACTAGGGCAGGTGACAGGGGAAGGAGGAACTCCAAATTAAGAAGCTGCTACTTTTAGCAAACTCTTCCTTGAATACATGAGGAGATAGATATTTATAAATGCAGCATTATCATCTCCTACTGTTCACAGGTCCTGAATTAGTAATAAAAAACTTGAAACTGGATATTTTGAATCTTTTAATTTCCTGTTAGTTTCTGAACCCCTACCACCATCTTTGTTCATGTTTTTTCTAGGGTGTGGGGGTTCTGGTGGGTTTTTTTTTTTGTTAAGAGGGGGCTAATACATGAGAGCTGAAAATGTACTTGAATCATGAAGTTATTTTCAGCTCTCCTAAATCCAGGTATGTAAGGTTTTGGGAAGAGCAGCAAGTGTTGCAAGTATGTCATGGTTTAACCCCAGCTGGTAGCTAAGCACCACATAGCCGCTTGCTCACTCTGCCCCTGCTGGGATGGGGGGAGAGAATCGGGGTGGGGGAAGTAGAATTTGTGGGTTGAGAAAAAGGCAGTTTAACAGGAAAAGCAAAAGACATACACATAAGCAAAGCAAAACCAGGAATTCATTCCCATGAGCAGGCCAGTGTTCAGCCATCTCCAGGAAAGCTGGGCTCAATCACACGCAACGGTGACTTGGGAAGACAAACGCCATCGCTCTGATCGTCCCCCTTCCTTCTTCTTCCCCCAGCTTTACGTGCTGAGCATGATGCCCTATGGTCTGGAATACCCCTTAGATCAGCTGGGGTCAGCTGTCCTGGCTGTGTCCCCCCCAGCTCTTTGTGCTGCTGGGGTGGTGAGAGAAGCAGAAAAGCCCTTGGCTCTGGGTGAGCACTGCTCAGCAGTAAGGAAAACATCCCTGTGTTAATCAACACTGTTTCCAGCACAAATCCAAAATGTAGCCCCACAAACTAGCTGCTGTGAAGAAAATTAACTCTATGCCAGCCAAAACCTGCACACCATGCAAGAGAGTTGAGCAAAACCCAGCAGGACACTAAGTGTGAGTGCAGAAGTAGGAAGGCTGGACTCAACAGTGGGGCAGAGCTGGACCTAGCTCTTTCAGAAATGTGAACATCCCATAATGCTCATAAATATCTTTCCTGGTTTTGCATTCCTGTAATTTTAAATATATATTTTACTATCTCACTTAGCTGTCTGCAATCCTCTGCAAAACTCCCAGTGTTTTCTAGAAGGGAACAGCTGATGAGATGTGATAGTGCTGCTCCTGTGTAACTAACCACACTGGAGAATCACATTGACAGGCATTCTGTAAATTGCCCACATTATAGAACATTGATGATACCATTAAAATGGTAAATTTAATATTATAGTACTATTAGATTTCTCCCTCATTAACTCTGATCTGATAAACAACCTCCGGCATATTTTGAAGGTAATAGTCACCTTACAATCACTACTGCTCCTCTCTATCTGGCATTTCAAGCTCCTATAGATTTATAGTTCTTCTGTCATCTAATCTGTACTTACTCCTTTATTTTTTCTTTGAACTTGTGCTTACAAGCAGACCCTATCCTAGAGGGCCCTGGGCATGCAATTAACACTTCACAGCAAGAATAAATTCATTCTAAATTCCATTCCTGAGATTTAGGGCAAAAACAGTTTTGGAGAATAAAATGAACCCAATGTTCAGGCAAGCATGATGCAGATCTCCAAACATGTTTTAGTACTGGGCCCTTTATAAGGGTTAGTACAGGGTAATGCTGGTTGGTAGCAGTGGTTGTGTTCTTGGCTTTTGCTGACAGGTATCAGGGCAGCCTCTGCAAAATCTTGCTGGAGATATAGGTGGTGAAGAGGGAACCAAGCGGGTGCTGTGGCAGGGGCTGTGATGGGTGCTGGGCACAGCCCTGCCAGGCAGAGCAGCCCTGCGCAGCATACCTGGGAGCAGGAAAAGCTGAAGAAACTCTTCATCTGTGTCTGTCCAGCAGAGACAACTTCCACTCCCAAACGTTAATCCTCAAGCAGCAAAACCACGAGCTGCAGCTCAACAAAGTAACCGTAGCTCCTCTCGACTGGCAGGAAGGCTTCCGTGGAGGTATCGCTTGCCTCCTTGTTTTCCTAAGTGACTCATGGTTTAATTAGAGCACTGTCTCAAGGAGGAGGTGGTTGTTATGCATCACCTATCAGAATGTAAAAGTGGAAAGCGACGCTGAAACGCTGACCCTTAATCTGAAGTGCACCATCTGTGTTTTATTTCCACATCTTGCTGAGTTTACAGTTATTTGAATTCACAGTTTGTTCCCCATTTGCTGTTCCCACATGGTAAGTGAATTGGATCCAAAATGTGCTGATGAAAGATTGAGAAGTCTGTTGAAGTTTTTTCCTACCTACAAGAGTGCTCTATCTCACACTTCTTCCACCCTGTGAGTTAAATCCCAGCTGTAAAATCTTGTCTCAAGATGGTCTTCTGTCATGGTGGGAAGTTGGGGTTACCGTAAGGACAAGGACTCCTTTCCCCATCCTGAAGTGATTTATGGTTTGCCTTTGACTTTCTCCTCAAGAAAAGGTAGAGAGCTCTCTCGCATCTGACAAAGTATTTGTTTTACTGTTCCTGTAAATTTGTGTGGATGCTTATCTGGGGGTGCTTGGCATCAGAGCACCGCTCTTACTTAGTACTTTTTCTTTGTTAGTATGAGCCAAAGTGTTTGGTGCTAAAATAAGCCCGGGTATAATATAACGAAGGGAGCTGTAATTGCGATTGTAACAGTTTTCATAGTGCAAGTTTGAATTACTCTGATTTTAGAATGGGCAAACAGCTCAAAACCAGGTTGAATTTCATTTATTCTCCTTTGTTTCTATTTCTTCTACTGACAGCAACTATTTTCTTAAGACATAACTAACTGTAAAAATGATCTGAAATTTAAACAATGTCGTATTTCAAAAGCAAGTCATCAAAATGCTGAAGGCTGTATAAACTTAAATACCTTCTTTGGCTTTTGCTGTAGACCACACAAGCTCTGAGAAATTGATTACTCTGGTGCTCGAAGGGGCTTTTTTGATACAGAAACAGAGGTTTGCATTGAATTTCTTTCTTTGTGTGTGGGACTTTTTTTTTTGGAAAGAGAAAAAGCCTTTAAACCCCAGAATAAAAATAAGTGATTTCACTGTTCCCCCCCCCCAATCTTATGAAAGAGTTTTCATAAATGATTGGGGAGCTGCATCTCTGAATAAATGTAAAGTAAAATGCTCCCTTTCTTTTTTTTTTAATAAGGAGGCTTTTTTCTGGAATGTCCCATTTAGGTGCTGCCTCACTGAAGTATCATCTGATGAGAGAGTTTTCACTGTGGATTGTGCAGATTTTTTTATTTTGCTGACATGAAGAGGAGGGGCAAGGAATTAGTTAGTATTGCAGTCTTCAAATTTACTGTATCCAGTACTCTAAACCTTGGGACTTCCTACAGGGACTGTGAGCTGACCAGACACATACCCCAAAAACAGCCTAGAATTTTTATCTTTTCTTTTTAAACAAGAGACATATAATGGGCCAGCACCTTGGGCCAGGTGGTCTTTTCATGAAAATATTTATGTCCCATAAAATTAAGGCTGTTTTATATGTTCATAATCAAGTCATTCTCCTGTTTGTGTGTGGCCATTTCTCTTACAGAGGTAATATAAGGCTTGCTATCTCTTGGTGGTGTTTTGCCCTACCCAGTTCCAACACTTTTGGGGATCGGATACTTCAGCAAGAGCAGCTGCTGTATTTGCACCATTGGGGCTGGTAGCGGAATAGAGATGATGTTTTTTCCTTACGTTGCCTGGCCCTCGCACACACATACTGTAAACTTGCGAGCTGTCGCCAGCCTCCGCACCTGTACCAAGCTGCTTTGCAAGCGGTGGCTGTTAGCTGGTGTGCTTCCAAACGTCTGCTTGCTGGAGCAGCAGTGGTGGGTGCTGTCCCCGCCGTACCTGAGCCCTGGTCCATGGGACTAGGTGACCGAGGGGGCCCGCAGCACCCTGTGCCCACCCCAGCAGCACCTCCCATGCGGTCCTTGGGATCCACACGTCCCTGCCTGCCTCGGTGGAGCCGTGCAAGCTCCAGCAAAGCAGGCGTAGAGCTGTGGGGAGCAGGTTTCCTTGCAAGACTGGAGTCCCCTGGGATTTCAGTACTGCGTCTAAGCAATCCTGTCCTGTGAGATATGTGGAAAGCGTCCAAGACGGACACCTGCTGGCTCTGAAGCAGTCAAGTGCTTGTTCCAAAATATCTTTGGCCCCTGTTTTTGATGTTTACTTTTAAAAAGATACAGGCATGTGTTGGCTGTAAAAGAAAGAAAAAAACCACCCCTAAAATCATTGCTACTGTCACTGAAATTCCCTGCAGATTTAAAAGGAAGATGAAAGTTGGTACTTTAAGAGAAACTCGAAGCCCTTGGGACAAGCACTGCAGAAAACCGAAAAATGCTCTGTATTCTGTCTGATTGCTTGCAAAAACGAGTACTGTATCTCCCACGCAGAAAGAGACAGAGCTAGAAATACATATTCGCATAGTTCTCCCATTCTCGTGCCTTGCAAACTAGGACAATACCATTTTTGCACTTCCCTGGGCATATTCTCCAACAGCAGCTCAGTGAAGGTGATAGGGAAATTAAAAGCATGAGGGAGAAAGCAGGGGGGTGTGGGGGGGTGGAAAAATGCCTCGTGGTATTTCACATCTCCAGCATACACAGGTGCTTTTTAATCCCTCTGGCCTACATATTCCACAGCCCCTAGGAATAGAGGAGTTGTGATGTAATGCTCTTTTCCTCACACTCCCAGCTTAAATACAGATGGAAATTGTTGTCATGTGTTAGAAATGTCACCAATAATATAAAAGGCAGGCTTCTGCATTCTCCCTTTTGCACTGTCAGCTGCTGCTGCCAGCTTATTCTTCCCTCTCAAACCTATTGTCATGTGGCAGAAACCCTGATGTAAGTAAGCCCTGTCCTCCCCCTGCTTATGATCCCTGCATTTTTTATTCCCCTCTGCTGCAGTGCTGAGGATCATTACATACCACGACTTAAAGACAAGACCTCACAAAGGAAGGATTAATCTTGTATTTGTGCTTGAATTTCGAAGGACTCAGGCAAGTGAGAATGTTCCGTTGCATTCTTTTTTTCCTTCTTTTTTTTTCTTTCGTCGATGCTAACGTAAGAAATGAAAAGCAGCGAATGTGATAAGCTAGGTCTGTGTTTACTGAGCGAAGCCAGCGGTTCCTCAGCCGCAGGTTGCGTGAGTAAGGCGAGAGCGGGTTAGAACGGGAGGCTGCGGGGTTGGGAAGGGAGCTGCGGAGCGGAGCTGTACAGCCTTAGCCCAGCCTGGGAGGACAGATGGCTAGTGCTGCTTTTTAATTCATCAAGCAGGCTTTACGTGAGGCCCGTTGGCGAGCGGGTGTGCTGCGAAAAGCGGGGTCAATGGGCACGAATAGGCTGAGATCAGGACCAGATGCCTGCCGAACAATGGGGCTTTTGAAAGAAATGCGGGAGGAAGCGTGGCGCTTGCTTTGTACTGCCTCCGCATTGCAGGTTGGAATGGGGCAGCTCCGATTTAATGAAGTGCATTCCTAAACGTGGTCGTCAGCCCGGGCTGGGAGACAAGGGGACATGTCAGAAGGGGGCTTGTGGGGCCGGCGTTGGGGAGGGGGGGGAAGCGATCCACTGATGGATCGCCCCGAACAATGCAGTCTTAGTGTTGGATGGGAAAAACCATCAATACATCCCTGTGCATATTAATGCGATACAGCAGGTGTTGCTAAATGTCTGTCCCCGCATTGTTCTCCCGAGGCTCAGCTGAGGAGGGGGCAGGAAGGAGACCTCGCGAGGGATGGATGCACTCATCTGGGGTGGAAATGTAGCTGCTCCCCGGATGGCCGCGCATGCTGAAAGTAAAGCGAGAATCGGCGGCCGATTCGGCTCCTGGGGTTACGGCGTGGGGCGAGGTGCTGGCTGCTGCGAGCTGAGCTGGGCAGCGGTCCCCTGTGCCGGCTCTGGCGAGCAATGGGGGGGGCAGCCTTAGAGAGGTTGGCCACATCTTGAAGGCAGAACAGGGCCAGGAGGGTGCTTCTTTTCTGCAAAACATCCCCCAGACTAAGCAGGTGTGAGGGCTGGGAAGTGAATCTCTCGAGAGCAGGCTGGGTCACCAGGGCAGAGGGCAACGAGGGATGAGGCAACCATGGTGTCCCAGTTGAAATTCAGCAATCAGAGCGTTAAAAAGGGCTTATTTTTTTCAGCTTCTCCAGAAATACATCAGTTGTGAATGAGTTGCAGAAGCTGTGTGTGAATTGCAATAAACAGGGTGTACAACATGTATAAAACCAAAGAAAATATCTATTTCTGCATTTGCACGTATCCTGCTGCACCGGCTGTATATACCCTTCCTTAAGATAGTTTTCTATGTAACAGAAGTACTATCCTTAAATTCTTACAGTCATGTTAGCCACTGTCATTCTTGAAGGCTTGGGGGGGCTGTGGGTAGTGTACATAGACTGTCACTGTTATATGTATGTCTTAATAAAAAGACACCCATTTAATTGCTGCCGTTGTGTTGTCTGCTCTCCTTGTGATTTGTGACATGCTATACTGTATTTGTCAGCAGAATGAAAGGGGTCTTTGTTCCTTATTCGTATTATAGCACACTGCATCTCTCAATGAAAATGGAATATTTGCCTTTAGAGCTAACTTAGCTGGTGATCTGTGCCCGCTGTTACACTGGGGAGGGTTTCTGGGTTTTTGCCCAGGAGTTTCAGAGGAATTTGCAGGCAAGGCTTGTATTATTTTATTTATTTATTTTTACATATCAGTGTGTTGATAGTGATGAAGAGTGATTGGCTTCATTTGCTCCCAGGACAGGTAAAGCATGGCCAGTGGCTGCAGCAGCTTTGCATATTGCGGCTGCCTTTCCATGTATCCCTTGTCCGTGGATAAATGGCCAAGGCGACCATGAATTAGGATTTAGTCCTTGGGCACCTTCGATCATTTACAGCTGTGTAAACTGTCAACAAGAGTTTAGAAAAATAAACCAAGAGTCTGTAATACGGACAAGCTTGTGTGCCTATTCAAAGGCTGGCCAAGACCACAGATTAATAAAGGCAGTTACTGAATGGCCAGCCAGGAGAGTGACTATCTGGGGATGCCAGGAGCACTTGTAGAGCGCTTTCCAGTCACTGGTGCCGAGTGTGTGCTGGATTAGGTTACAGTATCATCTAACATCAACAGTGTTATCAGTTGCTATCTATTTACTGTCCTTTTCATGCTCTATCTACTTGGATCAGTCAGTGTGCATGTAAATGGGAATGGTTTACAAGTGTAGTCGCTGAATTAGTAGCCAAAAAGGATCCAAATTTAAAGCAGTGCTTGCCCGAACGATTTATAAGGTATCTTCTAACACACATTGCATAAATGTATGGAGCTTGTCTTTAAGATGAACTACCAGGTTCAGCAGCTTGAGCTTTATGTTGTTAGTTATGCTTATTTTCTACCCTGCAGTGCACAAGGAAAAATGGGCAAAATGCAAAGTGTAGCTTGGTCCCAGGAGGCTATGGTCTGCTGCGAATGGCTTTTCTGTTAGAGGGTCTGTCTGGTTCAGTAAAGGGCCAGATTGGAACCTGTTGCTTGTTGATGCGTGGTTCCTCCTGCAATGTGGGAAATGATATCGAGGAGTAACTTTTCTCTGGAGAGAGCAAGGATTCGCTCGGTGGTGCAGAAGAGCAGGGAGTTTTCTCTCTTGCCAGCTTGTTTCTACTTGTTGTTGCCTACTGCTAGCTCCTGTCAGATGGAAGCAATGATGGATCCATGTAGATCCAAGAATGATGCTTCATTTCCTTCTGGGAAACTGCTACAGAGCTGGTGAGAAAGAGCACCAGCAGCTGCTCCAGGAGCACTTCAGCTCCTTGCTGTTAAAGTGTTGCAGAGCCAGGTTTTGCAATAACAGTAATAAGCCTTTTCCAGTTGAATTTCTTTCCTTTTTATACACTCTTCTAATGCAGGTAATCCAACCTGCAATTTGAGGCTTAGAGTATCCCTTTTGTCGTTATTGACAAGCCCTAGCACAAGTAAGGCTGTCATAGCAGTCAAAGTGTTGTGGAAAGAAAAAAGCAACAACGAAAGCCATTAATTCAGCAGCAGAAGCTGATTAAATGGTGCTGGGTTCTTGACTCTGTATCTGACAGTAATAATACTTACCCTGCGTTTCAGTCATTGAAAAGTTCATATGCTGCAGGTAAGGCTCTTGCCTGCACTTTGAAGCTTGTGCATAGATGCCTTTCTGACAGCCTTCCATCCCTTCCAGTGCACCGAGTCTTTAAATGGTTATGGAAGAAAAGCTGCTGAAATTAATGCACATTAAGTCATTTTGGTCTGGTGCTGTGGTATTCAATAAAGCTTATTCAAAATGTGGTGCTATTTTCAGTCAAATTCTGCTAAATCCTGTCCTGAAATCCTCTGAATATTTTGCCTTTGAATATTCTGGTAAGCATGATGACTGGTTCACTGTGTTAATCCTATATGGTCTTTCTGTTTGCAGCTAATCCTGAGCTCTTGTTGCTGTTCTGCATACATGAGTAAGATTCTTTCCCCCCTCCCCTTGATGATATCAAGTAGAATTCCAGCTGACTACAAGAAGATAACAGATCAAATGTCCTACTCTTCCCTTTTCTCCTCTTTGAGATCTGATTTTCTTCTACTTGAAGAACAAAACCTGAAGAAGTAGGAAACATACCCTTGATCTGTTGTGCTCTATCGGAAGGCATGCCCTGGCTCTGACTCTGTGCAGGATGTCTTCAGGGATCTCAGCTGTAGATAAATCTGGAAGAAAAGTCACATTTAAAGCAAGTTTCTGAATTCATATAGATTTGACAGAACAACTGTCACAACTTCTTATTAATTAGAGATTAAGCTGATAGTGATGGCTATAGTTAATATTGTTCCCCTAAAATAAAGTTATTTGTTTTCCCTAGTTTTTCCTTGCACAGTGAAATGCAGGGAGGAACAGTGATTTTTATTTTTTTTTATTGGAGCTGGACCTACCTGTGGGAGATGTTCTTTGGAAAAATCTGTCCCCTTCTGGTAGAAAAAACTTTTCCTTTGGGACAGTTATTATCACCTCAAAATTACAACATGACCATGTTTCAGATTTAGTAGAAAAGCTTATGTAAGGAAGGGCGATAGTTTAACTTTGGGTTGATGCCACCCACCCCCACTGATATCACCCATGGGAGAGATGTGATATCTCCTTATAGTAAAATTAGCATACTTGCATAAAATACGTTAATATCAATATGCCCTATATTGACATGGTTGCATCTGATGTATAAGTTTGGCACCTGTGTGTAATTTAAATGCTCACACTTGCATTTAGCTGCTAACATCAAAATGTCAGGAACTGGAGAGTCTATGGTAACTTAAGTAAAACTTTTTCTTAAAAATTGCATACTATTTAGTTGATGTGAAATGTCATAAACACCCACATCTTTCCTTGAAAGGGATTGAATATTTTTTTCTTTTAAATAGGCTTTCAAAGGATTCATTAAGAAAATGAAATCCGAGAAGAAAAATAGTTGACCCAGCAGTTTGAGGCCAATGAGGCAAAATTCCCAACAAAATGGTGTAAAGTCAGCCCTAAGTGAGCTGTGCTTGAATAACTTTGTTATAAATTTTCTGAAAATTTTCATATTGAAATAGGAAAAAACCTGCTAGATGAATAATGTAGTCCTGTCAGCAATTGGAATATGGCTCTGGATATCACTTACTGTATTGAAAAGTAGCTTGTTGCTTTCCCTATCCAAACAGAGGTAGTGTCCCACCTGGAATCAGCAGTGTTATGGCCTTCTTCATTTGCCTGAGGAAGCTCTTGATCCATTGTAGACTTGAAATTGTCATTTGTTTGGGTTTGGGGTAGGGTTTTTCTTGGTGTGTTTTGTTTTCATTAGGGTACAGCACTGCCTTCTAATGCATTTGAAGGTAGGATGAGAATCAGGCACACAAAAACCTAAAAGCTCTGAAAGAGTGCTGGTTTTGATATCATAGTATACTGAGAAAAAAAGTGAAATTGCTCCTCTGTTTTCCCATTTGCACCCTGGCTGTGTACAGGTTTTACCAGAAGCCTTAGGTTTGTTGCTAACATTGAGAACGCTCTGGCGTTGGTTTTTTACATTAATTTAAACAAATGGGGAGCAGCTGAATAATAGTAATGTAGAAGGTGCTATTGGAAATGCATGCTTTGTCAGCACTGCAGTGGTGATTAATAGTGTGTCATTTCTTTGATGGTGCACTAACAATTCAGCACCAGAATGCAAGCCCTTGATAAAGGTGGGGAAGTAGCTGGGAAGAAAAAAAGTCTCTTCCTTTCTTTCTTACGTGGACCACAAAAAGAGCCTGAGGCTTGAGACATCCCCTGAGGCTTGGGCTGTCTGAGGAACCAAAGTCCTTTTCTTTAGCAGAGGCTGGGAATGGGCTATAGCTGTGCAAGCTACTTGCACAGTGCTATAGCGATGGCTGGTTAAAGGTGTGTTTTGAATGTAGTTTAGTTGGCAAGTACTAGTATCCTGGTGCTAACAAGGCAATATTTTAACATGTGATAATCTGTCATCCTAAAGTCTTAAGGGAAACTAAGGGTTTGTCACATTCAGATGCATAAGCTAAAACTGTCATTTGCCTTTTCCACACAAAGACTTTAATTTTTTTTTTTAATTTTTTTTTTCTTGTGAAGATGAAGTCAACTCATTTTGAGTCCTAATCAGGAAGTGATTCAGAGTCTGTGCTCATTAAATCCTTCCCTTCACTCCTGGGACTGCCAGCAAGGATGTTGCACATTACCTGCTGATGAGATGATGTTTCTGTGAAGGAGATGAATGCCCTAGAAAGTATTCTCACAGTGCCAAACTACTGGGAAACTGGAAAGGGTTTAGAAAGCCACAGAGAGGCTGGAATTTGAGTAATTGAGCTAGTTTTATCATCACTCTGTTAAGCAGCTGCTTACCCATTAGAGGGAACTCATCTTTAGTTGTACGTGATTTGGGGGACATGAAGGCTGAGCACTGCTGTTCTCATTATTTGAAGTTTCAGATTTTCTTTGGGTTATTAGGTTACAACACCGAGCATTTAATTCCTCTTATCAGCTCCTTTAGTCATCATTTGATTGGATGGATCCTTTTCAATTTTTTTTCCATTTCCCCCTTTCTCTTATTTCATTTATTCTATTGTTTTATTGGTTCAGTGGCCTTTTTTGGGTCACTGCAGTCCAAGTGTTCTGACTTTTATAAAGGTCTTGGTGACTAAATATTAGTGACCTCTATTCATCTTCCTTGTGCTTCCCCAAGACAGTGCAGTCTGATTTTGAACTGCACTGTGCTACAATATCAGCGAGTTCATCACATGGTGAATCAAAACCCATTTCTTCTCTGCAGATGAAGGTGTCCGTTCGGTACATAGCATTGCTGTGTTTCTGCTTCAGTGTTTGGGGTAAATACGATCCCTGCAAAAGAGGTGGAGGAGAAACCAGCCTGTGGAGCTTCGCTAGCCTAACTAAAATAAAGGAATACTGTGACACAATTAAAAGTATATTGTTGGATTCAGGAGAGTCCTAGGAAAGACTAACAAGCTAAGCATGACTGACTTGAATTAACAAATTATATAAGAGGAAGTGAAAGAGTTAGTATTAACTTCATTAGTGAGTTTGTTATAACAACAGAAGTCTTTTTGGAAATTCAGTCTTGTATTGGTAGGCTTGTATTTTGGGGCATTCCTTCTTGGGCACCATCTATGAGGCATTTCCCTAGCTTGGACTAGCTCTTGGTAATTGCTGAGTAGACATGGGTCTGAGGAGAATTTGGGGTTCCAAGGTGAGGAAATCTCAGAATCGAGGCTGCCATAATTTGACCATTTTGCATGTTTTATTATGCCATTATCTGGGCAAGTCTTGTCAAATAGACACGTAACGTAAGAGCTCTCCTCTTGCTCAAACTTTCTTTCTCCTTCTGGTAGCCCTCTACATTATTTGTTATTCTCTGTTGCACACTAATTGAAGTGAGAAATGAGGTTTATATGTGAAATAACAATGTTCAACATCAGAATGGAACAAATCTTGAGAAATATCTGTGTGCACAAAGAGAAACAAAAACTGTTCAAAGCAACCTGGCCTGTGATCTTTGGTAGCTCAGAAGCACTTAATTTTGGGAGACTATTTTAGCAGGCATTTTTTTCTGTGTAACGTTGTAGGCTTTTTAAAAAGCCAGAGGGGAGTAAAGGAACACCCCTAAATTTCAAAATCCTAACTTCCTCCCAAAACCGAGACCAAGCTGTTAAGGAGGGGCAGAGAACAACTATGGGAGATTTCATCCACAGCGTTTAAAGTTTAGGAAACTCTGAAATGGGACTCACTGAAAGCAGAAGCTTGTAATGGAGTGTGTGAAATGGGCTTTTCAGGCGTTGCTGCTGGCTGCATCTGACACACAAAAAGCTCAAATTTTTAAGCAAGGGGAGATTTTAATGCAGCCCAAATGTTCCTTTTAGACGTAGAACTCTTTGCATCTCTAGGTGTAAAATGGCACACTGTCACCATGGGGAGATCTTTAAACTGAAGGACCTTTCCCTAATAAAAGGTCTGCTTCACTGTAAAGGAGATAGTAGGGTTATATCATCTTGAAGGGCAAGCTGGTAAATGAGATGTTATTATCTCAGTGTGTTCTTTTAGTAAAATATTTAAAAGTGGCTTACTCCTGGTGAATTACCTGCTGACCTGATCCTCTGGCAGCCTTGTTAAATAGTTGCCTGTTGTAACATTCTTTGTGAAGTTAAAGCGTGTCCCACTGCACTAAGCACTATTTCAGATATCCCCATTATAACAAAAAGTCTTTATATAGTAATAGTGCAAACCGATGGCTCTCATGGGTGCTTTCGTAATGAGGTTTTATGGTAACTGTTCTGATCCCTTTTCTCCTTTTACCAGTGTATCAAATTTACTCAATTTCTCTCCATATTCACAGAGCTTAACAAATTCGCTCTTCTGACTTCTCTGCTCTTCCAAACAATAGCAACAACACTTCTGATACAGAATGAGTTTACTAAAATGGTGGCATAAAAGAAGGGTATCTTTGCACAGCATAGTTGCTTGGGCTGGCATGGCTTAATGAGCTTCTGCTCATCAGCTGAGTGCTATGTATCCACTCCTTGCCCTGAGCAAATGCAAAATGAAATGTGTTAATTTAAAATCTTAAACTTTTGCTTTTTAAAAGCTCATATTCTGCTTGAGTACTGGGGCAGTCTTGATGCTGTTGCATGGCCAGCGGTAACTTGATTTCTTTTGGTCCTCTGTCTATAACCTGAGAAGAGTTTTAAAAGCAAATACGTTTCTGTTCACCATATGGTGGTAGGCAGCTGCCCTTGCTGGTGCTACTTGAGGTTTGCAATACCGTTACAGCAAGAGAAATAATGGGGATGTGACCAGCACCTGAACAAACAATTGCACTTGTGCCTTGGGCTTTGAAACTGTGTTCCTAGGATATTCTTGGGTGGAGTGGAAGAAATCTTAAACTCCTTTGAAGTCTTTCCTGACCTCATATCTAATTACATTATTTTTTTATAGCTTTCCCTCAGGAGTTCCTTATTTTAAACGTATTTTACAAATACACATTCAAATGAGCCTGACACTATTAATTTTTGTAGTCTAGTTATTTTATATTGCTGACCATCCCCTTGGTACTTGAATCTCTTCCTACAGAGAGTCTTCAATGTACTTCAACAGCCTGTGGTCTGTCCTTCTCACTGAAATAGAAAGCATGACTGGGTTAAAACCTTCTTGTTTTTCACCCTTGACTCATATACCTTCTCCTTGTTTGATAATATTTTGTTTTATTCTGATGCAGCTAGGCAATAAGAAACAGAGGTACTTGGAGACTGCCAGCTCTGGTTCTGTTATTTGTACCAGTCAGGTTTGCCAAATCTCATCTTTATGCGTTGAGACTTGTGGCAGTGAGAGTTGGCAGTGTGCAGTGGGTGCTGGTGGTCTGGACCACAGCTTTGCAATGAGCCAACAGGTATTGCTGTAGGCTGATGGATATCTCATAGCTGTGTATGCTCTGGGAGCTTCTTGTCTTTGCCACTGGCCACCTTAATCTCTGCATGCTGCAGGCTTATTTCTCTCCAAAAAAAAAAAAAAAAAAGGAGGGGGGTATTGAGAAAATTACCCATCCTAAAATAACACAAGCTCTGTTAATAGGAGAGTGTTATGGCTGGGTGCAGTGATTGATCTTTTTGCGTACCTTTCCACAGTTTATCTCAGTTCTGAGAGTTATTTTTGCCCTCTGAAGAACTATTTTGTTAGGTGTCAGCTTTGTTTCAAGAAAAAGAGGGAAAAAAAGAGATACATTTCAAAATATTACATGAAGTAACAGCAAAGAATAATCCTACTTTCTGGAAAAATGTTGTAGGAGCTGGTGTAGGTGCTCCTTTGGTCTTTGCTGCTGTTTGACACAGCCTACAGACTGCCCAAACTCTGTGCAGCAGTAGGACTAAAATAGCTCCTGTATTGAAAGCTTTTCTAGCTTAAAATTTTATTAAAAAGGGTTTGTCGGGCTCTGCTCGCAAGCCAATACGTACCACGCTACACTGACTGTGAAGTCCGATACCATCTCGGTAATTAAGTGCCAGCATCCTACAGCACAGTGGGCTTAATAGGCTGTCAGCAGCTTAAAGGCCACCTGATATTAAATTTATCAGTCTAACTTTTTTGGCATTCTGCAGCTGACCCACGGTAACAATGACCATGGCAAGTTATGTATAGACGGTGCCTACTGCACAGGCACTGCTTGGTTGCTTTAATTGCTGATCTGTTATCTTCCTCAAAAGACAGGAGTGAAGGAGAAGAAAGGCAGCACTGTCCTTAAGGCAGGTTTTTGCCCAGCTGCCATCAGCCCATTCTCTAGTAGACTTTTTGAGTTTCCAGTGAATCAGGCTGTGATGACCAGCAAGGCAGCTCTGTCCCCTGGGCAATGGGAAAGTGTGCAGCGTGGGAAGTCAGCCCACCACAAAACCAGGGTCTGACCGTGATGGAGATGGTCCGTGAGTGCCTGCAGTGGGTGTGCGGGGTGCTGGGAGCCCGCTGCATGAGCGGGGCTGGGGTCTTCCCCCCGCCATCCCGCACTGAACTGCCTGCGGCAACAGCTACCTGCTTTTTTACCAGCTTTTTTGCTGGAATGGCCCAGCTGTCACAAGGAAGAGAGCAAGGGGGAATGGCCAGGAGGTAGGAGAGGGCCTAGGGCTTGGATTTGCTTGTGCTGCTGTAGGGCTGCTCCCTTATTAACTGCTCTTTGAGGCAAAACCCTCTATTATTCAGCATTATGTAGAGGACCTGGTACTGTAGGGTCCTTGCTGCGTTAGAGTTCTTTGTGCCCCCCCGAAATACAAATAATGGTGAAAATTCATCCCCCTCTGCCTTATTTTCTCCCATTGTAAGTTGCGGCTAATGATATGCTCCTTTTTTAAAGCTCTTTGGGATTGGTGGATGAAAAGCGCTATGTAATTATTGAAGTGCAGCTTTTATGGTGCTCCCTTTAGAAGGAAGGGAAAAAATATATTCACTTGGCAAAATATTGTGTTGTAGATGGGGCTTTGGAAATCTGACTTTCTTTGTTAAAGCTAAAATTAAAAAGAACAGTTCTGCTGTATATTCTCATACCAAAACCAGGCCTGTGTTGAGGCTGCGTAGAAGCTTTCTGTGCCAATGGAAATGTATTTAAAAAAAAAAAAAAAAGCAGCAAACTGAAACAAAAGAAGGGCTGGTCAAAACCAAAATGAAGTAAAGCCAGTGATGCCTGTGAGTGCCATTTGTCTGTCTTTGGGACTCAGAGATGCTTAGGCAATGTAACATCGAGTTCTTGGCGGTGTATATGCTTCTGGCCACGTCATTTTCATAGCCATTAAGTTCAAATGCTTGTCTGTTTCCTGAGATGAAAGAAGTGAGAGCTCTCTCAAAAAAAGAAGCCTGCGAATTCTGAAGCAGCTGTGCTGCATGCAATTTGCCTGGGAACTATACCTCAAAATACCATTTTTACCTACTTTGAACAAGGCAGAGGCTGATATGAATGCCTCATTGTTTTGTCTCAAGATTGTTTTCCCAGAAAATATCTTTCAAAATATTTATTTTTTTGTAAATGCATGCATATAATTATAGATAAAGGCTAATTTGTGTCTCTGAATATTGTACTGTCAAATGGAAGCTGAGTGGTTTAATACCAAAATGAGACTTCACATTTAAATCATGTCTATGTGCTTTTTATGTTTTTACAATAGATTCAGTAGCTAATCGTCACCTAAATTGGCTTTCCTAAATAACATGCCGTATTAGATAGTCTAATGGTTTATTTGGAAAATGGGAAGCAAAAATGATACTGCATCGGGTCACGACTGTAATACTGAAGTTAAAAAAAAGACAAAAAATAATGCCACATTTGTCTGCCCATGTGCACTCAGCCTTGCTGAGCGCATGGAATGATGAAAAGTTTGATGAATTTGACTAATTAATTGAAAAACTCGTAAAACATAATGAAACTATGTTGAGGTTTTTTTGGGGTTGTTTTTTTTTTAGCAACATGCAAACTGAAAGGTGAAATTCTTGCTTAAAACACCACAGGGTGTTATCCATCCTCAGACCTTAATTTTCAGTTAAAGCCTACCTGCATGCAAATTTTTTGAAAATGAGAAGGATAAACTCATTACGTTGTCACCAAGATGGGATCATCCAAATAATGGAAAAAAAAAAAAGCTGTGGAAGTCAATACTGTCAGTCTCAGAATCAATGAAAGCAAAGTATTTCAGGGGAAAAGTCTGTTTTCCCATGCAATGGGCCAAGTTGTTCACACTCACCATTTAATTTTTTTCTTTGTGATATCAGATGTGGCTAGATCAAACAGCAAACAACTCTGTCCATCACCCAGCTGGAAAAAACAAATACACTGCAGTATACAGCTCAACTAGTATTCATATAGTCAGCCCACATGATAATGATTTAAACGATCATAAAGCTGTTCTTTTTATAATACAGAGTAAAAATTAAAAAAAAAAAAAAAGTTCCTTGGTAGGCTTACTAGTTGCCAAACTTTTCAGAATTCTTTTGCTATGGAACTGTTTAGAAGTTCCTGTGAAATTTGTGTTATTTGTAAGCCCAGATGAAAATGCTCAACTAAATATGACCCCAATCAGTTAAAACATTTGCAAGTTATGGAACTGTGTCCAAGAGGAAAGTCCTGCTTCTGCCAAAAAAATACTTAATTTTAAAAAAATGTACTTTTACAGGTAGTTAATTTTTAATGCAGACAGGTGTCTTTTTGGTGTTTCAAACCTGTCTTTCATTGGGCAAGAGATACTGGAAAACAGAATAGCTACGGAGAGCTTGTGGAAACTTGTTTTGGAATGAATAAAACTTCAATTTTAGCACTTACTATTTTTTTGGTGTGCTTACAAATGGCTTTGTGTGGAGAACGGAGGGGAAAATGTTGCCTTTACAGCTATGATGCATTCCAGGTATGAGTTTTCCAACTATAAATTGTCTTAATTCACTTCTGATACGAGGTTTTGGAGTTTCAGAGAGAACAGTTGTGTTCTGTCTGTATGACAGAGACAGGGCACTTGCATTTGACCTGGTCCCATTGATTTCAGGTGAGCATTGGATCAGGGCTTTGTTGCTTTAGTGGGGCTATAGATGATGCTTTTGAAGGGAGGAGGAGGAGGGGTTTGGGCTTTAGTGCTGCTGTATAGTGGCCACTCACCAGTGTTCTCGTTTGGTTCAAGCCACTTGCTACCAAATTTCCTGAGTTGTTCCAGGAGGTGAACATCCTCTGACTTGGGGCATGATCAGTCAGTACATTTATAATGCATGCTCATCAGTCGGGCTTTAATGTGTTTATTTGTTGTGTTACTAATTTGATGGGAAAGATTTCTTCAATGTATGCATGTGGTTATTTGTGTAAAGAACTGCTGCTCTGATGCTGGTAGTTGGCAGCACCGACCCCTCAGGACAGGGCTCTTTACTCTGGAAATACCTCAGCCTTGTAAATAAGGAATTTGCATAACACTACCTAGAGATTTAAAAGGACAAAGAAAGATTCCTCTTGCCTGTCTCTTGAACCGATTGAGTGTCTTGGTTTTGTTCTGTTGCTTTACTACATACGAAATAGGTCCTGATAAACTTCTGACGGAATGAGTTGGATTCTTCCAGTCTTGGAGACATCCAAATGCTTTAAATATCATCTTGAAAGGTACTGCGTTGTTAAAGTAAAAGTTATAGCCCTGCTGGAGGAATTACTGGGCGAAACATTCTTTGCTGGACTAGATTAAAATAGTGGTGTTTCCTTGTGGAAAAGATTCTTTCTTTTGGATTGTTCTAAACTTGGGTTGTAACAGCAAAAAATTCTCATGCATCACAAGAGAGGCCCGTCTCCTAGTTTAACCTCCTCAGCTGGCATAAATCACTGCAGCTTTTTTTTATGTCAGGTCACAGGCTTGGATAAGCATATTTATTCATATCAAGCCGCTGAATATTTTGATGTTCATCTATGACTAACTGGAAGTCTTTAAAAATAGACCAAATATCAGAAAGCTCTTGAAATGTTTTGTGATATAACGTCTACTTCAAATAAATGGGATAGTCTCAATTGCCTCTTCTAGTTGGTTCACTTTAATGGATTTTTATCCTCTTTTCTTTCCCTGATCAAAATAAATGCAGCTCACCTCTGGTATGAGGTCAGACGGGCGCTTGATGAGATTTGCTAATGCCTGTGGTTATAATAACAGGCACAGACTCACCTGACATAAAGGCCTCCTTTGCCCTCCTCCCTGCACATCAGGTCACCTGCTCGTGTGGGGACAGTCCGGGGCAGTCTCTGGATTCCCTCTTATGTAGTGGGAATCTTGCTATCAACTATATAAAGAGTGAGGTTTGCTATGTGGGAAACTCTGGGAAAAGATCTAATAATGACTAAGTGAGGGGCCACAAGACCTAGTATAGAACTGCCTTTTAGATGAGGTTCCCCAGGATTAAAAATGCTATTTGTCTACTGAGATCATGTTGATTTGAGGTTCCCCATGCCTGGGCTTTCAGCCCTGGAGAGCTTGATGCTTATATCAGGATGCCGCTTAAACAAGGCTGGTGCTAATGGATCTTGGATCTGAACCTGTTGGTTCTGGGTTTTTCCTTAATCGTTATCAGCACCAATTTGAACTACAGGTAGCTCACACGGTTGGGATGCAAGTTACAAAGGAGACTTGTACTGACAGTGTCAGATGAACACGAGGGACAGACAGTCCAGAGCCACTGGCACCTAAAGAGGTGCCAGCAGATGAGATGTTACCTTTTTCTATCTTTTCATTGTATAGGGGTGAAAAGGCTCCTCTTAAGTTGAAATTCAGTTGTGTCTTCTTCATGAACTTAAACCATTTGTTGGGCCCGACAACTTTAAGTGGAAACTGAATGCAAGAATGTCACTTGTTTTACACTGGGCAAGTAGAGTATGGACCACACATGCAGGCTTGGAAACATTCAATTTTAAAGATCTCATTATGTAAGGGGGCACAAAACAATGTAAAAGACTTGGGGCCATGCTTGCAGCTGGCATAGATCAGCGTAGCACCACAGATTTTAGGGTAGCTACACTGATTTCTGCTAGTTGAGATCCTGGCCTTTAATCTGTCGTCAATCTAATAAAATTGAGCTGCTCTAATTACCACGGTGTCTGTCGGAAATATGTTTGCCTGAAATGATAAAGCTGAGTTGGATCCTAGAGCCCACACAAGTCAGCAAACACTGTGCAAATCTGAGTTAAACCATTTGTTTGCCCACTTAAGGAGAGGTTGTCCACGGTCATGGTATGTGTGGAAAGACAGCGGGGGAGTGAGAGGAACAACTGAAACATATGGCCAAAGTGAGCTGTCTCTTTATTCCAATGCATCAGGATAAGACAAGCTGTTGAACTGATGAGAAAGCTTTTTTATATATATACACCATATTTCAAGATTAAAACTGGAAGAAATTCAGTACCACTGATCTCACATATATGTTTGAATGAAGGTATAGCAAACTGTTAAACTGAAAGCAGGGAAAAAAGCCCCCAAGCCCAACCTCCCCAAATCCATAATAGCTGCATCATTATGTAAAAGAAAACAGCAATTCCCCCAACAAAGGGTCCATAAACTGAAACCTTATCAATACTTCCAGATGCTCACTGACTTTATGATACCGTTAAGTTTAATTGCTCTGATATAATGCATTGAATTTGCATGGAAAAAGGTCTTTTCAGAATCAGGTTTGGGGAACATGCTAGCCCAAGAGAGGGGTGACATAAATTGAGGCATGCTCTTCACTGCATCTTAACTGTTAATTTTCACCTTGTGTTTTTGAAGAAAAATGTGGAAGTGGCATTTTCCCAGTATCTGTGACCCCCTGAATGGTCAAGTTTGAGAACTTTCTGTATTGCAGCTGCACTTGCTGCAATTTATACCCTTGCAGTGGCAGTTAATTTAGTTTTTAGTAAGGATCATCAGTTTATTATTTAATGTTGAGCCAAGAGTTATAATTCTGAGCTGTATTCCTTGGGCTGATTCTCCTCCAGTCAGTGGAAAGAGTTCTGCCATTAGTTTTAGGGTGAACAGAGAGGTCAACATCCACTGGATGTGAAAATACCACTTTGTGACAAATCCAGGGAGTAGCTTGGTGATAAAAGAAGTCTTTTATCAGCAAAGGCTTTCCACCCCCAAAACCTAATATTTGCAGGTTTTATCAACTGTCCTACCAGGATAAATTCATCTTGTCCATTCCTGTCATTAATTCAGTCCAACTGCTTTGTTTTATAAAATGTAGCCACCCACAAATGTTGAGGTGCCGCTAACATTTGATAGCATTGGATCATTTTTGAGACATTCATTAAAAAAGCACCACTATACTTTTTTTCCCCGTCCCCCAGAAAAATCAGACACCTACATGGATTTCTTATCTCTAAACCAAGATACTGCCTCAGAGCCAGGAATGAAAAATAGATTTTTGTCATCTTTTTTAGCTACATGCATAAATAAAGATACCAGTATGACAACTGGTGGCTATAGTATGGCTCTCTGTGAGTAACGCCAAGCAGCTGCACCTCGGCTTTCCCTTGGCAGTACCCTCTGAAATGTCCACGGTGAAGAATGCAAAAGCCAGAAAGACCATATTGTCATTGTAGCATGGTCAACATCCCAGGTCAGAGGCATAAATCTTGTTCTCAGTGCAAGGAAACAACAGCAGTGACTGGCCTCCTAAGATAGTCAGGAATTTAAGAGCATATCTTCTGGTTCTCCAAAGCTGCAGATGGTTTGCAAGATGTATAGATAGGTTTTCCCCCAAAATTTTTGTTTGGTATAAGGTGGTGCTTTTGTGTCTGAAAGCATTGTTAGACATGACCTGACATGACCTGGCATGACAATATCAAAGGGATTGCCCTTCATGTAATATAAAATGTAAGTGACTCTTTTGTGGAAAATATATATGATTATGTTCAAATTGAAAAACAGGATTGTGACAGTTTTTAAGTGGGAATAATAGAAAGCATGAATTGTCCCACTTATTTGTGCATGCAAGTATTGACAAGAAGAACAAAATCATAATGCATATTTTGGCTTCTGCTGTTGGTATAATGTCTTGTGTGCTTTTAATAAATGTTCATGGTCCTGCATTCTCATTAAATGGGCATATTTATGTTTTAGCACTCAGTTGGGAAGGAAGGATTGCAACTGTTATTTTATAATGGAGAAATTTGTTTGGCATCAGTGCGTACACAAAACAGTTCTACTTTTGGAAAGTATTGAGTAAGTGATCAGCTATTGCAAAGAATTTGAATAGAATAATACAAACAAATTAAGAGTCTAAAAATTTTATACAGCCTATATTGGGATTGCTATCCTGTCTCACCTAAAAGAATGCATTTTCTTTTTCTTTTATGTTTTCCTAGTGGTCCAGCTGTAGTTACTTTCTGACTGACCTGGTATCAATATTCTGTAAAGTACTTTGGGAGTTGTAGTTCACCAAGCATGTTTTACCTCCCAGCAGATGTAAAGTATAGTCTTTTGGTTCATGTGCTGGCTGACAAAGCCATGCTATTTCATTTAGCTCTGTTGGAGTGTATTCATTGCTTTTTGATTGGCTTTCAGTTGCAAATCATGCCTTGAAGTACATTTCATTCTCTGTGTGTTGTACCACATAGCACTATGATGAGCAATTTTTCTAATGACAATAGTTTCACAAATTCAGCAGCCAGGCAAACATGTAGATCACTGTGGTTATGTGCCCACAAAATCTTTTGTTTAGAGTTATGCTATTTGTGTTTACGAAAGAGTGGAGCAACTTTGTTCAATATTTTCCCTTTATGGATATATAGGAGGGAATAAAACATGTAGGCTAACTAGATTGTATAGAGCCAGGGGTGCTTCACAGAGGGTTAGTGAAAACAATGGGGCTTTTTTCCATTTTACTCTTTGAGGGCTTTCAGCTGAGACAGCTTTTTCTATGTATTGTATATGCGATACTATGCTATATTACTTAAGTATTTTTGGAAATTGATGGAGTGCCAATAGCTCTCAACAATCCTAGGACCATCACCTGCCAGTTCCTTCCTGGAATTGTGTTCCTGCATCAAATACTCTGCTGAGTATTTTTATTTCTTTTTCATCTTGCCTCTCTGAAGTGATAGCTGCTGTCAGAAATCTAGACCTGCATCAGTCCTGGTTTAGTCTTGAGTGTGTGTGTATAAATATAACATACGTATTTATTTTTCTGCGCTTTTGAAAGATTCTTGAAAGCGTTTCCAGGAAGCACATAGCCTTCCGCTTTTCTTTCTCTGGGTGAAATATTCCCTTTTATTACCATAAGAAAATCTTTAGCTCTTTTCCATTACTGTGTCATTTAGTCATTATAGGCAGACGAGTTTATCTTCTAAAAAGTGCCTTAAAGATGTTAAAGTGATAGCATTACAATTTAAAACCCTTCTGACACTGTCTATTCCACTAGAGTACTAAATCTTGTCTTCAAACGCGAATGAAAATCAAATAAAGCTTTCACTTGCTTGACAATTGTTGCAAAATATACGAAAATGCTACACTTTCATATAGTAATGACTGTGTCATCTCAGTGAAGTTCAAAGAGCAAACCCTTTTATGCACATAGACAACATCTACTTTTGAGATCCATCACTAGTGTCTATACTTTTGTGGCAAAAAATTAACAAAAGCTTTTGTAGTTATCATGTCATTTACCACAATGTCACTTAAATGATCTTGCTCACTCATATTCTGGAAAAGAAAACAAAACTTCCTAACTGATCGACCAGAAGCATAGAAGAGTTGGTGGGGTGGGTTTTTTTTTGTCTTCTGTGCATGATGTTGTAGCTGACATCTGCATGGTGCCATTTAGGAGGGAAGAAATGGTCTTCCATAGTTTCATCACCGAGTGCCAAAGCTGTAATGAAATCTGTACAGCAGATGAAGTTTCACAAAAGCAAAATCTCTTCTAGACCATCACAGACTTGAAAACAAAATGAAATTTCATGGCTGAAATGCCATCATCAAGGTTGAAAGTGTTCTCTGTTCTTTTCTTCCAAGACCAAAAGCTAGTAACTCTGCATGCTAGTTAATTCTATAATATGTGGTGTTGGAGAGGGGATAATGGTTCTTTTCTCTTTATTTTTATTCCTGTAGTTTCTGAAGCCTGAGTTTCTCTAGAGTTTTGTGTATGTGCACGTGTAACCAATGCCACAAACAGCCTAGTCCAAGACCTACAGCTCTGTAGTAATAGAGGAACAACTGCTGAGTACGACTTGCCTTTTTAATTATCGCTTCAATCATGGGTACTCAGCATTTGTAATGGCAATCGATACAATAATCAAGGCATAACTAGGAATCATTGGGTAGCGCAAAATCCATCACATTTACTTAGCCTTTGTGACCCTTGGGGGAAAAAAATAATCTGTTTTTTACTGAATTATTGTATCCATGATAATTAAGGTAAGACTGGATAAGAAGAGGCAACTTCTGATACCAGATGCAATAATTTGTCACCATGTCTCCCAGGACAGAGGATGCCTATCCAGCAACGTATTTTATGGGGTACATTTAAAATGAAGGGACCTGGTGGGAGGGTTTCTTCCCTCCATGTGCGGTGCTGTGGGAATGAGTAGGATCTTCCTGCCCAGGGGGATGTTGAGCCTGCTTCAGACTTGGGGGACAAGCTGGCAGTTTTCAAACTCAAAGGAAGGTCCCTTACCTTCTGCCTCTGCTTATCATCCATCCAAGGCTGAGCTCCTGCTCTTGCTTTATCTGCACACATATTAAACACATACATCCCACACTCCCCGACTCTGGGACCTGCCTGCCGCTTTGAGCAGGACCTCATACAAGCTGGCTGTCTTCTCTGCATGGAGTTTGCTGAAGCTGCAGCTCAATCCTGCGGGTTGGTTCCTCTGCTTCTCCCATCCCACACGTGTAAAATCCTGACCAGACCATGGTTTACAATGTGGCGTAGGGACCGCTGACCTCTCAGGCACTTCTGTTTGCAGAAGTGCTACAAGTTCCAAAAAAACGAAAAGATCTGTTTAGGAATTAATACAAGAGTCCTAATGAACCTGTATCTGTATGTCCTTTCTCATTTTTCCATTGCATGAGTCTATTAGCCATATGGTAGCATTTGACTTGCCGTGTATTTCTTGTTACTGTATTTCTTGTTACTGTGGGGCAACTGGCAAGTGATTTGTTTCTTAGACTTCAGGAAGGATGTTGTCTTCCTAGACAACTGACCAGTATCTCTCCATAGACACAAAAATAAAATGAAGGGTTCAGTTCCTATGGCAGTTATTTTGTAGTAGCTCTGTTGGATAAAACTGATTACTTACATGGCCAGTGAACTTGCATTACTTGTTTGATTTGGGTTGCATTGTATGAACTGAAACAAAAACCACATGCAGACTGCTTTGGAGTGGAAGAATTCTGCTATCGGTTCAATCTGTTTTCCTTGTTGTTGTTTCCATGTAACGAAAAGATAAATATGCAAACATATTTACTTCATTAATTTTAAACAGTGCCAGGAAAAAGGCTCTGTCTAAGGATGGTGGAAAAATATTGTGAAAATTAGCTTTACATATTTTGCTTTCAGTCAACTCTGTTAATTAGGATCAAAGTACTGCAATTTTTAAAAGTTCTCACTGCCTCTTCCCACACATTTCCATATTTCAAAAAGATGTAGTTAACTAAGTCTGAGATTGTTTGTAAAGCCTATGAGAATGGGGGTTCATGGAGGTGTTGCTACCCAGCTATTAGTACGAGGCCTCCAAAAATAGTAGGATTAGCTGTGGAGTGAGGGCAGGTTGGGCTGCCTGTTCCTTGGGGTGGCCGTGGGGACAGGAATGGAGCAACTGTTTTCCCACCTATCCGCCTTGCAGGTTCTCTTCTGTGGGTTGCTTGTGTGTGGTTTCATCTTTGCTCTGATAAGAATTGTGAGATGGCTGCTTTTACAGGTGTGAAAACATCTCTTTTTGCCTTGTAATTAGCAATGGGATACTTGGAGGAAGAAGGAAAAACGAATAATAAATTGGGTTGGTGCTTTCCGCCAGTAGGTTGTAGTTTTCCAAATGACCTCAATACCAAATGAAGTCCACAAGGTGGTGGCTGTCTGAAAAGGAAACTGAGCCACAGAATGGTGATGCACAATCCCCCAAATCCCCAGCAGACTGGGGGCAGAGCTGCTACGCCAGAGTCATCACACACGGAGGTGCTCATGCTGTGTTTCATCTGCCTCTCCTCTCGAGCATGAAGACATTTCAATTTTAAGCAGGCACATAGTTATAGAAGGATGTCGAGTCAGCTTAAAAATCATGCTGGGATAAATAATTTACCTTTATTTGCACTGATAACACTTCAAATTCTAAATACTGTTTTTTCTGTGTTTGGGGGGGGGTTATGACTGTAATTTATGTTGCTGTGTTGCTTTTCCTTGGTTCAGATGCAAAGCTTACTAGTTTCATGCTTTGATACATATTTATCTTCCAACTTATCATGCATTAAAAGGCCACCACATTTGGATTTAAAACACTGTGTGAACTTCTCTGGCTTCATTGCTGCATCTCTGGTATTCAGACTGTTAGTCAAGGCTTGTTAGAGTTTTGTTTTTATGTAAATGCTATGTGTACTGTTTATAAATCTGACACAAAATTGTATACAATAGGCATAGATCTGGCCTAATTGAATCACATTGGAAAAGTGGCAGGAGGTTTATTTTGCCCCCATTGCAGAAGTGTGAGCTCTTTTCCCTCTGCTGAGAAGCCCTTGGCACTCTGCTGGTCTGTTTTCAGTGAGACAAACCTTGCCTTGTAATTCACGATGGTTGAGTGAGTTATTGCATGCATCAAATACACGTTTTCCCAACTCGAAAGACTGACAACAGCATGTCAGAACGGGTCATGGGTGAAGGATCATCATTATTACTTAACTGTAGGTGCCTTGGAGCAGGAATCAGTCTCATTATTCTTCGTTAGCACAGCACCTTCCAGAAAGTGGACCTGGTCTGTAGTTTGGTCATGAAATAAATCCTCCTGCAGGCTCTTACTGCTCTGTACTTGCTTCCTCAACTGTTACATTTAACTGGCTGCAGAGGAGAGACAAAGGCACAGACAGGCTTTCGTTTTGAAAATGAGACAATAGAAAGAGTCTGGCTTTGGTGCCAGAAATTGTCCTCTTTTGCATCTCTTGAAACTTCATGTTTGTGTGAACTGATCACGTGTTCCACTTTACAAATGGCCGATGGTATTGTCCCCTGCCTTTCTTGGGACGCTTGCTGGTGATCTAATCTGGCTGGACATGCGTAGCAGCTACCAGTCTTCTCGTCTCTTGTTCTTGCTCCTAATAATCATCTTGGGCATAGCTGCTGCTACAAAGACTGTGTTTTGTTCGGGTTTTTTTGGGGGGTGTTTAGTGTCTGATAGGGAGATGATTGTCTTGAAAAGTGCACAGCTATTTGGTTAACTTTTAAATGAAGTAGAAAATCAATCAATTTCTGTCTTTGGGTACAGTTTAATGGGAGGCCTGTGATGGGCTGGTCTGTGGCATTAATTGTTGCAGTTTTCTGCAGTGAAGCTGGGTTGCATTTGTATTCAGGCAGAGAAGTTCTAGGTGCAGGGGGAGGATTCAACCTGCATTATAAGCAGCGGGCCATGCGTGCATGCCTCCCATCCACATCTCACTTGTGTATTCTCCTTGGCTCCTGAGGTCACTGGCCTGGAGAGCATGGCCGAGGCTTCCCCGGCAGAGACGCGGTTGTGGCTCACAACACACTGAGCGTTCAGGAGCTATGGGTCCAAATCTCAGTGCTGGTCTTGGCTGCTTGATTTTAGGAAAATAACCTCCCTTCCTCTGTGTCCCTTTGTGCTTGTCTTTTTTTTTTAGTAAGTAGGAATGCTGTTGTTTGGTTCTTGTATAAAGTGTATTGAATTCCAAAGAGTCCGTGCTCTGCTTAAGAGCTTGCTATTACTTGTTATTTCACCAAAGTGTAAATAGAAAGAATGATCTATTTAGTGCTTGGTGTTTGGTAGCAGAACTGAGGAAAATTACCTTTGGGTTGAAACAATAAAAGAAAGAATAAATGTGTACTGCATGTTCCTAACTAATAAAAATTAGAGATGTGGTTTCCAATCCTCAGCCTGATCTCTCCTGTGTTTCAATTAATAAGAGTAGCCTCTATCACATAATATTATTTTAAGACAGAATTAAAAGAACCAATTACAGGTGGGTAGTCGGTCAGTCTGTGGTTAACACGGGGTGGTCAGCCTGTGCCTTCTGAGCAGTTTGGAGCTCCTGAGCAGTTCAAGCGTGCTGAATTGCAGTGTAGGATGGCCAGTTGGGTTGGATAGGCATGGATATCAGGAGTAATCCAGATCTGCAGCAAGGGGAGTTAGCAAGAGGCTGGCCGCTGAGCCTGGCAGGTCTGCCAGGGCCCACGGGCAAGTTCAGGCTGGCTCTATGGCACAAAGGAGCAGTAGGACACATGGTGCTTCTGAACTGCCGATGGGATGTGTCTCGTGGCACGTGTCGTTCAGTACATACTTTGCAGGTTTGCAAAGCTTAGTTGTTGGCAGTAGCGTATTAAAAGTCTGGTTGGGTTGTACCAAAGATATGCATAAACCTGCATTGGAAACCATTGCTTTTATGTGGAGCTCGTGAACAAGGTGTGAAGTTGTAGGCATCAGTTGGAAATGAGGAGCTGAAGAGGAGGGCAGTGAGTGAGCTGGGAAACCAAACTAGCTCCCTGATTCATCTGCGCTCAGAGAAGTATCCTTACTCATGCGTGGAGGATCTCAAAATCCTGCTGGGAAGGAGATATTCTCCCTGGCCAGGGAAACTCCCGTGGCTTTCAGCAGTGCAGCTTGAGAGGCTGCAGTGTTTATGGAAAGAGAGCTGGCTCTCACCTTGCAGGAATGAGCTAAGCTCCCTGTGCTTGCGATCACGTAGGTCCAAAAGGGCAGAGTATGCTGCAACTGGATCACCAGATTGCAAGCTTTTTTTATTATTATTTTTGGTGCTGGTGGTTGAGCTCTGTGGAGATGAGTAGGTTGCTGCCAGGTGCCCTTTACTTATGCAAAGCATGTTAGTCTAAAATTAAGGAGATTTTGGAGCTCGTCTGAATGGACAGCTCATCTTGGCAGAATGGAAGCTGTGATCTGAATTGCACTGGTTTAAGCTTAAGTTTAGCCTCCTACAGCACAACTTTGCAGTAGTCATTATAATGAAATAGTTGAAAATGGAATAAATTGCATCAAGTGCATCCTTTGATGTCCATCTCCTGCATGTCTGAGCCTGGCTCACGTTAACACTAGTGTCAGGAGGAACAGATATGGGGAAGGCGGCTTTCCCATGGGTCCATGGATGGAGGAGCTTCTAGTGTGTAATGAAGTGAGTTGTGGCTGTCACTTTCTAAAATGCTTGGTTTATTCTTCTGTTTGTTTATTTTTAAAGAAGACATAAAGATGGGGGAGGAGTGAGGACAGCTTTGTATTCCTCCTATATTTGTTGGCTCATGTCTTTCTAAAAATGTCAGACTTACAACTTTTCCTGCATTAAATTAAAACATTAAAATTTATCCTGATCGTTTTGTCTGCAGTGTTTCCCCTAGATTTTGCATCACCTAATTTTGATTTAAAATTACCCTTTTCTTAGGCCAGTAAAGAAATAGCAAGGAGCAGAATTACAGCTGCGGTAAATCTGTACAGCTCCCTCGGCGGGGAGCAGCCAAGCACTGGGTTGTTAGCGTGAATGGTGCGCACGTGCCCGTGTGCTGCCAGAACATAAAGCCAGCCATAATTTTCCAATCCTAGAACATTGAATCAGTGGTAGGAAAATGACGTAAGGCACGGGAAAGTACAAACTTTCCTTCCACCGCAGGCATTTGTAGGAGTTCCCCTGGGGTCTCGAGGACTCCAGGGAATGGTCTCTTGGCTCAGTGCCCCTTTGCTCTCATGCTCTCCTGAATTTCCAGTGTTTCCATCTTCTGTCCAAAACCAGCAGTGCCATGCTTAGAACTCAGCTCTTTGAAAGGGAAACCCAGTTGCTTGTGGGCCATCACCTGTGGCCATCTCAGCCCGGATGCTTTCTTCCCTCAAACTTGTATAAATCTGCATGGCTGTGTTGACAGCAAGGACACTTCCACCCCTGAACTTAATGGCATCACTTTACGTCCAAGTATCAATTTCTATATTACTGGTGTCAGTTTTCCTTATGCTAAAGAAACGTTAAGCACCATTAACATAATCATACATGTCACTGGCAGCAAGCATACCTTCAGAGGTGCCTCAGCTGAGCGCAATGTGAGCTGCCCTCCAGCTACGCAGAACAAAAGGTTGTGTGTTAACAATATTACTGGCTGCACACAACCAGTGCAGATGAAATCAGGCTTACTTTTAATCAGTCTTCAGGGGTTTCATGTGCTGAGGCTATTTGTTTATAGTGGAGGCCAGGTTGTGCCAGAATCTATTAAGCACTGGAAAACTGATCAGTCCTTTCTTTGCTCATTCCTAATGCGAGAAAGAGAGACACTCCATGGCAGGGAAACAAACCTGAAATGATAGTTTGTGGAGCATCTCTGCAGTCTGAGTGAGGCTGGGATACAGCAATAAACACCGCAATGAAACTGTAAAGATCCTTTTATCATCATTGATTCTACTTCCATCTACAAACATCAAAACTAAATGCTGTCTGTGTGATGCTCCGGGGGAACGCTCTTACTCTTCAGGGGGCTCTGTGTCTCGTAAGGGTGAGAAAGGGCTTTTCAGGTGTAGGCAAATAGAGCATCTCCTAATTTGCTTGTGGGTTCTATACTGGTAAATTATTAGTCATTGACTACTTGGTTGAAACACTTCTCTGATTCGGTACAGCAAGCACGGTTTCCTTTAATACGAAGTTTTATTCGGTAGGAAGGTTTTCTTTTTGCTGTTCTGTGATTATTAAAAGTGTCGCTTCCTATGTGTCAACTGGAATCTGCCTAACTGTGATGCTTTATGGTACTGGGGATATATTATAAAGATTATTTTTATTACACCAATCCATGGAGAAGTTTAAAAATGAGAAGTTTTAATTTTGTAACACTTTAAGAATTTTCATGCTCTTGCAAAACAAACAAAACATTCACATTGAAATGGAAAAGTGTACCAGAAGTCTGAGTAAAAGTTTCATTTTGGACTTTTTCAAAACTAGGCATTTTCAAGATCTATACTTAGTATAATTCCAGTTATCAGTAAAAATATTGCTGTTCAGAGGAAGTCACTAGAATACATGCTGCCAGACATTCCATGCAAAAGCAAGAAGGAATATCACAACATTCTGTGTTGTTATTTTGTTGTTTTGGTTTGTTTTTTTTTTTTAAAACTGATAGTATTTCAGCAGTCTTATCTGCCTGGGCTCAGTACCAGAGGAACTCATTGAAATTTTAGGCCTGGTTTACACACTGCAGATTAAAGGATCTCTTCCTAAAATCAATGAATATGAAGAAAAAAGCAGTGCATAACAATGCACATAGTTGATTACAGTTTCCAGATAACAATGAATATTGCTTTTCAGAATTGTGCCTCATTCATGTACCTTCATGTAGCATCCTGAAAAAAGAGAGATTGGCTCTCCAAGGACACACACATGTATTCGTTGTTTAGCAAGAGTACGGATGTGAAGGACCAGATTAAACAATAACTGAGATCTTAATCTCTTTGAGATGTTTCTCTGTATGACATTCATCAGGCTTTTACCTTCTTCCTCCTTCTCTCCTGCCTGAAATAAATATAGTGAAGTGTCAAACTAAAGCCTGAGAGAAGTTGAGAACCAACCAGTTGTGCCGCCAGCCAGCTTCAAAGGGTGAGGTGGTTTTTTTCCTCCTTCTGCAACACAGAATTTTGTGGTATGGGCTCCAACTGTTTTTCTCTGAAGTCACATTTTCAGGCTGCTGTAAGGTTGCCTCTGTGTTACTCTCCTCCCTTCATTGCTTTCTACAGAGTCTTGGCCAACACCAGGACTACATGGTGAGCATTAGCGTTTCGCAGGAGACTGAATGCAGAGGCACATGTGTTGTCTGTACCAGGGTGGCACCGCAGCCGTCGCTGGTCTGAGACGGTGCTTCAGGGGTGCTGAGCATCTTCTGAGGTCCCCGGAGAGAAAGATCACAAGGGACTTTTTGAGAACTAGATTGCATTCCCTTAACAAGTGATAAAATATGCAGGGGGAAAGATTACGTATAAATCACTTTATCTCGCTTCAAATTATTTTAAAGAAATATTAAGTTAAATCCTAGCAATGCTCCAAGCTGTCTTTCAGGAATGAAGTGGGGCAGTAAAGAATGGACTTTCATTTTCACCTATTCAAGGTGATGAATTGGACCCTTTTATTTCCTAATGTCCCATGTCCTGCTGCCATCAAGGACAATGACAAACCGCTATTGACTAAAATGGGAGAAGGTTTGGCCTTTTATCAAGGCTAAATTCTAATTAAGACTGAAAAATAGGTCTTGCGGATAACTGTACTTTGCACTTCGGTTATCACACCTGGCCCGCATATCTTTGCATTGTGCATACTCAGCCTTTTGTTCCTGCCTGAATTTTCATCAGCTTCCCCCTGTGCTCTGGGCACCTCTGGCGCTCGCTCAGTCTTTGCTTTGAGGTACTGAGCAGTGGATCTTGGTGGACAGCAGAGGGAAGATGAGGATGCTCACTCCTGCAAGGTGCCAGCTGACCCCCAGGAGAGGCACTGGGGCTGCAGCATCTTTCACCTCTCCTGCCATCATTGCCATTATGCTCATATTTGCCAAAGAAAACAGAAGGGAAGTGCTTCGCGTCCTTCTCCTCCGGACTAAAGCTGTCCCCCGTGGCTCTCGGGTGGATGTTCTTGGCCCTACCCAGGCCATGCACTGCCCACAGTGTGCTGCCCTGGCTGCTTGCCTATTTATGTGAGCAGTAGCTGTAGGTGTGATGGCAGTATAGACTGCCCTTACCCTGGATCGTGGATCATACCTCCATATGGGATGAGGGACAGCGATGTGCCGAGCTTATTAAATACTCTGTAATGCAATCCCGAAGTGACCTCAATCCTGCCTCCTGCTTCCTCTCACCTTTCAGGCAAGGAAGGTAATGAGTGAGCAGAGATGAGCGAAGGGGTAGTACAAAACCTCCCCACTCAGACAGAAGCAAATTAAAGATAACAGCTAATTGCTGAGACTGGAAATTGCCAGCAGGCGGAGGAGCAGCTTTACCTTTCAGGATTGCCAAAGGCCCTGCTCCCTCCCTGCCACTCCACTTCAAGTTTTTGTGTTTCATTTCTTCCCCCAAATTTGAAATGAATTTATAACCCATTCCAAGGGGTTTCCACACTTCAGTCTTACCTTTGTTAAGATGTTTCTTACTGCCTATAGTCACATTTGGACAGTCGTCCTGATTAAAGCTTCATTTGCTTTTGGGTATTACCAGTCTTACAACGTTATGAAGCTGGGAATGGCATAGGAAGCATGAGGTTTGTTTCTTTTCTTTATTATTCTCCCCCCCGCCCCCCTTTATTCTCGTCTCTCTTTTCTTAAGCCTCTGAGGAATTTCGGGAGTAAGTTCAAACTTTTCTTTCAGAGCCATAAAAACACTGAGCTCCTTTCCCTTTTTAGAAAAGGAAGAAGGTTTTATGGAGTTTTGTGTTTGTGTAGTTTGTCTGTGATGGCTCCAGGAACCAAAATTTTAAGCCAACTATGCAACTGGGTGATGTTATGCCCCAATGTGTTTCTATTAACCCATTTTTGGACAAACCTGCATTTTTTAAAGCATCAAATACTTTATCACTGTTTACCTTTGTTTTACGTGGATGGCTTACACTAACTCCTAGTTAAGTGCAAATGCTAATGTGAATTAGGCAGCTGTCAGAGATCAGCCAGATTGTTTGGAGAACTCTTCTAATTAACTGTGCTACTTTGCGAAGGGAGAGTTTAGATAACCAAGAGAAACTGTGTTCATAGGATATATATAGATATATGTGTGTGTTTATCTATAGCACCTCTCCATATACATATTTGCTTCCTATGTTGGAGGGGAGGAAAAGGGGCACTGTTAGTCCTAAAGACACACTGGGGAGGAGGGGGGAGAGAAAAGTCTGTCCTTCTCCTTTGTGCAATGCTAGAAAAATTGAATGGCTTCTATAAATGTTTCTTCTTCATATTTGACCCTGTGGATCCCACTCATGAGTGTATTTAAGGGGTATATGCCTCGTGTGCTGTGTCCACTAGGCTTGCTCCCCACACCCAAGGATGGCAGACAGTGTGTGCCGTCTGCTGCCTCATTAGAGCTTTATTTCAGTGTGTGTGTGTGCGCGTTTATTTCTATGTACATATTTTAAGATGGTTCATAGTGGTGAAAGGAGGAGAAGAAAAGGGCTTGTCACATTTTCATTTTTAAAACAACAAAACCTGAAAATCTATGGCTTTGTACAGACCAAGGATGCACTGGCTGCGGTCAGCATCTCTCTCCAGGACCACATCAGCCTTTGTCCAGGGTCTGTCTGACTCTCTGCACTTATTAGAGGTCTGAATGACTCTTCATTTCGGAGTGATGCTTCGTTTTCAGAACTAAGTTGATTTGGAAGATACTAGCCATCTTCAGATCTTCGCATTTGTCTCATTTTCTTTTTTTCTTCCTTAGGGGGCAAAAAGATGAAAAAGGAAGGGGGGAAACAAAAAAAAGAAAAAGAAAGAGAAGGCTTTTCCCTTTAAAGACAACCCATTCTTAGGCTTTGCCTCTTTACCCAGCTCTCGGCGCCTTGATCGGGCGAAGCGAGAGGTCCAGCCAGCGTTTGCCCGCGCTGTTGATTGTCAGGATCATGTGGTTTGCTCCGTGGGTGCTGGGAGAGCCGTGTTTATCCAGGGCCATGTGGAGGTGGGCGGGTGCCTACCCGGGGACAGGGGGACAGGAGAAGCCAGGCTCGCACAACAGCCACGCTGTGAATAGCCCACATTGACTGAACTGTCTAACCGGACTAATTTGCTGTGCCTGTGGGCTTGATAAAAGAAGCAGCTGCTGGTAAGGGCTTGCTCAGATGCATGTAGATGAGACTGTGGACTGCCAGAAGGATCCAAGCAGATTTTTTTTCCTCCTTGCTGCATTTCTTCTGGAATCCCTACCTCCGGCTCCCGTGAAGTTACATTGATCAGGTAAACTATTTTAGTTCTTCCCTGCCTTTCGTGTTTGCTGGCTAGCGTGCCTGCCTGCTGGATGGATAGCCGAATGATCGGGCTGTGCTGCAGGGGTGGCAGGAACAGCTCCCTTTAGAGCAGACACACATTTTCATTGCTCCCTGCAAGCTGGCAGTCGCGAGGCTTTGAAAATTGTGCAGCCATGTTACACAGCCACAATTATTTCCCTTCCTCCCCCTCTCCTCCCCATTTAATTTTGCTGTGATCCAAATAAGGCTAAGTCTGGTATTTCTCGTTTGCATCTGTCGATGTACCAGCCAGCCATGTTTTTCATATGATTATGTACACTTTGCGGGTCTTGCTGGGAATGCAAAGATGTTCGCTGTCCTTTTGGTGTCAGGCCCTTTACATCTTCTTCTGGGGGAAAAAAAAAAACCAAACCATCAGAAAATATCTGTAGCATGCTGCACGGATTTTTGTGAGCGGTGGGGAAGCACGCTAAAGGGCTCGTTTGGAAGCAGGGAGAAGATGAGAGCTGAAGGATCCCCACATACCTTCACCCACCAAATTTGGTTGTTTGTATTAAAATAGGTGTTGCCCCATATGATCCCCCCAGCTCCTACCCCCTCCCACATTTGCCTCTATTTTTTAAGTGTTGATTGAATAAAGCTATGGCTCAGCTGGAGAAAATGAAGAAGAAAAAAGGATGAAAAGGATGGCCTTTTGTGTTGAGATCTTTTGTGCGGCTCACCCACCCCCCTACAGCTTCCCGGGGTAGTACCAGCAGCCTTTAGTTTAACTGGCTGCTGCCTGCAAAAACAGCCTTGCAGAATTTGGGGGGGGGGGGAGAGTGGGAGC